>CM031236.1:611480686-611778186 GCA_018340775.1 Taxus wallichiana var. yunnanensis
GATCTTCATTTTTACAGTGCATAGAGGAATGGCCTTCAAAGAACAAATTCGTGATAAAAATGTAAAGGGATACAGGAAGATGAGAAAATGACTCAATTGCAAGAACGTGGGCAAGAAATAACAAGCAAGCAATGTGACAAATGCATAGATGGTGGTCCCTTTAAATAGTCGTTCAGGAGAGAGAAGATCATAAATGCACATTAAATACCCCTTGCACCAACTCAAAAAGGTGTTATGCGGGAAAAGTGGAAAAACCATCCCAAACGGTCCATGGGACATTGGGACATGTGGGACGTGAAAATCTAATTCGGCCGATGCGGGCCAAAAGAGCATGGGAAGTCCAGGGACACCGAAACACGAAGGACATGAGGACCTGATTTGAACGATGCGGGGTGGTGCGGGAAATTGGGGAATAAGAAGCTTGGGTGAACTTGGGACAAATGGGATGAAAAGGCATGAAAATGTTGATAGACAAAAACTTGCGGGAAAATCGGGAATCGGCGAATAAGAGGCACATCGATACCTAGGATAGATGGGACATAAAGACATGATTCAACCGATGCGGGGAATCGGTGAATCGAAGGCCTAGAGGAACTTGGGACATGAGGGACAAATTTTTTTGAGACCTAGAAGTTACTAAAATGACCCCAAGAAACGACATTTTCACTATCTCTTCAAATTTTTCTTCATTAAAACATTATTCTTTGAAGGGTGCTAACTTAAAATTATCAACTTTCAAAAGAGAGGAATTTTGAGGGGACAACATCTAGCTCTTTCTGGGGATGGCTTGACTAGATCATATGAACAAGGCAAGACAAGAATCAAGAACAAATTTGGGGAAGAAGACCATTTCCTTATCCATTAGGTAAAAAGAGTCAAAGGAAAAACAATACAAAAGGCAACACACCAAAAATAGGAAAGGAAAACAACAAAATAAAGACAAGGGAAAAAAAACACACATTGTACATAATATACAAGGGACTTCAGATTCACTTAGGATTTTATCAATTTCTAGTAACGCCCACTATAAGGAAGTGGGAGAGAAGATCCATCCATGTAATCAAGATAGAAAGAATTTTCACTAGCAAAGTGTCGATTTTGAAAGGACCAAGCCAAAGAGAGTCAAACTTACCATGGCTCCCGGAGGTTCATGCCTTTTATCCCATAGAAAAACAATGTCTCCAACCTTGAACTCTTTAGATCTGGTTTTCTTATCAAATAAAGAAATAACCTTCATTAATAGGCGGAGATCCTATCAAAAACCTACAACATGTATTCATCTAGCTTATGGAGATACATGATCCTCTTATCCAAAGAATCACTGAAATTGGTGTCCTTAATAGCTTTCATCAAATGCAAAGCTGGTAGTTCCCCTATCACTGGTAATTGGGCTTCCACACCATACACCACTTGAAAAGGGGACATCCCAATTGATCTTTTGGGTGTAATCCTATCTACCCAGAGAGCATCATAGAGCTTCTTGTGCCAGTTTCTTTGAGATTCATTGACAAGCTTTCTTACAATGGTCACCAAATTTTTGTTTGTTGATTCTTCCTGTCCATTCCCTTGAGGATAGTAATCTGAAGAATGAGCAAGGGAAATACCATATCCATAGCAGAAATCCATCATCTCAGCAGAAGAAAAAATTGAAGCATTATCAAGTCACGATCTTGTTTGGTACTCCAAACCTTATCAAGATGTTCTCTTTGATGAAATTACATACTACCTCTGAAGTAGTACTTTTAACTAGGATGACTTCTACCCACTTAGTGAAATAATCTATGGTAGTCAATACATGTGTATGTCCTACACTTGAAGATGGGTTAAGTGTTCCAATAAAATCCAAACCCCATTGTTGAAAGGGTTCTTCAATCACAACTGGCTTAAGTGGCAAAGCAGCCAACTTTGGTCTTCCCACAAAGGTTTGACAAGCTTCACATTTTTCGACCCACCTTGATGCATCCTTAAACAAAGTAGGCCAATAGTACCCTACATGAAGAATTTTGTGAGCAGTAATGGTAGATGAGAAATGACCCCCACAGGCTTGGTCATGGAAGGCTGAGAACAACTTCTTCTGTTGCACTTTGTCAACACACTTCAAGAATCTTCCATCCACTCCCGTTTGAACAAAGCATTTTCCCATAACATGTATTGTGTTGACCTTAGCTTGATGGCTCTCTTCTCCTTGGAAGTTAAGTGAGATGGACATTCACCATAGGTGAGAAAGTGAGCAATATCAGCATACCATTCATCTGTTGAGCTAAGGAACAGAACAATAGGAATATCAACTTCATCCTGAGGTGTTTCATGACTAGCTCCCTCGGTAATGAGTTCACATAGGCCTTTACCCCGAACTAGTTTTGTTGGTCTGATGTCGAGATCATACTCCTAAACCTTTGCTACCCAATTTCCTCTCTTGGTTCCAAACTCTTGTTGTGTAAGAATATACTTAATAGTCGTATCAGCACAAACACAATAGAGTGAGAGTTAAGAATGTAAAATTGAAATTCTTAACAACTTTAACCACTACAAAAGCATGTTTCTCCATCATAGTATACTTCAACTCATGAGTTTTCATAATATAACTCATGAATGCAATTGGGAGCTCATGATCTTCAGAATCTTTCTGAGTCAACACATGCGGCAAGGTACTCTCTATGACATAGCAATAGATAATAAAATCTTTGCTAAAATATGGACATGATAAGATAGGAGTCTTAGCAATGGCTTTCGTAATGCCTCTAAATGCATATTTTCCTTCAGAGGACCAACAAAGCATCTATTTTCCCTTCATCATTTGGGAAATGTTCAAATTCAGCTCTACAAAATCAGGGATGAATCTCCTCAGGAAGTTGATCTTACCAAAGAAGGAGTGCACTCCCTTTTTGCTTGTGGGAAGAGGAATCTATTGAATAGCTTGAACTCATTCAGGATCAATCTTGATTCCATCTTTGGAGACAACATGTCCCAATAAATTTCCCTCTGTGACACAAAATACAGATTTCTTGGGATTTAGAGAAACTCCATGCTCTTTGCATTTCAAGAGGACCATTTCTAGATGCTGAAAGTGATCTGCTCTAGATTTGGAAAAAACAGTCAAATCATCTAGATACACAACAATAAATTTTCCTTTCAAACTCCCAAAATCCAAATCCATTGCTCTCTAAAAGGTGGCACTAGTATTAATGAGACCAAAGGGCATCCTCTTGTAGGAAAAAGTACCCCAAGGAGTGGTAAAGGCAGTCTTGTGCTGATCTGCAGTGTTAACTTCTACTTGGTTATATCCCAAGAAACCATCCAGCATGGAAAACATCTCTGCACCTATAACAACTTGCAACACCTGGTCCATCATGGGTAGGGGGTAGTTATCCTTCAAAGAAGCTTGATTTAGATTCTTGAAATCAACACAGATCTGAATCTCACCATTTTTCTTCCTGACAGGCACAATATTAGCAATCCATGTTGAATGATGAAGATGAAAGATAATCTTAGCCTTCAAAAACTTCTGTATCTCTGGAAAATGGTGTCGACAATCTTTGGATTGTACTATCTTTGCTTCTGCTTGAAAGGCTTGATCCCAGGTTTGAGGGGAATGAAATGTTGCATTTCTTTTGGTTGAAAATCTTTTAGATCATCGTAAGAATAAGCAAGGACATCAACATACTTCTTTAAAAGGTTCATCACCTTCTTCTTCTCCTCGTGGGTACAACACTTTCCAATGTTCACCATTTTGGGTTCAACAGAGCTCCCAATGTTAATATTTTCATACTCAGCAGACTGTTGAGGTCCTTTGGAAGCTTTGGACTTGACATATCTATCATGTTTATCAAACAATTCCTCCAAGCTCACCAGTCCTTTAGGGATCTTGTTGCCTTTTAGTTTGATGCATCCCTCTTGATCCATCTCCTCTTGGACACCTTCCTCATTGGAAGAGACACTTTCTTGAGGCATATTACCACTTCCCTCAAAATACAATTGATCAAAGTTATCCTTAAGTTCCAGGAAAGAGAGCAAATGTTGATCATCATTGAAAACTTGCCAGTTGTTTGCATTATCTAGTACACTTGGTCTATGGATCATTTCAATGGTGAATTTGTCTTGAGAAAAATCAGGATGAGGTATCAGTAGAGATCCTAAAATAGCTAGGGAGTCAGCCCTAGTGTTCTTCTCCCTTTGCTTGATAGAGAAGGCATCAAAGAATTCAATAGAATCCTAGACCAGATTCCTATAGTGCTTTAATCTTCTATTCTTTACTTGGAAAAGATCTCTAACTTGCTTGACAACTAGTTCCGCATCTCCATGAGCCAGGAGGTTCTTCACACCTCTTTCTTTTGCTACGTTTAGTCCAAGGATGAGAGCCTCATATTCTGCTATGTTATTTGTATTTTCAAACTGTAGCTTAAAGGAGAAAGGATGAATCTTTCCTTCTGGAGATATCAATACCACACTAGCTCCAGAACTAGTTGAAGAACAACTTCCATCAAATTCCAAATTCCAAATGCTATTAGGATCATGGGGCACTACCTTAGGACATTCCACCTCATCTTGAGACATGATCATGTAGTTTCCATGCCCAATATCTTCATAAAGTATTTGTGCCTTGGGATCATCTATCTTTTGCACAATATATTCAGATTGTTTCTCGGGCAACAACTTCTTCATCTTTCCATTAATTGGTATAAGAGCATGTGACCAATCCATTTGAATTTCTCCTCCCACATCCTTACAAAAATTTCTACTCAACAACATACCATATGAAGGAGGGATATCAGCTACCAAAATAGTAGCTAAAACCTTCTTCTCTGGTAAAGTAGCAAAAGCTACTTGTGCATCCTTAATTCTTCCGACCAAAGGCACCTCCTTACTCTCCATGGAATAGCAAGACCCATAAGTGTGTGTGAGAGTAAGACCCAAATCATGAGCCACTTTGGTAGGCATGACATTATCCGACTCTCCTGAGTCTATGACACAATTGTTGAGTTTATGGCCAGCTATGAGGAGGGTTACATAGAATGGTTCAATTTTCACATTTGGTGAGGTGAGTAGCCACAAGATTTGATTGGGATGTGGAGGAGGGAGTGGGAAAAATACCTTTAGAAGTCTTGGGTGAAGTTTTGGAATGGGAATTGACAAAGTGGGCCATTTTGGCAAATGCTTTTGGATGAGTCTGATAAAACTTAGCTTCAGAAATATAGATTTTTATCTTCTTGAGGTGATCAATGATATCAAAAGATCTAGAGGTGGATGGGATATCATCACTAGGAATCCTAGGCTTATCAAGTTTGGGAATTGGAGAAAAAGAAGTTTTAGAAGTAGGAGTAGAAGAAGAAGAATTATCAGAACTCACCTTTTATGTGGATGCAGTGAGAATAGGAGATCCTTTTTTGCAATTCTTTGGAATAGTAGTGAGATGATCCTTGGATTTCTTAGTAGGATGCATCACTTTTTCTTTCTTATTTGTCTGCTCACGAGTCATAACAGCACAGAACTCACTATTCATCTCTACTACCACTTCATCATAATCATCTTCCTCATCAACACCCTCAGTGGTGAGGAAATTAACTCGAGACCCATCGAGTTCTTCCAGTTCTTCATCAGCCTCTTCTTTAGGTTCTTCAAAATCTTCATTAACTTCTTCGTCATCAAGTTCTTCAACCTCACAAGTTACATTAACAGGGACCTTGATGGGTGGTCCTTCAATTGCCAACCTTGTCTGAGAAGAAGGAAAATGGTTTCTAGGCTAAAAATTCCTCCTTGGAACATCTTGATAAGGAGCCAATTATTTCTTGATGGCAATGAGGTCATTAGCAAGATTTTGTACTAATTGATCTGCATTAGCTCTAGGAGTAGAGGAAGAGGAGGAAGAAGCTTTATATTTGGAAGGATCTCTTTTCAATTTACCAAACATGATCAGGTCATCTTCAACACTGACGGCTAATCTCTGATCAACATCTAAAGTTACAAGATTGGCTCTTCTCAATGGCATAGCTTACTTTAGGTAATTGAGCATTTAGGAAGAAACATTTTTGAATTTGATCCACAGGCTGAGTGTCTTGTGGGATCTTATTAATCAGCTTATTAAACTTGGCCACAAATTCTCTCATGGGCTCCTGTGGTTCTTTCTTGATTTGAGAAATCTGGGCTAGCAAAGCATGCACATCTTTAATAGGTTTGAAACGATTCTCAAATCTAGTTCTCATGGTAGTCCAATTGGTGATGGCCCCAATGGGGAGATGATAAAACCAATTTGCTGCATTTTCTTGTAAAGTCTCCACAAAAATCCTCACAGAGACATCCTCGTGTTCAACTCCAAGGACTCCACATGCAACTATGAAGGTTGCAATGTGTTCATCAAGATGTACCTTGCCATCCCCTCTGAACTTGGGAAAGTTATTTCTGTTACCCTTGGGTAACTCATGCAAAGGTTGAGGAAGGGAAAGAGGCCCAACTCATTGGCCCCAAGGTAATGAAACTGCCATCCTTGGAAAAATTGCTTGAAGTGGAACTAAAACACCAGCAAGAACCAAAGCATGAAGATTAGGGTTGGGTTGTTTTCGAGGGACACCACTCCCAGAAGTTCTATCCTCAACAAGTGGTGTGCTTGTAGAATTATTCGTTCTATCTCTCCTTGTTGGAGGAAGGAGAAATTCTTGTTGCTCCAGGAGTTGAAATTGTGAATCTTAAATTCCAAGAGCCCTTCTTCTGCAAGTAAATCTAAGAGTCACCAGATTAGAAATGATCAAGAAATTTTTCTTTGAAACTAGAATTCATTAAAACAAATCCTCAAAGCAGAGTCACAGAAAAAATTTTGGTTGTCAAATTAGGACTTTAATGAAAGCAACAGTCAGGGGACAGAAAGTCCCTCCTCTTTAATGGGAGAGGTTCCCTTATTGAAAGCAAACGGCACAACTATTTACAAATGTACAACTTCCAAATTTGATGAGGAACTTTGATATCATGAAAGTGTTTTAATGCCAAGACATATTATCAATACAAAATAACAGAAGAACTAATGGAGGGAAAAGGTAGAATAACACTTTTAGGAAGTATAGATAGCAAAATAGTTCCTTATAAATGCTGAGCAAGGACAATATATAGAATAGAATCATTCATATTAAAACCACTAGATGTTATTTCACAGACACAAAGTTCCAGAGATGACATCCACAAGAATACAAAGCTTCTTAATGCAAATAGATTAATGATTCAACAACTTTAGATAGGTAAGAGGGAATAAATAAACGCAGATAGAAACAGAAGGAAAAATCTTTTGTATTGATAGCTTTAAGTCCTTTTACACTTTCAAAAATGATCAGAGTTCCAGCCCCTTGGAATGGCGAGGAGAGTTCAATAAATATCTTACAAAGTGGTTACATTTGGTAACCGTTTCTTTTAACTAAAAGATTAATTAAGGAAATGCACAATACAAAGTTCCTTAATTAAATTACAAGGAGATCAGCACTAAAAATAGAAGAAGAGAAAGAAGAGCTAGAAGTAGAGACATCTGATTATGACTAGGGGGCCCACTAATTTGAGGATTCGATGTCTGAATATTTTCAATGCTTCATTATTTCCATGCCTCTTGGAATTGTTGTGTTGGAAGTAGCATGTGTCCACGTGCCTAGACATTTCTCCATATCTTTATCAAACTTAGTATGCTCTAGATATTCTTTATTAGCTTCAGCAATAGCTGAGTAAAGAGCACAAATGTCTTTCATCTTCTCCTTAGTGAATGAATTTTCTTTGAACAGATCGTCCTTGATAAAGGTTCTAAAATGGGCCTTGATTTCTTGAAGAGAAAAGGGAACACCTGTAGTCTCATCCTGAAGATGGCAGTGGATATCCTTGAAGGCAGATAAAACACAGGTTTTAAAGGACTCCCCTTTTGCCACACATTTCTCAGTTCTCCCAATGCTTCCTCCGAACCTTTATCTTCCACTCAATACTGAAGATCCATGTTCTTGACAAGTTATTCTTTACATCATCAAACACATTGTTGGCTGCAAGATCTTCTCATTAGTTTGGCCCATTAGACGGAGGTCTGTAATACATCCACTCTAGACCTTCAGCTCCTTGTTCATGGCTTTGATTGAGGAAGTGAGTTTCTAGTTACAAATTGATCACCTTCTCATTGGTTTTGAAGGATTCCTCAATGAAATTCAAACCTACTATAGTCATATCATCAACCATGGCCTCAACAACCTTCCCATAAGTTGAATACCTATGTATGTCCTTGATGCTTTGAACTTCATCCTGACTGAGAACCATGGGAGGTGGGAGAGTAGCCAATGGAGCTAGATCCAAAACTTTATCTTTTGTTAATAATGATCTGATAAAGTTGGAAAGAACTTGGTTCTGTTCTTCCAACTACTCCATGGTTTGTTTTCCTTTTTCAACTCATTCAATAACCTTAGTGATAGTTTCTCAAAGGTTATGAACCTCACTCTCAGGTGTAGATTCTCCCAGTGGAATTCTTGGAAAGTTCCAAGTCAGAGATCAAGAGATCCTTCTCCTCCTTATCCACCTTAGGTCTAGCAACCTCAAGAAACTGCTGACCTTGAGCATCAGATACTAACCTTGAAGTAGTCTTTTCTTTCTTTCTTTGGAGGAGGAGGGGTAGTACCAAGAAGAGCTGCCACAACATCAAAATCAGGCCCAGTTGATTAGGAAGAAGAATTTATTTTCCTGTTGTCTACTAGGGGCTGCACCTAAGAAAAGGAAGAAGAAGAAATGGAGGAGTCAAGAGGTCCGAGTGCAAGAGAACTCATGGCACTCAGAGTCGAACTATTGTTGCCTCTAGTGGGGAAGGGCATGGAACCTCAAGAATCTCCTTCGCAGAGGAGTCTGATTAAGCTTGGAGGTTCAGTTCTTGATTCTTCCTTCTCCATCTCAGTAGTGGTTGCAAGGGTTTCTTTTGGTCATGTTGTCTCATCATCCTCATTCTCGCTTAGAACAATAATGTTCTCTAGTCCAACAGAAATTCTAAGTGCTCTAGAAGAGTCTCTTCCTTGATTGGTTCTTGCTTAACCTCTTTGACCTTCTTCTGATACACTTGAGTGGAAGAAGAAGGGGTAGACATTTCAGGATCTTTCAATGAGGAAGGAGGAGTTTTCTCAAGTACCTCAGTACTGGGTGTATGCACTTCCTTCCCAGGTGTGGAAGTTTCTCTTAAAGAAGATCTACCCTGGTTCTTCCTAAATTCACAAAATTTCCTGTCAAACCAAACCTTGGTTACGATGACAAGGAAATTATCTCACTCAAATCATCCTTCTCCTTTACATACCAATCCAGGGTTTCTAGAGGTGTGTGCTTGATGGATCTTTCATACTCAAAGGATTGCAAGCCCTCATCATCATCCACAATCCCATCAGGCACCTGGTAGAGATTAAGATCTAAGATTTTTTGTAGAGACAATCTACCAAAATGCCTCCTCCTGCTTCAAAATCATCAACACAGTCAGCCCAGTAATCCTCAGTGTCAGGACGATGATAATAGGTTATTCTGAGATTTTGATCGATGAATTTCTTCAAATCAAAACAAGTCCTAGACCTAAAGAAATGAACAGTAAGAGGAGTAATAGCCCTTTCTATATTTTGGGCATCTAGGGTTGTCTTGCATGTATAATTCCCCAAGGAGATAGGGAAATGAAGTCCTATGATCTTCTTGTCTCTGTAGGTTCTATGGAGTTTTCCAGCTACTGCACACCTCAACCAGAGCCATTTTATCATTACAAAACATGGGCAGCTTGAGAGGTGCACTTTCAAAACAAGCCAATCTGATGTATGAGAACTTTCTGAACTAGATGAAGAAATCCCCATACTTGGCTATCAGAGCCATAGCCTCATCAAAAACCTCCTAGTAGTGTCACCCTCCAAAAGTCTCACAATGTACATGGTGAAAGCATCATTCACCCTTCTGAAATTATGATTATTGTCCTTGAGGGTAAATTGAGGGAAATATGTGTATATGGGCTCATCCTTCTTGCTCTCAATGTAAGTGAAGCCAAACCACTCCCGAGATGTTGCCAGGGTGTACATGAGGTAAGAAGTCATGTAGAACTTCTTAGTTTGTTGAACATTTGTCAATTGTTCAGTCAGGTTCATACAGATGATCTCAACCCAGTTTATGTTTTGTTTACCTTCGCAGATGATGCTTATGAAAGGGCACATCCAAAAATGGAAGTCATTGGTAGAGGGCATCCCCATAATATAGGCGAGCAAGATGATGAAATATGATAATTATTCATTGAAATCAACCTGTACAATGCTTTGGAGAGTCGGGATGCTCCCTTCTTAGGGCACTTTAGCCATGAATTAGCCACTTGTGCCTTGTATTTCGTTGTCCTTATCAAACAGAGCCTGAGCTTGAGCAAGAGTGAGAAAAATGGAGTCTTCTATCTCAGGAATGTGTAGGGCAGCGGTGATGGTGGCAACATCTAGTTTTGCAATCAATTATCCATGCACATTAACAACTTCCTTGGTATCTGGGTTGAAATGAGCTCCACAGGTGAGCACGGTGTCGGCACACTACATAGAGATGGGAAAAATAGCAGCATACATGATTCCACTGTCATTGATCATTTGGGCCATGGGAGCAGGGTTGTCGCACGTTAACCTGCCCCATAAATCATCAAAATCTAAGTGTTGAACTTCACTATCCCCGATATTAGGCACAGAGGTGACAAATGCTCGTGCATAGAGGAATGGCCTTCAAAGAATAGATTCACGATAAAAATGCAAAGGGATACAAGAAGATGAGAAAATGACTCAATTGCAAGAATGCGGGCAAGAAATAATGAGCGAGGCAATGTGACAAATGCATAGACAGTGGTCCCTTTAAATAGTTGTTTAGGAGAGAGAAGATCATAAATGCACATTAAATACCCCTTGCACCGAATCAAAAAAAATATATGTGGGAAAAGTGGAAAAAACTGGCCCGGATGGTCCATGGGACATTGGGACATGTGGGACGCGAAAAGCCAATTCGGCCAATGCGGCGTGATGGGCCAAAAGAGCACTGAGAAGTCCAGGGGACACCGAAACACGAAGGACACAAGGACCCAATTCGGTCGATGTGGGTGGTGTGGGAAATTAGGGAACAAGAAGCCCAGGAGAACTTGGGACAATTGGGACGAAAAGGTGCGAAAAAGCCAACGACAAAGAACTTGCAAGAAAATTGGTGAATTAGCGAATAAGAGGCATCTTTGGTACTTAGGGCTGATGGGACATATAGACGTGATTTGGCTGATGCGGGTGATGTGGGAATTGGTGAATCGGAGGCCTAGAGGAACTTGGGACATGAGGGATTAAAATGTCTAACAGAGAATTGTAAGTTACTAAAATGACCCCAAGAAATGGCATTTTCACTCTCTTAAAATTTCTTCTACATTAAAACATTACTTGTATGGTGCCAACTCAAAATTTTCAAATTTTCAAATTTCAAAAGAGGGAATTTTGAGGGGACAACAAGCTCTACGAAAAATTCTAGCAAGTTCTCTAAATCAGCTAAGCTCCTTCTAACCCTTCTTTGCATATTAGGGTTTATTTTTATTAGCCTAGTTGCTTAGGTCACTTTTTATGTTTATTTACCGCTTTTATTTATTGTTGTTCCTAGTTAGATTAACTACCTAAATTCCACATTTTAGTTAATCATGGTTTCACCAAATGATTTAATAAAAATGGAATTATTAAAACCTATTGCACCATAACTACTATAGATAATAATATACAATTGCTAACATACGGTAAGAAGCAAGAAAATAAGAATGTAAAGTATGAAACCTAAGCAAAGAGAGATATAAAGATACTTATCTATTTTACACACATATGGAACTAATTCGGGTAAGGAAAAGTGTTGAAAAAGCTAGGAAGGGTGTCATAAATACTCAAATATACATTCGGAACTCAAGAATGAAGTCAAGCATGGGCACCCACAACAGGGAAATAGGTGCCTAGGTGATGACACTTTGGAACTGTGCACTTGTGATTGCACAAGTGCTCAAAATTTGGTTTCTCTTGTGTCGTAATGGTATCACATTTGTTCTTGTTGATCTCTGCTACTACTTGCACTATGATTGTTGATGATACATGTAATCTGCAAAGAGAGTTCACCTCCACAAGCCCACAAACAACATCAATCCTAAAAAGGAAAATGTAGAATGGGGAGTTAGATGACCTAGCAGTCACCCAAAGAGTGAACTTATGACCAAGAATTCTACTACATCTCATACTCCATGTAGTTTTTGTGAGTGTGTGTGGAAATTGTGCCCTAGGATGACCTTGTGTAAGATGCACCGATATCGAGCTAGATTTTCTAAAAGATGCAAATGTGTGCATGGAATAAATTGAAATTCTTCTTCCTATGATGTGTATTCAGAGTATACATTCCCTTATCCCTTGAATGGATACTAGATGGATTCTTTGAAGTACTTTAGGTGCCTTTTGAATGCAATCTTAGGAGGTAATAGTAATACTTAGAGCTTGGTCACTCATTGTGATATGATTCCCTTGTTTGAATTTTGTAATTGACAACTAGAAGGCCAACCCATAAGTGAAAAATATTCCCAAAAGATAAAAGAGACCCAAAAGGATCAAGTAAGATAAAAATGGTCATGGAAACCCAAAGGGGATAGGAGCACTGGGTGATATCTTCATGGCTAGGGACTGGTGTCTGAATCCATAAAAGATAAACAAGTAAAGTTTTGACTAGGTTGTAGGGTATGCAAGACCAAGTAAAATAAAAAGAAAACAGGCCAAAGATAGTTGTTAACCACTAGTTTTCTTACTTAGGAATCAAGTAAATGTTAGTATGCCTTTAAGACCTAGAAGTATACCCAAGTGCATGATTTTGTGGCTACTGAAGTTGATTGTAGCAAAATTTGAATAGAAATTTTGAGTTTTATATAGTGATTTTTATTTTTATTTGCTTATTACTATTTTTTTAATTGAGAGGACTGAGCTCAAATTCAAAATTTGAGGTGTATTTTGACATAATGGCTCATGTATGGAGTGGTGATGGATGATGACAAGGCATAGCATACAACAACGCTCAACCACGAGTAAGTTATTGCATATAATTTTGTTGAGTAAATTAGGTGTAATTTAGTTATTTAGCTTTTTCGGAGTCATTAGTGTGTCAAACTTAGTAAAATTTGCGTCATTGGGTAGGTTAGGATGAAATACAAGTGGGTTTGTGAGGGATTTGATTTTTGTTTTGTCATTTTGTCATATTTGGAAAGTCAAATTTTGAAAGTCCCATACCACAATTTGGCCGGACATCATCGACACTTTTGGAACAAGAGGTCCGATAGCGTCGGATGGGGAAAAAAGTTGTCATGGGGCTGATGCCATCTGTAGAGAGCCGATGGTGTAGGGGAAATTTTTTCAATGGAAAATGGCATGTGCCAGGGTCGATGGCATTAGGATTTGGTAACAATATGTTGTATGCTTTGATTTTCATTCCAAAAATTGATTTTTCGAGTTATGATATTTTCTTGTTGGTATTTTTGTGGATGTATGTAGAACAAAGGATCCACCTATGGTGGAGCATAGATGTAGCATGGCTTAGTGTGATGATTGTCGGATTGTCATAGGAAAAGTTTTCCTAGTTGCGGGGTTGCGGATTTGGGGGCATTATGCGAGATGCCCATGATATCATTGACATGGACTTTCTACAAATGTTTTTGGCTACATGGGAGACACATTCCAACACATTTCGGTGGTGGGCGGGACATGAGATGATGGATATGGCATTCACGTCGGTTCACTAATTTTGTATGCGATGGAAAAGTGACAAGCGAGCATGGGAATCTACAAGTAACTTTTCCTTGCATCCGACCTCCCAAGGTCGTGCTTGAGAGACAATAGCCGTGGGGATTAAATATGTGTGGGATGAAAAAAAAAGCTAATTAGGCAATCGATGTGTTTGTGCGCGCACTAGTGGAAATTACGAATCTAAGGCAGGAAGGCCCTCCTAACTTTGAAGCTGGTGTGATAGATCGATCAGCGAGGATAATTTCTCAAAGGCTCCAATCAATATCGAGCTCGGCATGATTCGGTTTATAAGTTGTGGAATACGTGGAAAATGACTGGGATAGTTTCATGTATATCTCCAAATAAGGTCATAGGGCATATGGTAAATATAATTGACTCTATGGGTGATTCTCGGCCTAGTCCAGAATTCCTTAGCTTTGTTAGCTGCTCTGTCTAGTAAGGATAACTGTTCGATGATGATAGGTGGAAGTGGAGTAGATCTCAATACTAGTGTACGTAGGCCAGCATCTATGTCTGATTCACCTATGGGCTCGTTGGGCTGTGGGACTTGTGGGTCACAACCGTAGATTCGTGGTTGCTGTAGACCTGTTATGGTCATGTGCGGATTCAGTTTCTAACCCCTAGTATCCAGTAATCATATGCTTTCTCATCTTCTATATTTAGAATTAATAATTGTGCGATCTTCTCGAGAATATCTTACGGTTGCTTGTGCTTTGAATTCTTAAGTGGTATCTATATACGTGAGAGTGTCTCTGCGTCTAGCTTGTGGGACCAAAGGATCACAATGAATATCTGCTCTCTTTGAAACCCTTCCATGGTCATGCGGATATGTATCTAGAGCAATCTATAGTCTGGTTGATTTGACCAAAATGTGTGTGCTTGGTCGTCTTCTATGTTTAACCCGTGCAGTTGGAAACAGATTTGTTGTAAGTTTACCATTGTTCGGAAGACTTGGATCCTAAGATTCTGATCTATATTAGTTATAGCTGTGACTAGATTGGGTTGGGGCACGATTGGCTCGAATACGTATTCCACAGGCTCTCTAGGTCTGTGATTGTCATACAAAAGCAATAATGTAAAGTAAATGCAAAAAATACAATTAAATATGCGAAGTATATCTATAACATATATAACTTCTATATTTTTTTATTTTCGATGAATGTTATAAATGAATTTGAAGGATCGGCTATTTTAATATATCTAGAAATTGACAATTAACCTAGTGTCAAATTTTAAAACAAACAAAGTAACAAGTATAGCTACTTGCATGTGCGGTTGTAAATCTATTCTAAACAATGAAATAAGCGATCTAGTTTATTTGCAGAGACTCTCGATCCCACCTCGAAGTGAGGAATGAATCATAGTCTCTCGAAACTATCAATCCCCACGACTTCCACAGCGATATCGAAAGTAAGATTGACTAAAATAAAGTAATTAACTACTCTATTTGATATGATTCTAATTAGAACTTTGAAAGCTAGAACCTAGATTACTGCAAACAGTGGCGAATCGATGGTGTTTGTGATCTTGTCCCCTTAGTGTGACCTCCTCACTCCTTCGTGTTCACGTGGATCCGAGAAAAGAGTGTAATGCTTGCATCAACAAAAGTAGATATTGGGACAAAGGTAGCTTAGGATACGAGATCGAATAAAATGCGAGTAGGAGAGAGATAACACAAGAGTACTGAGCTTGTCTTATGCGAATTCCTAGCAAGATTTATTGTGAGTCATGTAACATAAAATGTCCGAACACAAACTATCTGTTTGAAGAACAAAACCTGCATAGTGTTTTTCCATTGTTTATAGTTTAAGAGATCAATTTGGTTTTTACCTTGGGTAAACGCAAATGCTATAAATAGTTGGATTGTGCAAATGCTTCAAACAGATAATTTCGGGTTCTAGACATTTTATGTTGCATGACTCATAATAAATCCCACTAGGAATTGCATAAGCCAAGCTCTGTACTCTTGCGCTATCTCTCTCTACTCGCATTGTATTCGATCTCGTATCCTAAGCGCCTTTGTCCCAATATCTAATTCCGTTGATGCTTGGCATTACACACTTTTTGGATCCATGTAAACATGAAGGAGCAAGGAGGTCACACTTAGGGACAAGATCACAAACACCATCAGTTCGCCACATTGTCTGCAGAATCTAGGTTCTAGCTTTCAAAGTTCTAATTAGAATCATATCAAATAGAGTAGTTAATTTCTTTATTTCGATCAATCTTACTTTCGATATTGCCAAGGAAGTGTGAGGGATTGATAGTTTCGAGATACTATGATTCATTCCTCACTTCGAGGTAGGATCGAGAGTCTTGCAAATAAACTAGATCGGTTATTTCATTGTTTAGAATAGATATACAACTTTGCAAAGTAGCTATACTCGATTACTTTGTTTGTTTTAAAATTCGACACTAGGTTAATTGTCAATTTCTAGATATATTAAAATAGCTGCTCCTTCAAATTCATTTATAAAATTCATCAGAAAATAACAAAAATATAGAAGTTATATATGTTATATATATACTTCGCATAGTTAATTTTATTTTGTTGCATTTAGTTTACATTATTAATTTTGTATGACAATCACGGGACCTAAAGATCCCAGGGAATACGTATTTGAGCCAATCGTGCTTCAACCCAATCTTGTCACAACTATAACTCGATATAGATCGAATCTTAGATCCAAGTCTTCCAAACAATGGTAAACTTACAACAAATCGGTTTCCAACTGCACGGTTAAAATATAGAAGATGACCAAGCACACACATTTTGGTCAAATCAACCGACTATAGATTTCTCTAGATACATATCCACATGACCATGGAAGGGTTTGAAAGAGAGCGAGACATTCGGTTGTGATCCTTTGGTCCCACAAATGACGTAGGAGACACTCTCACAAATATAGATACCAGCTTAAGAATTCAGGTTGCACAAACGCTTTGTAAGATATTCCGAGAAGATCGCACAATTATTAATTCCGAATATAAAAGGCGAGAAAGCATACGATTCCTGGATACTAGGGACATGACCATAGCAGGTCTACAACAACCATGAATCTACGGTTGTGACCCACAAGTCCCACAGCCCAACGAGCCCATAGGTGAATCAGACATAGATGATGGCCTATGTACACTAGTATTCGAGATCTACTCCAATTCCACCTAGTACAGTTATCCTTGCTAGACATAGTAGCTAACAAAGCTAAGGAATTATGGACTAGGCCAGAGAATCGTCCATAGAGTCAATTATATTTACCATCCGCCCTATGACCTTATCTGGAGATATACATGAAACTATCCCAGATCATTTTCCACGTATTCCACAACCTATAAACCAAATCACGCCAGAGCTTGATATTGATTGGAGCCTTCGAGCAGTCATCCTTGTTGATCGATCTATCACACTAGTTTAGGTTAGGAGGGCCTTCTTTGCCTTAGATTCACAATTTCCACTAGTGCGCATCGAAGACATTAGATTGCCTAATTAGCTTGTCTGCATCCCACACATATTTAATCCCCATTGGTTGTCTTAGCATGACCTCGGGAGGTTGGGTGCGAGGAAAAGTTACTTGTAGATTCCCATGCTCACTTGTCACTTTTCCATCGTACAAAATTGGTGAACCCGACGTGAACCTTTCTACTTTCTAATTTGGAGTTAGATTTCTACTGGTTCTTTTAAATTAAATGACCTTTACTACCTCATCAGCTTTCACCATCACCTTCACTCCTTCCCATTATTCTCGGGTATTCATATACCCCCCGAATATGTCGGGATTTGATGCATATGGTAGGCCTCTCTTAGGTCTTGAGGCATACTATGCTCAACTGAATAGACAATCATCACCCTCGCTCTCAGTATGGGGTGACAACTACTCAACTAACTAGTTGTCAACACAAACTCCAAGGGTCAGATATAGCTCACCTTTCCAAATAGAGGAGTTGGATCAGCTCACTCAAACACAACAAACAGAGCCTTTAGGCTCAAACAATATGACGTTCACAGGAGAATCTGGTTCGTCGCCTCAGATACTACTTAAACCACAAATTAGTAGACAATCAGACCCATACCTAGGTTTAGATGATGAACGTTCGGTACGTTATACCATGAATGAACAACATCCTTGAAGTATGTACCCACCTATAGGAGGTTTACAAACACAACCCGAGGTTTCTTTTCAAGAAAATACCTTCATACCGCTACATACAGGAAATGCCCTCGGGAAACTTGGTAGGGCAGCGATCAATTCATATCAAGATATCACATGCCTATACAACACCATGATGTACAACAAACGCCGCTAAGGCAAAACACCATGACTTCACCAAATGAAGTCATTTCAACATTAGTAGAAAAAGTGAGGGGGTTAGAACTTGCTCAGGAAAATCACCATTCTCAACTCATGCAGGAAATTCCAAACCTATCCAAATAGACCTCCTCACAGGAATAGGTACGTTAGGCATGACTCCTCAGTATTCACAACAAACACCAATTAGAACCACCGTTTCTAACACCGTTCCAATACCTCCCGGTCTAGTACAAAATAATCCATTCTTGGACAATACCCCTTCATACTTAAACATGTATTCCAAATCACCACAAGGGGATATGTTCTCCTCTCCCGGTATTTTTACTCAACCACAGGGGTTCCCTTATGCTCCTACCAATGCATATGCAATGCCATGTCAACAACCCATTCCACCTGCCACTCCCTCAACAGGCACCATCAATGGTTGAAACATATGCGATAGGGACTTACTCAGAATATTTGAAAGAGCCCTTAGATTTCACCATACGAAGCGTCATGCTTCCAAGACCTCTTCCCAATTTTCCCAAGTACAAAGGTGAGGGAGATCCAAATGCACATATCAAGGCTTACGCTACAGCCATCCGAGAACTACTCCCATGGGATGGGGTTGTTGCTAAAATATTTCCCAAAACCTTGGAAGGTATCGCTCTTGATTGGTATTATAGAATACCTGAGGCTTCCATCCATTTGTTCAAGTAACTTGTTTCAGAGTTCATCAAGGCCTTTGACATGAACAAACTATTAAGGACAAGAATCAAGGAATTCTTGCACATTAAAAAAGAACACAATGAATCTGTCGCCCATTTCATCCAGAGGTGGCATACAGTTATTTATTCTTTGGCAAGTGCTCCAAATATGGACCAAATGGAACTATGCGATTTATTCCTTCATTCTCTCAGCAGAGAAGTGAAGGAAGAAGTCCAGAAGTTCCCACTAAGAACTTATGATGAAGTACTTGAGAGTGCTCTCTGAATAGATCAAGCGGTAATTGATAGTGGTCGTAAAACATATGGAGCAAATGGGAGGTTAATCACTTCCAACTAGAACACTACAACTTATCCTACTACCACAAATGTCAATCAAGGACCTAAAATTGTTAATAAAAATCACGGGGTGACAACAGATGGAGTAACTGATCAAGCTAGAAAGGTAAATGTTGTGAATGCTCCACCACAAATAAACAATCAACGAAACAATAACTTTACTCCAACAATCAATACAGTGGATTTTAATCATCCACAACAACAACAACAACAACGGTGTACACGGGTTCCAAATCAAAATTCAACTAGGTATCAAAACCAATTCAAACCAAAAACAAAAATGCAAAACTTTAATAGCAACGGTTTGATCAAAGTTTTAGGCCACAATATACACCAAGCCAAAAAACTAGGAATTACAATCCTAACTCATATTGTGGTTTCACAAAATCCGAGGCCACGACGCTAGAACGTGTCATGACTACAATAAATTTATGCAACATTTTCCAGATGAACAAAGACAACTTTTTATAGATATGTTCTTGGCAGATCCTACGTCACCAGCACCAAATAATTTTACAGGGGCAGTTTCCCCTCAAAATGCACCCCTCCAGATCTTCAATGATCCGCTTCCAAATCACAACAATAACAAGATAAATCCAAATGGGACAAACAAGGGTGTAATTACAGGAAACAATGATCATGAAGCCTCAACTTCACTGAATCCGTTAGTTGCACCACAACTAGGAAGTCAGCCACGACCTAAGATAGTCGGTTTAGTGGAGTTAGATGCTGAACTACCCATAGAAGCTGTAACAAGGACACGAGAGTATTCCTCTCAGCTAAGTCCAAGCTACCCGCTAGAAACAGACAATATCCAACGAGTATTAATAAAACCCGTGGGTGCTTACGACTTAATTAATGATCTAACGAAAACCTTCTCACACATCTCCTTTTTGGATTTGTTGAAGAACTCCCCTGCTCACAGGGCTGCTCTTTTAGAAGTATTGGTTTAAGTCATCTAATTAGCATCACTCCACCTCCCGAAACATAGGTAAACCATATAGACTTTGATATCCACCCTCTAGGGCAGTCGGATAGGGACACCGAATTCATATTCAAAATAAAAAAATGCCAACAGACACTGAGATTGCATGCCAAGGTGATCCGGCCTTACACTTGCAAGTGTGGGTTTATGAAAATTATGTGAAACGCGTGATGGTTGACGATGGGGCAGCAGTTAACATAGTCCCTTTTTCTTTCCTTCAAAAGCTAGGGTACGGAGAAACAAATTGTTCCACAACCCGAAATACACTAAGAGGCTATGACAGCCTTAAAGCCACTTCAATTGGAACTATAATACTACCGGTCACCTTAGGACCCAAAATAATCTTGACTGAGTTTTATATTATAGATCGGAAACTAACTATAATATGATCCTCGGCCGACCATGGATACACCGTATGAAGGCAATCCCTTCTACGCTATTTCAAGAAGTAAGATTCTTGCATTTAGGAAAGGTGTTCATAGCCAAAGGTGATCCAAAACCATTCGATGTACACCTAGCTGACCTAAAGAAAAGACCAGGCATGCACTCAAAGTTTGAACTCCCAACGAACCAACTTAATAAACCTACCGACATGAAACCAAAAGAAAAGTTGGTACCTACGACAGATCTTGAAACTATGAGCCTAGCCAAGGCAACCCCAGCCCCCAAAGATGAGGCTAACACTGTAGAAACAATATCATTAGGAACTACTGCAAAAATTGTTGAATTACTAGAACAGGATCTACCAATGTTCCTACCATTTGATTCTGTAGGCATGGGGTGCACCCTAGGTGTCGGCTCTCTCCCAGTGGTAGATCTTGCATGGTAGAGGTAGAAGATGTTAACACAACAAATATCCCAGCACCCATATTCCCAGCTAAGTATTGGACTCTCCATTTCGATGGAGCTAAATGTCGTTACGGAGCTGGGGCAGGAGTAATCCTTACTTCTCCCAAAGGAAAAGTCCTACCATTTTCCTTTAAACTAAATTTTGAATGCACAAACAACGATGCTTTGAGTACGAAGCCCTCCTCCTTGGCCTCATCGTAGCTAAGAGAATCGGTGTTGATAACATCAGAGTGTTAGGAGACTCACAATTGGTAGCAAATCAAGTTGCTGAGATGTATGAAACCAAAGCCGAGCACTTACAACTCTACAAAACAACTGTACTAAATTTAAGCAAAGAGTTTGACTTCATATCAATTGAAGCAATCCCGCGAGAACAAAATCTTCTCGCTGATTCAATAGCAACCTCAGCATCACACTTTACTCCAAATAGTAAGTTAGAGGATACCCGTTTCATGGTATCCCTTCGTGATGAACCATTGATAAAAACAATGTCAAATCCTCTTTTAAATAGAAATGAAAACAAATCTACTATCCTAGACCACATCGATAGTGATACAACCACTCTTGATTTCTTAAACACCTATGCGGCATTACATCTCACCCATCATGTAATAGATTTGTCTTTAATTCCACATTCATCTTCTTACTTCGGGAATCCCATGACAGAGCTTCCCCCACAAAAGGAACTCAGCATATACACAGTCGAGAATGGAGATGATCTGGAACTACCTCCCATCCTACTCTGAGTTTGAAGAAGGTAACGCTTCTTTAATCAAAGAAATAATTGATATTAACATCGAACGGAAGATGAACCAAGTATATTGAAGTTAGGATCCTCGTTAACTCCATCAAAAGTAGAAATACACACTTGGATCCTCGAGGAATATTAGAAGGCTTTCGCATTTAATTATAAAGAAATGACGGGGTTGCACCACACATTGTGGTACACAACCTTGTCACTAAACCTGATGTAAAACCGATTAAACAAAAATCAAGACCAATGAAACCCAAGGTAGCTCTCATGGTAAAAGAGGAGGTAATAAAGCTCCTCCAAGTAGGATTCATCAAACCAGTCAATTACTCTCAGTGGGTATCTAATATCATTCCGGTTCTCAAAAAGAATGGAAAGATACGCATCTGCATAGACTTCCAAGACATTAACAAGGCATGTCCTAAAGACAACTTCCCATTACCATCCATAGATGTCATTGTTGATGCAACAACTGGATTTGAGCTTTTATCTCTCATGGATGGATTCTCGGGATACAATCAAATTAAAATATCTGAACAAGATCAAGCTAAAACCACGTTTATAACTCCTTGGGGAACCTATTGTTATGATGTTATGCCATCCGGTCTCAAGAATGCCGCCGCTACATACTAGCGGGCTATGACGTATATATTTCATGATCTTATTCATAAAATTATGGAATCCTACGTAGATGATTTGTTTGCGAGGCGAAGCGTTGCGACCATCCGAAAGTGCTTCGCATCATTCTTTCATGTCTAATAGAATACGGAGTCACGCTAAATCTAGAAAAATGTGTCTTTGGTGTGACAGGAGGGAAGCTCCTAGGTTACATTATATCATCATGTGGGATCGATGTTGACCCAACCAAAATTAAGGTTGTTCTCGAAATGGTCCCACCTTCGAATGAATCTGGAATCAGATCATTTCTCGAAAAACTTGGTGCAATCCGAAGATTCATCCCGGACTTAAGTTTCTCCATTCATCCAATCAAAAATCTACTCAAGAAATATTATAGCATTGATTGGACCGAAGACTGCGTGATGAAGCTTTCAACACGCTTAATCGTTTCTTGTTATCACCACCCACGCTAATGCCACCTAAGCGAGTTGCTGTTAATTTTATATTCGCGAGCCACCAATGTCTCGCTAGCCTATATCTTTGTCTCGAAGACGATGACAAGAGAGAAGGTGTGATCTATTTCATTAGCCGGACATTGCTCGACTATGAAACACGCTACACGCAAGCAGAATGAGAATGCCTCACCATAGTCTTTACAACCAAATGCTTAAGACATTACATGTTAAATCAAGAAACAAAGGTCATCGTAAAGACAAAACATTTACGAACTTTCCTCACACAAGGGTCCTTGTCTAAAAAGGCTGGACGCTTTATAACCTTAATGGGTGAATTTGAATTAACATTCGTAAATCAAAAGTTTGTTAAAGGACAAATCATCGTGGATTGGTTAGCTGATAATCCATTAGATGGAGGCGATCTAGTAGATCTGGACTTTCCAGATGAGTGCGTATACTACATCGAAACCCGACCTTCTATCTCTGAGTGTCCTTGGTACACTGATATCATTAATTATATCATGGACCGTACATATCCAGAAGGTGCTACACCACAACAAAGAAGGTGGTTACGCATTATCATAGCTAAATACGTCATCATAGAACAAGTGCTCTATCGAAAAGTGTTTGATGGAATGCTTCTAAGATGCGTCGACACAGAAGAATCCAAGAGGATTCTCCACGAATCTCACAGTGGGATGTGTGGAGGCCACTTCGGTGGCCATGCCACCACTTGAAAAATACATCGAATGGGCTATTTCTGGCCTACTCTAGAACACGACGCAGTAGAGTTTGTATGAAGGTGTCATAAGTGCCAAGAATTCTCTCATGAGATTCACATGCCGGCACAAGCTCTACAACCAATTGCTACTCCATGGCCCTTTTCTATGTGGGGCCTAGATTTAATAAGGAAATTCTTTCCCTCGTCTACAGATGGCCATAGTTTCATAATCATGGCCACCGAATATTTTACCAAGTGGGTAGAGGCTATGCCTCTTACTCTGTGCCGGGTTCTGTAATCGCCAAGCTCATTTTGAACCAAATCATTTGTAGGTACGGTGTCCCGCAAATCATTATCTTAGATAACGGGACTTCTTTTAAGAATAACGAAATTCATGAATTGTGCAATAAATTTAAAATAAGCCATCTTACAGCCTCCTTGTATTACCCTCAAGCCAATGGACAGGCTGAGGCGACAAACAAAACATTAAAATCCATTCTCCTTAAAATGGTGAAAGAAAACAAACGAGATTGGCATTTGAAGTTATACCCACCTTATGGGCCCACCAAACCTCAATAAAGACACCAACAGAGCAACTCCTTTCTCGCTAGTATTCGGGCGGAGGCGGTTCTCCCACTGAGATTGAAATACCACAGTCTCCATATTTCATTACAAGGGATCTGGATGAAGACGCTTATAGAGAAGCACATCTCTCCCAACTAGAAGGCCTAGATGAAGCTAGGTTAGATCTTTGAATAATGGCACAAGAATCTATGCTTGACCGGATGTCTTTGGCGGTATAACAAGGTGGTCTATTAACGCGATATTAATGAAGGTGATCTAGTTCTAAGGCTGGACAACCGGATCGACTAAAAAAACGCAAAGGAAGGAAGTTCCGACTCAAATGGTTGGGCCCATACCGAGTCATGAAGGACTATGGAAATGGTGCATATCTCCTATGTACGCTAGAAGGTGAGGAATTTGGTGAAATAATCAATTCCCTACACCTCAAACGATTCTACACGTAAGCAACTAGTACTACTTGTATAATTATATCTACATTGCATCTTCATATAGTTAGGATCATTTTGTCCACTTGTTTCGTACAAAATTGTGATCAAGGAATTTGTTCTCAAAGTAATTCATTACAAACTCATGATGTTGTTGGCATAAACACTCTAATCATACTTCTCTATTTCCATGATATCATCAAACTATTTCGGAATCATTTCATCAAATAAAGCTAGATATGACAAAGTCTTAACGGTAACCATGCCAAGATCTACGGGTTTATTCTCACTTTTGGTTTCTTCTTAGGATGGGTGTCTTGCCTATGGTCTATTCTAGAAGCTTCATGGTGTCACATCTATCCCGTATATATATATATATATATATATATATATATATATATATATATATATATATATATATATATATATATCTTTGGAAATAAGAACACACTGACATTTTGCTCAAATAAACAAGTCAAATATAGATCAAACAGAAAATTTTAAATTTACACATTTCCTTGCCCCACCAACCTTTGGTGATGAGCTTGCATCTCTTACTAGTGACGTAGGGTTGGGAAAGGATGGAAATGCCCTTACTCGCCTATGCCTTGCCTATGGTGATAAACCCACGCTTCTTACTAGTAGCATGGGGCAAGGTGTGGGGGGTCCTCTTGACAAGCAAACGCAAAAGGTCATAAACAAACAATTCAAATCTTGAAGTCTTGAGTCAAAAGCAAATGAATCGGATGTCCAAAATCCCAAGAGAATTAAGAATCCTAAAACCTAGATTTTGTCTACCATATGGCCATCTACGGATCTAAGTCTAGATAAACCACAAAGCAAGTTGCATCCCAAAACTATGAAGTCACTCGAGTGGAGTAAGCTTGTAGCATCCTAATTTGATTCCATCAAAGCTTTGTCTATCTTTCATCAATATCATTTCAACACATTTCATAACTTGTGCCCTTTTCAGCTCTCGGTGATGAGCCCTCGCATCTTACTAGTTGCGTGGGGTTAGGAGAGGGGCAGGTTTATCTGCTTATCATACCAGCTTATCTTCACCACTTTGCCAAAGCAAATATGAAGTATCCAAAATTGCTTACAGAAACTAAGATTCAAAATCACATTGTATCTACATTATCATATATCAGCATCATGAAATACAAAAGAAAGTAAACACTTGCATCATTTGTTCTCCATTGCATACATTCTAAAAGCATATAAGCATAATATCATAGTTCACATGAGGAAATGGAAATGCAAGTAAGCCATAAATGCCAAAAGTCTGATCCAAAAAGAATATAATATATAAATGATCAAAATTTTTGTACAATGCCATCATGCACTAAGCATGGTCAAAACGCTCAAAGAGCCCGAGATATACAAAAATATCATGCAAAAATCTAGGGGAGCCAAGTGGCTTCTCAACCCCTATGAGACCCCTCTGAAGGTGCACGCCCACGCCTAGGACTCGGCTGGCCAGGCGCTCTACGAGTGCACGGAGGGCTCGAGATCCCGAGGGCAGCCACGCCTCTCCACGAGAATGACTCCTCATCAGGCACTTGGCTGTCCTATACCCCACTAACTCCATACGGAGAGTCGATACCATCCTCACGGCCACGTGCCAGAAAGGGGAAAAAACATCGGTGTGTCTACCAGCCACTGAGGGCTCCCTTGCGTCCACAGACAACTCTGCGGGTCCTCTCCATGGGAATCATCAGGGTATCGGTGCATACCCTGCGAATCAGGTCCCGCCACTCATCGGTGGTCTCTACAAACAAAGGAGAAAACAAATTAGAAATGAAACAAGAGATAAAACACAAGTGTAAACAAAAGGAGAGATAGCAACTAAGGAAATCCTAACTAAAAACAAACATTAAAAGGAAGGGTGGTAACTTACTCGGATCACCAGGCCTCAAGATGGATCTCTAGGGTCAGCACCTGCCACAGATGTTGTCATTGACTGAGGTGCTCCCCCGTGGCTGGAGCAATGTAGCATCCTACAATGGACTCATCCTCCCCACCATGGCCCTAGGAGAGTGGCTCCTCTAAAACCAGAGTAACTCTCTCTGCACTCTACTCGGCCCTCTCTGCCTGCATGATATCCTGAGTGTCATGCCACTCAGGATCACTGTCCTCCTCAGTATCCTCCTCATCTCTCCCCCTGTGAACTCCTCGGACTTGGAGTCTATGTCGATGGGGTCATCGCTGCTATGGGCAGGACCCACGGCAATCTGAAGCAAGGGTGCCTGAGGCACACTAGCTCTCCCTTTGGCACGTACTACCCTCCTAGGCTGCAATAGGAACACCAGGAGTAACAACTGTCCAACCCCGGCCTCTAGGACCCCCTCTGGCCTCTCAAACTGACCTATATACTAGCACTACCGGGAAGCATGCCCATGTAGGGTAGGCCAAATTGCTTGAGGAACTCGGCCAAAGGGGTGTATCTCCACTCGCCCCACTCTATCAATAAGCTACCCTGTGGTGGAGTAGGAGATCAAAGTAAGAGCCTCCTCGCCCCATATACCTGCCATGGTCTGATATGGTGTGGCCTCCATGTCATCGGTGGTCAGAGAAGCAACTGGCTGATGAGGTGCTCTGAGCACCGACATATCTGTCCATCTGGCTGCCCTCACAGCTCTCGGGATCTGTCACCTCTACACCTCTACCATAAGGAATGAAGTGCTCGTAAACCCAACTCATGACCAGGGTCGGGTGGCTCAAAGACTGCCCCTGTAAATGGACTACCCTGTACAAGTCATGGTAGGTAGTCCCAAGTATGTCTACTCCCCAGGCGTAAATCCGGCCATGGCCCTCGATCTGTGTAATGATGGGGGACCAGCAGTATAGTAATGTGTCTCCTCCCTTGTCCCCGATCAATCTCGAGGCAAGGATCCCCATAATAGCCTGGCGAATCAAGGGGATGGGAAAACTAGGAATAGATCGAACTCTGACCCCCTTCTTTGAACCCATGGAGATGACTGCATCTCCCATGTAGGAAGCCCACTGTGCTATCTGGGCCCATGAACCTACTGTCTCGAGGGTGAGTCATCTCCCGATGATCGGGACCCCCAGGATACGGTAAACATCCTCTAGTGTGATAGTCCACTCACCTCGGACCCCTGGTAATCGAAAGGTGTTCCGATCAGCATCCCAGTAGGAAAATAAGTCACAGAGTATGTGACTGGATGGTGCAACATGGGGGACCCGCGATATACGTAGTATACCAGCCCTCTGGAGAGTATCCTGCTCATCCTGTGAAAGGGCGTCTAACACTGCTGGAGCCAGTCACACTCCCTCTCTCGGCTCCACCAAATGTACTCCTCTCTCACCTACATACACCCAAAAACACACAAAACAAAGCAAGTTAGCATCCAAGTGACATTAGAAAAATCATGAAAACACATAGAAATGCTAAAAATGTAAAAACAACCTCAAACAAGTGTTCTTCTGACATTCTGTAAAGAACCGCCGCCCTGAGCAGGGTAGTAGTTTCATAACCGCCACCTTAAGGGCGGTGGTCTTGTAACCGCCACCCTGAACAGGGCGGCGGTCATGTAACCGCCGCCCTGGGTAGGGCGGCGGTCGTGTCCCGAAAACCCACGCGGGTTTTATAACTTAAAAAGCCTAAAAACACCAAAAAAGGACCATTTTAGCTAAAAACAAAGCCTACCCAGTAGGCGCCCCCCCTAGATGGACCTTTTGAACCTAACATTTTGAAAATAACCCCCACGACAAAGATTTTAACATTTTAAAAATTTGAAGGTAAAAATGATAAATTGAGGAAAACTAACCTGTGATCTCGCGGGTCGATGATCTACATGTGGAGGCATGATCGCTATCTCGCCACGAACGTTTTGACTCTACTCTCGTAAGAAACCGTCACCGTGGGTCCCAGAGCTCAAAATCAATCAAATCAACACGTGCAAATGAATAGGAAAATGGGCCCACTTTCATATATATAGCAGCCTGACTTGTTTTGAATGTTTTTTTCACAGGTTTGGAGTGCCGACGGAGGTAAGTTCTTACCCCCGCACAAATGGTACATCCTCATTTCCCATTATTTTAGCATTTATTTTCCAATCTATCTTGTCTATCTGCACTTGAGTTCTCTTTTCGTTTTGCAGGGAGCGGGAATTTTTAGATGGCATCATTTCAACACACGGACGTATCAAGTATGACTTCCAACTTCCCATTTTGGGACCGCCATACTCGGACCCACCATTTTACGCCTCTTCATGGCTAAAACACTTCTCCGAGGGGGCAATATGTACGTACCCAAAATTGTAGGGTACTGCACTGTTAGAACAACGTAACACGTACCCCAATGATGATACAAGTCTCCTCACAAGGTGTTTGGGATCCGAAAAATATCCCCAAGTGTACATTAACATCCCGCATGCCCCGCTTAGCCCCGTGTGCTTTGTTTTCTCTTTTCCCCTCTTTTCTTGGTCTTTTACTCTTGATTACAAAAACCACCACCCGACCGGTGGCGGTCCTTTACGCGTTTTCCAAAATGCTCTTTTAACACGACTCACGTAAATTTCAACATTTACCAGCTTTTTTTCACCGCCATAAGCTTGCATTAATGATTTTGGTTCCCTGGAATAGTGTTTTGCCATTGTTTATAGTTTAAGAGATCAATTTGGTTTTTACCTTGGGTAAATGCAAATGCTATAAATAGTTGGCTTGTGCTCAAGAAAATGGCCCCTCAAATTTGCCTCTGAATTTCTCATTGCAATAGATTAGTCTTTCATTTTGCTTAGAATTCTTAGTTTCTTTCATTGCATGCTTAGTTAGTGTTGTTTTGCTGTTAGGAAGCCACATATCCATCTTGTGCAAGTGCTGTTGATATTTCATCCAATCCATTGGAGTAGAGTAGTTTGTTTTCAATAGGAAGCCATTAAAGTTGTAGGTTTTCTTCTTCAAACAGGATAGTTTCAAGTTCTAGACATTTTATGTTGCATGACTCGTAATAAATCCTACTAGGAATTACATAAGCCAAGCTCTGTACTCTTGCGCTATCTCTCTCCTACTCGCATTGTATTCAGTCTGTATCCTAAGATGCCTTTGTCCCAATATCTACTTCTATTGATGCTAGCATTACATGCTTTTCTGGATCCACGTGAACATGAAGGAGTGAGGAGGTCACACTTAGGGGACAAGATCACAAACACCATCAGATTCGCCACTGTTCGCGCAGAATCCGGTTCTAGCTTTCAAAGTTCTAATTAGAATCATATCAAATAGAGTAGTTAATTACTTTATTTCAGTCAATCTTACTTTCGATATTTCCAGGGAAGTTGTGGGGATTGATAGTTTCTGAGAGACTATGATTCATTCCTCACTTCTGAGGTAGGATCGAGAGTCTTGCAAATAAACTAGATCAGTTATTTCATTGTTTAGAATAGATTTACAACTGCACAAGCAAGTAGCTATACTCGGTTACTTTGTTTGTTTTAAAATTCGACACTAGGTTAATTGTCAATTTCTAGATATATTAAAATAGCTGCTCCTTCAAATTCATTTATAAAATTCATCAGAAAATAACAAAAATATAGAAGTTATATATGTTATAGATATACTTCGCATAGTTAATTTTATTTTGCTGCATTTAGTTTACATTATTTCTTTTGTATGACAATCACGGGACCTAGAGAGCCCAGGGAATACGTATTCGAGCCAATCATGCCCCAACCCAATCTTGTCATAGCCATAACTGATATAGATCAGAATCTTAGGATCCAAGTCTTCCAAACAACGGTAAACTTACAACAAATCAGTTTCTAACTGCACGGGTTAAACATAGAAGACGACCAAGCACACACATTTTGGTCAAATCAACCAGACTATAGATTGCTCTAGATACATATCCACATGACCATGGAAGGGTTTGAAAGAGAGCAGACATTCGGTTGTGATCCTTTGGTCCCACAGCTAGATGCAAGAGACACTCTCACAGATATAGACACCAGCTTAAGAATTCAGGTTGCACAAACACCTGTAAGATATTCTGAGAAGATCACACAATTATTAATTCTGAAAATAGACGCTGAGAAAGCATACGATTTCTGGATACTAGGGGTTAGAGACTGAATCTGCACATGACCATAGCAGTCTACACAGAACCATGAATCTACAGTTATGACCCACAAGTCCCACAGCCCAACGAGCCCATAGGTGAATCAGAAATAGATGTTGGCCTACGTACACTAGTATTCATATCTACTCCACTTCCACCTATCATCATCGAACAGTTATCCTTGCTAGACACGGTAGCTAACAAAGCTAAGGAATTCTGGACTAGGCTAAAGAATTGCCCATAGAGTCAATTATATTTACCATCCGCCCTATGACCTTATCTGGAGATATACACGAAACTATCCCAGGTCATTTTCCACGTATTCCACAACCTATAGATTGAATCATGCCAGAGCTTGATATTGATTGGAGCCTTCGAGCAGTCATCCTTGCTGATTGATCTATCACACCGGTTCAGGTTAGGAGGGCCTTCTTTGCCTTAGATTTGTAATTTCCACTAGTGCGTGTCGAAGACATCAGATTGCCCAATTAGCTTGTCTGCATCCCACACATATTTAATCCCCACCGACTGTCTCGGCATGACCTCAGGAGGTCGGGTGCGAGGAAAATTTACTTGTAGATTCCCATGCTCGCTTGTCACTTTTCCATCATACGATTCTGGATTGGAAGCACCCGCATTTATAGTGATCTTACACCTACTTTTGTAGAGAAGAGAGCATTGACCATATGGGCTACAGAGAGCAATATATATGATGAGCGCATGTTGTGTGTTCAACTCAGTGCAGTGTAGGTAGAAATGATTACGAATATTTAGAAGGTAGTTATGAGTTTCATGGTGACATGGACAATGTGCCATAAGGAAAATGGAACTATCTTGTTGTGTTTCATAGTAGTATGTAGAGATGTGGTTGATCATGGAGTATTTTTTAGCTGTGACACCACCATATGGGTGCATTTGGTTCATGATCTATATAGAGTGTGGAGAAAAGGCTAGAGGGTCATCGGACCATGATCTTATTAACAACCCGGATCTATGATATTTTTTTGATGTAAATGACGACAAGTAAACCACATGTATTATTTATAGATTTGTTGAGAGTACTTTAGTGAACACGGGGCCGAGGTGAGAACACTTCGGGTATATCGGCCACTAGCATAGGTGGATCCGGTGATGTGGCATGACATCCCTATACAAGGAATATGGATCACATGCCCATCTAGCCTAGGAAAGATTTATTAGATACCACAACAAAGGTGATGGGACACTATGTGTATTGAGTAGAGACCCATGTAGTGGGTCGGGTCCTAAGGTAATTTGAGCGACCAACGCTAGAAGTGATACCACCATTTTCACCCTACCAATGTCGTCATATTATAGAGGTTCCAAGATTAAAGGTTTAAGTATCAACATTTGCACCTTGTAGGATATGAGTAGTGGGCACACCCGGTTGGAGGCAACAATGGTGTGGTGGGGATGCTTAAGGCCCGTCATAAGTTATAACAATCAGGTGGTTCGTGAGAAGGGATACAATGGAGGATTCGTAGATATAGGGATCATGACTAGAGTAGGTCCTAGTAATATAGGAGGGGAGCTAGAAAACCAACACCATGGCTTAGAGAGCATAATACATGATGGCCGGGAGGAGGATTTTTATGTCATTTGTATTTTAGATGGCATGCATATGAGATAGCGGCCCAGACCACACACCAAAAGGAAATATGATTTTGGTGCCCCAAGATAGGTGGGCACAGGATACATGGGAGCCATACCTCCTCATGATGATGAGGAGGATGAGGTGTTGGGAATCCAAGGATACAACGAGATCATGTTGGAGAGACCCGAGCAGCTAGGTATGACCGATAACATGTTAGTTAGATGATTTTGATACACATATGTGATATTGATGGAGATGTATGTTGATTTTTATTTTACAAAGTGGATGTCGAGGAGTGGAACTCATTGATTAAGAGCACCCAATATGAGATCCTAGACTCCATGTTAGATGTCCAAGATACTAAAGTGATCATGGATCCAGTGGAAACATTAGATAGGGATTGATCAATCATTTCGTTTAGTGGGTGAGGCATCGAGGACATTAAGGAGATATCGGGATGTGTAGGCATAAAAGGATAACACTACCATAGATGTGATGTTGTAGAGTCTACTAAAGTCATAGGAATCCCTAGTACGGAGAAGGTAGCTCACCTAGCAAATTCCCAAAGAGTTACTACACGATTACGTCACTAGAGACATAACGGTGAGAACACATGGAGAGGCATGTGGAGCTTGATTTAGGACAACGTCCCTATCCCGCTCAATGAGAGTAGATAGTCTGACTCCATCGGCCTAAAACATCTAAATATTCCCCATAGGGGGTGAGGGCACTTGAGGTAAATTCTAGGTGGGTCAAGGCCATTTTCTATGATTTTTGTTGATGTATAAAATTGATTATATATATTTATATGTCATGATTTTAGGATATTTGGTGATGTTTTTGTGATAATACCATGGTACTTAGGAATAATAATAATGTGATAGATTGGAAAATCCAATGAGAAGGGGTCCATAAGATGGCCCAAATCACGAGATGTGAAAAAGCCAAGAGGCGGAAAAAGGCCAAGACATCCAATTGATGCAGCCTAGAATTTCTTGTTAATAACCCAGTGCGCTGCAAGCATCACTAAGCTTTGAGATGAGTGCTCACCCAAAGCGTGCATGGGCACTAGGTCCCTCTTTAGAATTGTTTGTACGCAGAATGTTAACATGATGGTGCATTATAGATATCCAGATTCATTATCAATAGTAAACAACACACAGTGCATAAACTAGATCTAGTTCTTAGAATAGATATAAAATGAACTAAACAATGACTATAACAAGATTTACCATGCAAGAACCAAATTTAATCATGTTCAACACCATTATCCAGCCAATATGAACCATTATATTAAGTATCGTAAAACAAAAAAGCTTCTTACATTACATAAATATCTCCCTCAGTCATGCACGCGACAAAACCAGTAGCATAACTCTACCATAGTTTTCATACCTTAACCCGTGCAAACTAATACATATATATAGGGGTGGGGAATTTCCCTTCACTTCCCATGCACTATTTAAAATAGGTCACATGTTAATAATAGCCATGTGCCTTTACAATAGGATGTACAACATACACATTCTCTAACAAAAGACTTCCTATAGTCAACTCTGAGTATAAATCCTATTATTAGCCTAAACTATGCATAGCGCTCAACTTCTGATTGTTCCCAAAATACCATTGTGTGGACCGCAAGTCTTCATGTCTTTTTGTGCTCAGCATTCTAACTCCAAAAATAGCACTTATCCAAAAATAACCAAGTCATGATCTTAGGCACTCCAACCCTATCATAGCGTTGCATGCTCTTCCAACGCCCTACATTCGTGTGCCCAACACTTAGGCCATTTTTGTCTGCTCAAAATTACCCCACACTAGAGTACATTGTTTTCCCAAAATTGGTAATCACTTTGTCACTCCAAAGAATATAGGATAAATGAAAGAAAGAATCAAGGAACAAAGATTATGGTGAGACATTTTATTGTGTACCCTTCTCATCTTCTGGCAGAATGAATTCTGGATATCCATTTTGTATTTCTCCCTCAAACTCATACCAATCCTTAAGCGCTACATTGGTCTTGTCAGGGATGTCCACAATGATGTCATCTAACTCATCCATAGTCATGCTTCTTCCTTCACTTTTCAAAATTCTAAGGATGTTGGCCATACTTGAGACCATCCCTTCCATAACATCCACCTTCATGGTAATGAGCTTCCCAATGCCCTTGATCTGATCCATATGTTGTTTCCTCACAACATGTAGTGTGTCTTGCTTTATTTCTACTAAGGTAACTCTTTATGTGTACCTGATTGTTTCATCCTTTACCGCCTTTCTGAAACTTCATTCTCCTTGCCTTTTTCCTTACTCCGAATTAAGTTATCAGGTGATGTACATATGGCCAATACCGTATCTTCCTTCTTCATTTCATCTTTTAAGGCTTGTAAAACTACCTCATAGTTAGATATATTTCTTACAATAGAATCATTTACCCTTGATACTTCTTCCACATCATCCTTTGTCTTAGGGATGTGTACTGGTCCTTCCTCCGTAGGCAAACTATCGTGCGCAAATAGTGTAACTCAAACTTGAAGTCTCGAGGTACCTTCTCCTAAAAATCGGGTCTCTTCTCAAATCTCATCTCGTGATCTACTCTCATCATCTTTTTAACATTATGGGCCTCAACTACTGCATTATCTCACTCCTAAGTGAGGTGTTTGATCTCTATGTCTTTTTCCTCCTTATCCTCTAATAGTGCCCATATTTTTACCACCTTATCAATATTTTAGCGCACTACTTTTGTTGACACTTTGACCAACGTGTTACCCACCTATTCGTCTGAAAATTGTGTTAGCTTAATAGTCACATGGTGTGTGTAAGGTGCCTTCCTCATCTTCTTGAACTGCATGCCTCCTCGCAGACATCAAAATCAAGCTCATCCATGTGAGTCTGCATACTCCAGGATAGTTGTTTGTGAGTGCGTGTGTTGGCCATTTTTGGGTCCATCCAATCCTAGCCATATAACTGCTTGTTTGGCAGATTACTCTGGAAGCGGGTGCGAATAATTTTGAAGGGTCATCAATATAACCCAAGTTCTTGAGTACCTATTGCTTCTTCCTCATCATGCCCACCTACATGCTCACCAACATCCTCATGAGCAGACACGACCTCATCTTGTGGTATTACCACGCCTACATCCTGTTGTATAGTGCCTCTAAAATCCTGATTCACTTCCCCTTCATCCTCTCCTTCCTTATCCACAAGGTGTACTATGACTTCTATGTCTCCATCGGTTGTGCTCTCTCCTTCACCAGAGCATCGTTCATGAATACTTACGCTTGGTTCTATAGTCTCATGTAGACTACGTGCTCACCAATATCTTCATCTTCTTGCATTTCCACACTAGGGGTGTCCTTTTCTCTATCCCCACCTATACTTGGATTTTCCTCTTCTTCTTCTGCGCTTTGCTGTGGGGATTCCTCCTCACTATATTTAACAGGAACATACTTCCTATAATTTCTCCTTTCTTCCCCCTCATCCTTCGCAGGAGTAACGTATGGTGATCTTCTTACTGGTTGTGAAGTCCTTACGCCAGTGTCTCTGGATGTGCACCTTTTCCACAAAAATATCCTCATATGTAGAAGTCTAGCATTGTCTTACTGTTATTCCTTTTCGAGGATATTTTCTAGTCCTGTAGGCACTGGATCCTCTTGAGCAGGGGGCGTAGATGTAAAATTCCTTGAAGTCCCTATTAGTTGCCCCTTCTTCGGAGGTCCTGAACTTCCATATTTGTGCCCTTCACAATTTTTCCATCCTTGAACCTTCGCCTCAGATATATATATGCACGCTAGTTCAATCTTCCCCATCGCCAAACTCTTCGGTGTGATGTCCACATTTCCTGAATCCATGGTTTCCACATAGGCCTCTTTCCTTGGCCATACATATGTCTTACGCAGAATGTGAATATTTACGTCCACCTTTTATATGTTAAACTAGAGTTAGTGCGCATCATGGAATCTATTTACGAATATTTAAATTATCTTGCAAAGGTAAATGTAAAGGAAAACTTACACTAGGGGCCCTTCTCTCTAGACTTCATATGGAAGCACCCCAAGCTAAAATTTTGGTAAACTACAAATTCAGCCTCTCCTTCCAACACCTTTGGCAATTCATGGAATGTGTCATTCTCCCTTGAATTCCTACGCAGTCTCTTGAACCACTTTTCTAGGAAATCCTTGTACGTATTGGAAGTATTCCCCATAGAGTGTACATGACATATTTCTTTGCTAGGGACTTATTCTCCAACAGAAACTCCCATATATTCTCCCTAGGTTCGTCGGGTACTCCAATTTCACTAAATACAATCAATAATAGAATTGCGCCCGGGTAATATTCTTGCATTTATCTACTTGGATGCATGCCTCATTCACCAAGATTTCTATGAGGCACCCGGAAATGTTGTAGTATGTCTTGTTGACCATTTTGTGTGTTATATGCAACCAGTGCATATTCACCTTGTTCCATCGCTCAATAGCTCCCAATTTTCTCCCCACTAAATGCACTACAACTTTGGTGGCCATGTCTATAATATTGGTGACCTTGAAGGCTCGATCCCCTTCTTATATTTATGTAGGGATGTTGTGGCATCAATTCCCTCATCATTTGATATGTCTCCAGTGATCTCTGAGCCCAAGTCGCGTAGCCCCATCACCTTCCCAATCAACTTGGCAATGATCCTCATTCTCTTGCCTGCACGAAGTAGAAAAATTCTTCATGGACGCGCGACATGAGCCACTGGTACAACTTCTCGGGCTTCCCAAAATAGGGAAACTCTATAATTTTCATGACCCCCATGCTTTCAAGTAATTTCTTCATAGAATCGTCCAAGACCCTAGTGTCATCTGCCAATCACCAATTTGTCCTCCTGTAAACTTTGCTATGATTTCCTTCAGGCATTTTTTGCGGTGGTTGATCTCTGAAACCCTACATTGTGTAATATTTGTTTTCCATGGCCTCCCCTCAATAACTTATTCTAGATATAACATCTCGACCAACCACTCCTCTGACTGGGTCATCAACCTCCTTCTCCATAACTAGAGCCCTCTATGGTGCCATCGTTCCTCTCGATCCTATGAGTGTGAATGAAAACCCTAGCTACCATGCAAATGAAACCTAATTCACCCTCCCATCACACACATGCTCCACCACTTGAATCCTTCTTCCATACCTGGATGCTCAACAACATGCTTCAAAATGTGACAAGTTCACTCGCTCTGCAGAGTGCTCATCATCTCATCCTCTTCTTCGTACTTCTCAATTTTCTTCGAACTCGCAAGGTAAAAAATTTCATTGCAAATGTCAAATTTAAACCAAGTTTTAAAAATACCCTTCATTAATTTCTCCACCTACCATCATACACATGTTAATTTTATTTGAGTGCATGTCGCACCTTTTTGTCCCGCGCCTCAAACTTTGGCGTATTAGTCATAAAGTTTTAGCACGCCACTACTTATCTTTCAAAAATCTCCTCTACCCATGCTTCCTTATGCTAAAGTATTCATCTAATGTGACCTAGACATATGTAGTCTTAAATGTGGTAGCCTCCTTGAGTTATACTTGAGCGCTCACCACCTTACGCGTGGTCTTTAACTTTGAGCAATCCTCTTGAATTTTTCATCACTTTTCAAAACATGTTCCCTTTATGGACACCCATGAGTTTATTTCTTTTCTGTACTAGACTAACCTTCTTTTATCCACCCCACACTAAGGGTATGTGCAGTCCTCTGCGTATAAAAACACTTGAGATAGTAATCAGCTTCCGGCATGCAAATGCACTTATTACACATAACACTAAACTAAATTGACAAAGCATAGCAACAAAGAAGGAAATACATTAAGGAAACAATACATCAAGGGAAATCTATTCTAAATGGCAATACTACCTTATTACAAACACCAAGAAGGCTTATTTATAGTAGGGCTTCATCCTGTTCCCATTGAAGTAACTGGGTAACCATTTTCCATCAAGTGCCTCTAACTGGTAAGTGCTTGATTCAAGTATGTGAGTGATAACATATGGTCTAGACCAATGCATCTTCAGCTCACTAGGTTCAAAAGTCATCGTGGATTCATGTCAATGTTCACGTTCTTCATCTTCATAGGTTCATGGTGGGCACATGCCTTCTCATCCACACTGTCTAAGACCTCGTGTGTACCCTCTGAATGATCTATGTCCAACTATTCCACTTCTTCATCCACCATATAGAACATCTTTCCTTTCTCCTTCTCTAGGAAAGCGCACTCAAACAGCTTCTACACATCTCTGTCTCATCTACTTCGTTAAAACACACTTCTAGATTTGACTCACCAAATAAATCCTGAATGAGGTCTTCATCCTTTGTACTATCTCACATAGTCAATCTCTTCATAACCTACAATGCCTCTTTCACTGGAGGTTTAATGGATAAGTATTAAAAATTCTAGATCATTCCTACATCCAAATCTTACCAATTTCCGGTCTCTCGTGTAGTTCCACATAAACATACCAAGCGTGCGCATAGCCTCGCAAGGTGAAATAAAGTTTGTGCACCCACAATGAAGGTGGTAAGGCATCCTTCCCCTCTATCCAGAGTCTATCACTCTGCTAAATGTGGTGCTAAACAAGATTATTACCATGATATTCACATATTTGAGTAGGTGCATTACTCTGAAAAACTGGGATGATAGAGAAATTCTCACTTCTCTCCATTCTATTAGATTATCCCTATGAACCATCCATCGCTGTGTTGTTTTCCCGCACAAGGTATACACTAACATATTCCTTTTGTAAAATTTATCCTTCCACTACACTTCCATGGCTCCCAGGAATACCTCAGGGTTTCCTTCACTAATCTAATGGGATACATGTTTGTTGCCTAACCTCCTAACACAACACGACCTGCTTACGTGTGTAGTTGCACTTCTTATTTCGCACCCAACCATCTCGTAAATGTCATGTGCCTAATTTTCACAAGAAATACTTGTAGTAGCACTGATGGACTTTACATCATCCCACTAGAGAATTCCTTCCTTAGATGGCTCAAGCACTTCTGGATCTCGAATGGTATGCACATAAAATTTTTCCAGGTCTTCTTCACTTAAGGGATCAACATAATGTGCATATTTCCTGTCTATCAAAGGGATAATAACTCATTCTTCCTTGTTCTCAAAACTGATATATCCCTTATTGAACCGTAGATCAAAATTATTTGCATAGCACTAAGGGCACCCAAGTAGAGATAGGAAGTTGTTTGCTTCTCCAAGTGCTAATACCTAAAAGTCCCCAATAAAATTGGCCCCCGATATAGTAATGGATGCATCCTTCAATACTCCAATTGGCGTGGCCTTAGTTTGATTTTCCATATACACTATGTACATTGGAAGACAACCGAATGGAGGTATGCCCATCTCGAACCCATGCATCTAAGTTAGGCATATTCACTTATGCACTGTGTCAATCAAAATATTGCTCAAAATCCATCCATCCACAACAACATTCAGAGTGATCTCCTTGTCATAATCCAAGGTATGAGGAGGGAGATCAGCATGAAAATTTTGTTATCCATTCTCAATACTAGCATGTGGATTGTTTCCTTTCAACTAGCTCCTTAGTAATGGAATAATTTTCTCTTGACGCAAAATCTTACATACTTCCTTTAGATCATCAACATTCGACTGGAAAGTCTCAACCGCCTTCTTTTGTTCTAACTTCCACTACTGTTCCTTTAAACAGTGTATTTCACCCTGAAAATTTCTAAGTACCTCCATGGTTTCCTAATAAACCTCCTTCTGATGTGTACAGTCTAGATATTTTGCATGTAAAACCTCCTCCTTAGTGATGGTAGGATTTTTTTGCATCATTTCTCTGGGGTGCGCAGCCTCAGCACATGTAGTAATCTTCATAGGTACTACCTTTGGATCTGGTGCTAACAACAACATCCATTATTTTTCCATGGCACAATGTATCCTAACCATCCATGCGCCCTTGTTATCATGTTTTTGCTTACGGCTCAAATGTTCATATAAGTTCGGACACTCTTCATAGTTATGCTTCTTTCTGCGCAAAAGAACAATTAATGTTACGAGGACATTCACACCTGTAATGGTCGGGGATCCACACGTTTAACATGTTCCATGAGAGAACTCACCTCGTCTACCACCGCAGCCTCGGCCTCTCGAGTCCACCATAGTATCCTCGACCTCTACCACGGCCTCCCTCAAAGTGCCCTTCATTTTGATCATAGTGCCCTTGAGTGTGATCATAATCATGGCATTCACCTTTATCCTTAGATTTATTCAAAACCCATGTTTGTCATACACCAATATTAATGGAATCGCGGATTTGATAAAAAAACCTGCAATCTTCGATTATTGTGAGCCATGGACCAGAAAATTTTACACGGAAGACACATTCTTTCTTATCGTGTGTTGCAATAATGGACATTGGCTTGTATCATGGTCCAAATTACATATCTTACGTTCCAGTAACAAGGAGCGTACCGATCTGCAAGGAAAAATATCCTTAGTATGCCCCTCTACTTCACAATCTGTGTACCAAATTCCACTGCGTGTCCCATGTGTTTTATTGGCTGATAGTTTCTCTACCTACTTTGTCATTGCTGAATTTGAGTTTCCGAGAATAGGCTCACTCCATTGTTTATGCTCCTAACTCGCCTCAATGTGCGAGCTGATTCAAGTGCCTCACACGAGTCTGTATATGTCTTATATGAGAGTTCCCTCCTAAAAGGCGTAATTAGGATTCTCGATGAACCATTGTGCATGTTGACTTATATGGATGTCATATGATAGTTTAGACAAGAGTGTTTTGAAATGAGCATCATATTCTTGGACACTCTCAGTAGTTCCCTGTTTGATGTCCTTGAGCGCGCTTATACTTTTCTACTCGAACTCAAGTATATAAAATTCCTTAATAAAAGCATCCTGTAACAATGTATAATCCAAACAAGTCTGATTAGGGTCAAACTTTCTGCAGCAACTATGTAAGCATCCCCGTAATGTAGTTGCAAACTAACTCGCCTTATAATTTGAATTTTTATTCCTTTCATACACAACAAGATCTCACACATATGCACATGCTTAACAAACATCTTCTATTCCCCTATACTCTGGGAGATGAAGTGACATCTCCATGTAAATATTCTAGGGCTAGTGAGGACCATGCCCACCAAATCCATAACCTCTTGTGTTACCTTCACCTCTAGATCCACCAGATCCACCAGATCCTGAGTTACCTATTCCTCCCGATCCTCCACCGTATCGGGAATTAGACCAGAGGATGCACTACCTTGTGTCCCAATAGTGGTGCTAAACTAAACTCCTATTGTCTATGAAGTTGTGCTACTCCCGATGTGAGTCCAAAGTTTTGCATGCCTATGTTCTATTCTCGATGACACGCCTAAAAAGTTTCCTCCAACCGCTCCTCCAAATAAAAGGGAAGATGTCTACCCACCATAAATGTACTTGTTATGTGATTCATTCTGAACTTCTTAATAACTCAACTCTACCTCTTGTTATTCTACTTCCCAAACTAGCTTGTTAACTACAGTAATACTAAAAACTTGAAAACCAAGCGCAAGGGCTAGGTTGCCATGTAGATTCAGATGCGCACCTATGACCTTGTCTCTATTGGTGTGCTATCATAAGAGGCCGATGAGGGTTCCTTGCCATAATTTCCAAAATGGGGGAGTTCCAGGATGCTCGACTCCACATCCTCTGAGTGAGCTTCAAATCCTTCACGATCCATCTCTCTCCTCAATGCCATCTATTATGCAATCTCACGTTTCTTCCTAAATCCCTCTTGCATGCCTCATTGTACTTAAGTTTCCTTTCTTCTCTTTTCCTCTCTTCCACTAGGTCCGTCATCCTTCACCACACCTGCTCATGCCCCCACGCATGGTGGGGTTTAGCTAGCCATCGGATTTTCTTCCAAATTCAGGGTTACCAACAAGATTTTGATTTCCAGTGGAATGCCTTACAAATAGGTTCCCCTAGGATAACGTAAAAATTGAAACTCAGCTACCTCCGGGAAAGAATAAGTGGAAATTGAGTACTCCAAAATATAGTTATTCAGAACACCACAGAACCAAGTATCCATAGCACACGTCTAAATTAGATCAGCATCATAGAGGGCCTGAAATTCATTTTGCGTACGAAAAGTGTGTGAAACCTCTAATTCCTTTTATACGTGTAAGAAACTAGCCACTTGTATATCTCTATTGGGAAGATAACAAATAATATCTCATATAAACAGTCATACAAATTCTGCTCCACCCACACGTGTGCATCAAACTAAGATCCATTATTGAATCTTTGAGCATAATCTTCTTCTAGATCTATTATCCACTCCTCAACACTTTCCAAGGTCAACCTAAGTACGTCTTCGTCACGGAACATCCTAAAAAATCTGAAAAATAGGTCCCAATGAACCACTTATGCAGCCTAGAATTTATAGTTAATAACCCAGTGCGCTAGCACATCACTCATCCTGAGTTGAGAGCTCACCCAAAGCACGCAAAGGCACCAGGTCCTTCTTTAGAGTTACTTGTATAGAATGTTAGCATGATGGTGTATATACATATCCAGATTCATTATCAATACTAAACAACACACATTACATAAACCAGATCTAGTTCTTATAATGAACTAAACAATTACTATAACAAGATTTACTATGCAAGAACCAGATTCAGTCATGTTCAACACCATTATCCATCTAATATGAACCATTGTATTGAGTAATGTAAACCACAAAATCTTCTTACATTACATAAGTATCTCACCGAGTCATGTGCGTGACAAAACTAGTAGTATGACTCTACCATAGTTGGCATACCTTAACCCGTGAAAATCAATACATATATATAGGGGTGGGGACTTGCCCTTCATCGCCCATGCATTTCTCAAAATAGGTCACATGCTAATAATAGCCATGTTCCTTTACAATATGAGGCACAACATGTAAGTGCTCTAACAATAGACTTCATATAGTTAACTCTGAGTAGAAATCATATTATTAGCCTAAATTATGCATGATGCTCAATTGTCGCTTATTCCCAAAATACCATGCGTGGACTGCAAGTTTTCATGTCCATGTGTGTGCTCAACACGCTAACTCCAAAAATAGCCCTTATCCAAAAATGGTTAAGTCTTGATCCTGGGTGCTCCAACCCTATCATAGCATCATGTGCTCTTCCAGGCGCCCTACATTTGCACACCCAACACTTAGGCCATTTTTATCCACTCAACACCAATTATAGAATGTCGATGGTGAAGATGTTGAGTTGTGGAGCTAAATTTCTTCACAAATAACATGCTTTACAAACTTACGAGTTTACACAAAGAATTAGGCATTGGTCGGTGTGACCGACATCGGTCACCTGGGAGAAACCTACATCGTTACATGTGTGTGAATGTTTTTATTTAAGTTGTGGGATTAGATCCAACCTTTGATTATAAAGGTGATCTAAAGTTTGTAAATGTGTAGCTAAGTTTCCCTAAGTATGTATATGCCTATATAAGCTAGAAAGCTAGGGTTAGAAGGTGAGAATCCATAAGACTTGAGGAAGATTATTAATTCTCCTTGGTTGAGATAAATAAGAGAAATAAAATTAAAAAGGTTTCATGAAGACAGAGCTTCCATGGAGAGAATCTAGACAGAAGGAAATTGCAAGTACATCTGAATGGTGAGAAGAGGGTAATGTCTTCTACTGTATTTCCTTTGTATTGTTCTGTCTCAATGTAATGGCTTGCATAGTATGCAAAGCACATAGGGTTTCTTCTTGTAGATCCACATGTTGTTGTGAGATCTTGTATTGTAGATCCATGAGACCATGTTGTATTGTTGGTCCATAGAGATCTAGTATTGTAGCTCATTGGATAGCTTGTGGGATATGTGATAGTATCTAGATATTATAGAGGAGGTTGTCTTCTTGTTTGCACAAGTTGATGCAGTGATGGAGGAGAGACTTACTTCTTGGTGCATAGTTATGGTTGCACATTGGTAGACCCATTTGAGAGGTCTTGTTTGCAGATTCACATGAGAGCTTGGTTGCACAATTTAGAGATGCAATAGTTCTTGGTTATGTGAGATCTGGTGGTGGTTTAGAGGCATAGTTATAGTGCACTCATGTAGATCCATTTAGAGATCTGGAGGAGGAGATACTCTTGGAGAGATGCATTGTACTCTTATGGAAAGAGTTGATTTGTACTCTTGTTTATTATATATATTGAGATCTCTATCTTTGGTGGATGTATCCCACATTGGGTGAACCACGGTACATGATGTGTTATGTGTGTGTACTTTGTTTTGATTTAGATTTTCTAGTATATGCTTCCACTGCTGTAGATTTTGGGGAATTGTCTACTTCTATATTTGCATGATTTGGTTTGTTATTGAATCATAACACTATTCTGTAGTCAAGTATTCCCAACAACTGGTATCAAAGCTTGGTTTGTTATCTTATCTGATACCAACAACTGGTATCAGATGGCTTTAGTTTACATAGCAAGGGGTTTTGTTAGTGGTATTACTAACAGTTGTATGAGAGCAGGGTTTTGTTTTTCCTAATGTGTAAATCATAGGGAGAGATTTAAGATCAAGTGGGAGATGGAAATGTAAGGTTGCTGGAAAATGATAGTGATGACGTCGGTATGTTATACCGATGTTGATATTGTTCCTTAGCTGATGTTGGTAGGGTGACCATGGTCAATTTGTTGGAAACTAGCATTGGTGACCTGTTAATCAGAAAATCACATATCTAAAGTAATATGAGAAGATGCAGTGAATGTTTCTTTATTGTTGAGGTTTCCCTAGTTCTTGGAGGCACATGCATGTTGGTGTTGGTCATATTGTAGAGGTATGGTTTTGTTTTCTTGTTATTAGGTGCTTGTATGTTTTTGGTGCACATGCATGTTTGGGATTGCAGATTTGAGTAAGAGATAGAGGATTAGTTATGCATCCTTGGTGCAATTAGATGCACGAGCTTCATTAGAGAGGCAAAATATAATAGCATAGAATGAATATGGGGCTTCCATCAAAGAGGAAAGTACTTTGGTTAAATATGTGGTTGAGTGTCTTGGTGCTTTGGTAAGGTGATGTATTTCATCTTGGTGCAGTTTTATTGCATGTATTATTATTGTAAAGTTTTTGTGTAAGATTTGGGTGCTTCTTGAAATGACTGGCTCAGCACAACTATCGATTTGGTCGAAGTAGGCACCTGGTTTGGTGTACTATGCCAATTTTTGGCATTTTGGTAGTTCTAGCAACACCAAAGTCCATCAATGAACCAATGTTAGTCACGGGGAACCTGGTACCGATCAACAGACTGAGGCCGGTCTCTGTGAGAGTAAGTTTGTCTTGGGTTTTTGCAAAGATAAGAGGGCATGAAAGGTTTTAGTGTCCATTTTGGAGGATTGGGTTTCTTGCACAATGTATACAGGAAGAAATGGAGTAGATCACTTCAATGTTTGAATCAGAAAGAGGATAGAGTTAGCTTGGTGATTCTAGTGAGACTTGGGTCAAATTCAGGTATCTCTATATGGTTCATGTTTTATTTCTTTCATTTGAAGCAACTAGTATTATGTTTGGATTGTGTGCACAAGTAAAATATGCACCATGGATATTTGGTGAGTTTGAATTTTATTTCTAGGATGTGTTGGAATCTTGAGGACAAGGGTATCTAGTCTAAGGATGAGATCCTCAATGAAAAGTCATGTTTAGACATAGTTGCAGGTAACAGGAGATGTTGAGTACACATGGATGAAAAGAAGGTGGTTTAGCCTACTTCACAAGAAGTCCAAACTTCTGTGATGTAGAAGTATTCTTTGATAAGAAGGGAATCAATTTTATATTTTCTTTCATCTATTTTATTTCTCACTGATATATATATATATATATATATATATATATATATATATATATATATATATATTGGATCTTTTGAGCTTGGTGATTAGAGGCAGTGCAAGGGAGTTCATGTTGAGTGGGATAAATCATGGTTGTTGGCATTGCAAGTTGGACACATATGCATGTGCGGAGTGAGAGGAGAATGATACTATTCAGAGTGGACATGAGGCATAAGTTGTTTTGGAGGAAAATCACGGTTTTACATGTATTTTGTGTTTAGTGCATGGTGACATCACTTCTAGTTTTATTTTGTAGTGCTTGGATATCCTTATGGGATGGCAATTGATGGTTGTTCAAATTGGGTTAAGAAGAGAGAGAAATTTTTAGAGTTTGAAGGGTGAAAGAAGGAAAATATGTTTGTTACTGATTCCGGTGTCGGTAGGATCTTCCATGGTCAATCAAAGTTATAGTGTGATAACAATGTGTATTTACAATTTATTAGTGTTTCCTTGTTTGCTTTCATCTTGGATGGTTGTGTAATATGTTGATGACATTTTTGCTAGTATTTTCACTAGTTATTAGTAGCATGGTTAGCATGGTTGTTGTTGTTGACATTGATTAGCACAAGATTCATGTGTGGCCTTGGAGTTAGTCGGTGAAAGACTTGGAGCTTTTGGAGAGCCTGGTGATATGGATGGATGTACATGGTGAGTTTATACATGTGGATAGATTATGTTTTGTGAGTCTATGATGATGCAAATATTTTTTTTGCACATGGATTCCTATGAGCATGGTTTAGATTCCCTTGAGCATGAGTAGGGGATGTTTGTATTTCCTCTTATTACTATGTTACTCCATGATAGATATGTTTTCTACATATGGTTTTCTTGGACATGCAAGTTGTTTATGCAGGGTTGGATTTGTAGAATGCAGTGTTTGGATTCTTTGAGTTATGCAGGTGTTATGGATTGATCACCCACTAGTTGCATGTAGAACTCATTTGGGTTGTCTTTACCCAGATCTTGTTTTGTTTATGCATATTCCAGTTTGACTTGTCTTTGGTTAGTTGCATTGGTGGTTGCATGGAGACATGGATAGATGGTTGGAGAACATGGTTGGTTTTATAGGTATGGCTATGGTTGCGATTGAAGCTCAGTATTTCAGTTTGAGTGGGAGCTCTTGCATGTGAGTTATTCATGGTGGCTTGGTTGCATGAGAGAGGCTTGGTGTTATGATTCAGTGGGAGCTTGATGTATGGATAGCTCGTGTATCATGGATCAATAGTAGCTTCGTGTAGGTATATGGTAATTCATGGTTTGTTATCTTCTTGGTTTTAGAAGATGGTTTAATCTTCCTATTTTTGAGAGAATTGTTGAAGTAAATAATAGTTGGTCTTCATGGTTTGTAGAGGATAGTGATGTACGGGTTTAAGTTCAAATTTATCTCCAAGTGGGATATTTTGAGTTGTGGAGATAAATTTCTTCACAAATAGCATGCTTTACAAACTTGCAAGTTTACCCAAGAATTGGCATCTTTAAGTTGACCAACGTCAATCACACGGGAACTAAATCGACATCAGTTGGGTAACCAAAGATCGATTACCCGTGCATGAATGTTTTTATTTAAGCTTGAGATTAGATCCAACCTTTGATTATAAAGGTGATCTAAAGGTTGTAAATGCATAGCTAAGTTGCCCTAAGTTTGTATATGCCTATATAAGCTAGAAAGCTAGGGTTAGAAGGTGAGAATCCATAAGAGTTGAGGAAGAATATTGATTCTCCTTGGTTGAGATGAAGAAGAAAAAAAAAAAAAAGGTTGCATGAAGAAAGGGCTTCCATGGAGAGAAGTTAAATAGAAGGAAATTGCATGTACATCTGAATGGTGAGAAGAGGGTAATGTCTTCTACCGTATTTCCTTTGTATTGTTTTGTCTCAATGTAATGGCTTGCATAGTATGCAAAGCACATAAGTTTTCTTCTTGTAGATCCACATGTTGTTGTGAGATCTTATATTGTAGATCCATGAGACCATGTTGTATTATTGGTCCATAGATATCTAGTATTGTAGCTCATTGGATAGCTTGTGGGTACGTGACAGTATCTAGATATTGTAGAGGAGGTTGTCTTCTTGTTTACACAGGTTGATGCAGTGATGGAGGAGATACTTCTTGGTGCATAGTTATGGTTGCACATTGGTAGACCCATTTGAGAGGTATTGTTTGCAGATTCATAGGAGAGCTTGGTTGCACAGTTTAGAGATGCAGTAGTTCTTGGTTATGTGAGATCTACTAGTGGTTTGGAGGCATAGTTATAGTGCACTCATGTAGATTCATTTAGAGATATGGAGGAGGAGACACTCTTAGAGAGATGCATTTTACTCTTGTGGGAAGAGTTGATTTGTACTCTTGTTTATTATATATATTGAGATCTCTATCTTTGGTGGATGTATCCCACATTAGGTGAACCATGATACATCTTGTGTTATGTGTGTGTACTTTGTTTTGATTTGGATTTTCTGGTATACGCTTCCATTGTTGTACATTTTGGGAATTTTATACTTTCGTGTTTGCATGATTTGGTTTGTTATTGAATCATAACACTATTTTACATATAATTATTCCCAACAAAAGAATCCAAGCAGAGCAAACGACCCAAGAAAGGATGTAATGATATTTTTGAGATAGAGTGATAAACCTAAGGGGGTCGAGAGATTAAGTGAAGATAAAGGATATTTGTGTAAAACCCAAGTGGTGGCCGAGAGCCCAAGCGAAAGTGAGGGATTAAGAAAAACAAAGAAAATAAGATGTGATCAAGCTATTTATAGGTAACTAGCCACGAGGGGAAAAATCACAACATATTGGTGATAATATTGTCAACCTGGTGTAGAATGCGTCTTTTGGCATGGGTCATGATGTCATCGATGGCATGCTTAGTAATAGCGAATTTCTGATGAACTTTAGACCACATGGTGAACAAGGTGTCATCAAGTGATCCTCCATTTGAGTGAGAAAATCACGCCGAATAAAATCTATAGTGGGATGAGGATCATAATGAGGTAGTGGTCCATAGGTAGGTTGTGGTCTAGTTGGTCTAGGGAAGGTGGTTGGTTCGATAGGAATTTTCTCCACACTTTTGATTGCGAGAGGATCTTTTGGGATTTGGATGCTTGCTACACAAAACCCGAAAGTTTGTGTTGGTGTGGGCGTAATACCCATGACGAGATAAAAAGACAGGGGCTAAAGAGGAAGGATGTGTAGCCTTGCTGGTTTGGTCATGTTTGATCTCAACTTCAAGCTTCTTCATGTGTCATTTATAGGATCTATAGTTAGAAACATCATGCCCCGAAGTCTCATGCCATGTGTAATATGGCTCATTCGTGGAAGACTAAGGAGCCATAAGGGCAAGAGGTAGGGAGATGTATCGTAGGTTGTAAAGGGAAAGTGGGATTGTCCTATAAGGGTACCAATGTGATGGGTGAGGATGGTGTCAATGGAGCAGTGTGTTGCCCAATCATTGATGCACAATAAATAGGATTTCCACCCATGAGATCATCGACTTTGTAGTCAAAGTTGGTAATATAAATGGGTTGGTTAAGTCTATGGTAGTATGTGTAGGTGTAGCCAATGGAGTAATATGAAGATCGCAGCCTTTGGTTGGGAGTAAGCGTCAACCGTATTTGGAGGTTCTATTTATAATAAGATAGCATTCATGTTGTGAGTAATTTTTGGTGTATAGGGTTTCTTGGTGGTGCAAGACTTCCCTATTGTGAATCTGGGCATAGCTATCCAAATGAGGGTCATCTAAAGAATAATTGTCTTTGTAATTTGATATGGAGGTATCCACAGGTGCAAGATCCAACTATGGTTTCAAGTTGGAAAATACACTCCCGCAAGGGTTGTGGTGCCTGTGAGATAACTATAGGAATCAAAGGTTGTTTCTTTTGAGGTCACAAGGAAGGAGGTAGCTGAGATATGATGAATTCAAGAAGGTTAGAAGAATTGATTCGGAGTGTGACTTCATCGGGCTCATCGTCGTCCAACTCCAAGAGACTTGGAGGCATGCACCCGACCGACTCAGGATGACCAACATTTCCACGAAGGGTATCTATGGGGCGATTAAAGCGTTGATATTCCCAAAAGGGGATTGGTGATAGTTCATCATGCATGGGGAGATTGTATGTCCCCTTTTGCTACAGTGTATCATAATTCCAAGGCTTAGTGTCCCCTTTAATATTATAAATAACTCCCTGGTGAGCGAACATCAAAAATTGACATACATAAGAAGTGAGGGCTCGCATACGATGAGTCTAAGACTTCCTAGGAGAACGTTATAATATAAGGGAAAATTAAATACCATAACTTTGATGCAGATAGACCTATGGGGAAAGGTGATGGGTAAACAAATACACCCCATAGGAGGTATCTCGCGCGATCATATCCTTGGCAAGTAATTCGTGTGGATTTTAGGTTATTGATAGAATAACTAAGGACTTTGATGAAATCTAATGAGGCCACACATGTGCATGCTCCATCATCAATGAGAGCATGCTTAACTAAAGTGTGACTAATCTGAACTGAAATGAAGAGTGGTGGATCATATGCACAAAGAAATAGCTCATCCATAATCATAGAAATTATGGGAAAATAAATGCATGAATGATAATTCGTGGTGAGATCGAAGATGAATTGAGAGTTCCTCAAATTCTTTGGAAGAAACTTTCTATTGAGCCATGTAATACAGGGCTTTTCCCAAAGAGGGATGAAAAGGGATATTCATGTCAAACAACACAATCATGAAATGCTCACGATGGTGAGGTGACATACGCAAGAGCTCAAAGAAGGGAACTAGACCAGGAATTTGGGTAAGTGCTTCAACGGGATCCCACTCATCATGACTGGACTGTGTAGGAGGTTGAGAGTGCTAGGATTCCTCATAAATAGATCCATAAGGAGCAGGGGTAGTTAGAGAGACTTTTGAAACTAATTTTTTCTCAGTTCCTATGCCATCAGCCCTAAAAGTTTGATTTGCACAAGGGTCGATGGTGTCTGCAAACATGGATACATATCCACCAGACACAATCGGCCCTAGAGGAGAATTTCCATAGGGGCGATGGTGTCTGGAGGAAAAAAATGGAGCTTGATTCTAAGGCACGAAGGGTATATGACTTTGTGAGTCCGAGGTTGGAATTTTATAGGATATTCTAGTTCTAAATAAGCTATAAAATGTTTTACAACGTTGATGGCAACCATATTTTTAGGAGGGTAATCCATGTCAACTACATTGTTTATAGCGTTCTCTTACTTCTTAGAACTTTTAGTGACATTATGATAAGGCATAGGATTGGAAAATATTTTAATTTTTTCATTAGCTTGGTTGATGGCTTCCATGATCCTTCTTCTCGAGCCACGTCATGAGCTTTGACCGCCTTCGGTCAAATGCTTGTGACTAATGGCATCATAATCAAAGTTGGGTCCTAAGAAGAAGATGATGAAAACCATTTATATTACATGAAAATTCTCATGTGAGTGACCCCAATTAGTGTGCCACCAACAAAACTTACTCTCATCATGCTAATGAGGAATAGGTCGAGAAGGATCTAGAATTACGGTAAATGGTTTAGGAAACCGATGCTTCAAATCTTCCTTACTCAGTGGTTGATGAAAGTTAGGTTGGTTTTTTTGTTGTTAGGTTGTTGGTCAATGTTGAAAATAATCCTATTTGAAGAAGCAACAAGAGGAAGAGTATTTGAGACTTCGTCATCTGTCGCGTTCTTATTTTTAGAATGTTGAAGGATTTAGACTTATTTTTAGTTGGTTTCTTGGATGGAGCCTTCTCAAATTCCCTCATGAGATAGTCTTACCTTTTGGCTTGTTCAAAATCCTCTTCTAGGGAAGTAGGAGAAAAGGACCTTCCTTGTATTAGAGGTGAGGTTCATGGGCTATCATTTGGCATGTTATGTTATTCCCACGTGGATAGGGTTTTCTAACATGTGATAAATGATTGTGTTGATTCGTTCTCATATTATTGATAGTTGATGAAAAGCATTGATGTTATTTTTAGGTAGATCATGATATTGGAATTCATTCACTAGGGTTGTCACTAGGGACTCTAGCTCAACTATAGAATTAGGAGGCAAAATATGGTACCAATATAAAGCATCTCCTGTAAGTGTCTTTGTTAGGAGTTTGGTGGTAACGTATGAATTGGTTCTAATCCACTCTTTATAAATATTTCCAAAGCCTTGATATGAAGGGTGGGATTAGTAGACCCATCGTAAGAGATAGATGGAGCAATGCCACCAATATCCATACTAGCAATATAGGTTGTTAAAAGCTCTTGTTGGACTAAGTGCAAGAATGTTTTCTGAATGGGGATTGAGTGATGGGCACCCCATTAGACCCATTTGGAAAAGGAGGGGGCGTGGTGCCCTAAGATCTTGTTGGAGGGTGGTTAACTAACTGAGCCATATTGGTTTGCATTTGGAAAAATCGAGTTGTCGTAGCGGATTAATGTTGGCTCACTTTTTCAATGAGTTGTAGAATGAAATTAGTAGGGTCATAATTGGGGGCATTTTCATATCATCCTATTTTAGTGAGTTTCCCCTTTTCTGCCCTATGGTCAAGTTGTTCGAGACGAAATTGAGAAGACGTTTTCTAAGCATTTATTTTGACTCTCCTTTGTATTGAGGAAATGGGGAGAAATTTTGAAACTCGGAGGATGGTCAAAAGTATCATCAGTCTAATTGTCTTCATCATCATCCTCATGTAGGTCATTACAAGTGGGTAGAAGGCTCCTTTTAGGTGCTCCTATAATGCAACAGTCCATACAAAAGGGGAATTTTGGTTCACGATGATATACCTCGAAAAATTCTTCACATTAGAGTCAACAGACCCCATGCCCAGATACTCCATGGAGTGTTGATCTGGCTGAGAAAAGGTCTGAAAATGAGGGCTACAAACACAATCATGTGTAAACGGCAATGAAGTGTACACAGGGAGCCGAAGGCGTCTTGAAGAAAATATGGGAGAATAAACAGAATCGGTCGTGCAAACAAGTCTCAGCAAGGGCCGAAGGAGTTTAGGTGTGAGCAAACAAAGAAAGACAGGATCACCCAAAGGCAATGGTGTTTGTGCGAGATGGGTTTTTAAGGTTTTTAAGGATTTTTGGATGCTTAGATAAGGTCAAATTGAAAGATGTGTGCTTTTAATGGGTTGTGCTCAATCAAGAGGTCTCGTAATATTCACGTCTGGTTCACCATTTAAATGTATGACGAGAAAAAGCTATGTCTCAATCAATCGTGCACTCTTACTCATCCGTTCAACTAGGGTATTTGAGGTGACAAGTAGAAGACATACTTTAGTCAATCGATACAAATGGATATACTTGAAAGGGGCTACTGTGAGCACTACGGTCACATATCCAAAGGGTAGTGATCCCTACACTAGGTCAATCTAGGGTTTCTAAGGCCCACAATTGAGATAGAAGAAGGTACCCTCTTGATATATCAGTGAATAGATGGTGTAAGATATAGATCAATAGATGAAGAAACAGAGTCGAAGATTATAAAGACAAAGAAACAAAATGATCTATGCAAAAATACAAAGACAGGTTAGTGCACTCACATGTAGTTATAGGGTGATTATTGATGCATCTATCTCTCTCGAGAAGCATCACCAGAGAGAGAATCACTATCAGGTGGAGTAGGGGAACTCGTTATGTCCTAAGCTCACTATGGATGACCCGGTAGTGCAAGCAATCTATCCAAGAAGGGAAGTGTCCAAACCAATCCAAGAAATGTGCAAGATGAACCAAAAGCTAAGTGAGCAAATGCAAATTTGGTGCAAGAGAGCGAAGCAAGTGGCGATTCGAGATCTATCTTTGGTACCGTGATATCATGTGATGGTCTAATGATATGATATGATGAAATGCCAAAGTGGTGTGTATATCGACGCAATCGAGTGATGGCGTTGGCTAGGATAGAACCTAACACGTACACAATCACCCATGGGTGATTGTGTTGACTAAGAATAGAGTGATGTGTCATGCAAGCGAAAAATTAGGTGTCATGGATGGTGCTAAAATGTCGATGCAAGCAAGGTGTCGAGTGATAAGGATACCTAATGTAAGGGAAACTAAGGATGAGACCAAATAGCGATACTTTCTTTGTATGTTCTCTCTACCCCATAATGATTACATGAATAATCATTCCCCATTCCCGATAGGCCCCTTAAGGCACCCACTCAAGAAATAGATGCATCAACAACCCTTATCTACATAAGGAAAATTGTTAGTAATAGGTATGAAAGAAGAAAAGTGAAAAATTTGGTGTATACGCTCAATTCTTCTACCCCCTAAGTTGTGCTTGGGGGAGGGAGGGGTGTTATTGAAGGTTTTTAGTTCCATTGTATGGTTTTTCCTACACATGTATTTAACTTGCTTAAGTGTCGGCAAGATAGATGGGAGTTACACTTCACCGTTTTAGGTGGTTGTTACACTTAACCAATTCCTATGTATACACCTCTCAAAGATATCTTCTAATGCATTGAATATACAAGTAATATTTTGGCTCGTGTTTAGCTCCTCTCTCTGCAACTTTACTCTCTGTGTGTTTGTATTTTATCGCTCAATCTTGGCCCGCATTCTCATAATAATAAGAACTACACATTGTCATGGATAACACAAATTCAAGGGGTTCAACAACAAGACCATTGGTGGTACTTGAGCTATCATTTCTCATCCATGGTGGTTTTGTATGCATTAAAATTGCATATATTTTTATCCCATTCACTTTTATATTTTTTAGACTTGATCTCATTCCCTTTTTGATTAAATGGTTATGTTTACACCAATGATCAAAATTGGCCCCTTTTAAGTCCTTCTAACATGTTCATATTTCTATTAGAAATGTAATTCAAAAATCAATTGTCAAAGATATTAAATTTTGAATTCTTTTGTTATTTATGAAGGGAAACATGTTTTATTAAATTTTAAATATGATCTCGCAACTAAAAAGGTGACATCACACTATTTAATTGATTATGTAACTATTTTGAAATATTTATTTATTATTACACAACTCAAAATATTAGATTGTTTGAATGTAATGACATGATCCTAATGATAATCCAAACTTATTTTGAATGGTGACAAATGAAGGTAATCTAAACCTTTTTGTTAATGGTGGAAAATGAGAATATGTGCGTCTCCAAATACATATGGTGAGCACATCACATTAGAGAATGAAAAAGCATTTTCATGAATTTTGTGCAAAATTTCACTTTCAACAAAATTATTTTTCTTTAACATATTTCCTTTGACCAATACTTTCAAGTAGTTTAAACTCATCATAAAACTTTGTAAGTCTATAAAAACTACAAGATCAATAAATTATTTCGTATATTTTTAATGATGCGTATACTTAATCTACCCTACAACTTTTCATCATGAAAGGGTTGCATGAATATGCGGTACCTTCATCTTGAAATCAAAACCAGCCTTTCAATTCAGAACTGTACATATGTTGAAAAATGTAATAAAAAAATTATAGTTGTCAAAACAAGTGGAGAGACGTTGTATGCTATCATTTTCAGTCTTATAGTAGTTGGACCCGCAGATGGGACACAAGTATTAAATAGGAAAATGTTATTATGAACTGATTAAAAAATATACTTATTCACCAATAAAAGAATGAACTTTAATACATTAAAACTACAAAATCGAACCATTTGTTAACATATTTATACAGTAAAAGCATGAGAAAAAAAAGTAGACAGTCGTGCAGCCTAGTTTATAAAGGCAGGCATGCCCACATGATTTTGTTGGGAAGTGCGTCACATGTGATACCCAAAACTTTCGATCAAATTTAGAAACAAAAATGAGAATATGGTTCGGAGCCGAACTGAAAACGAATCCTGGGAACATTTAATGCATGAATCTGCATGAAATTAATTCCACTGAAACTAGAATCAAAATATGTACATTTAATTTGTAGTCTAAAAGATGTGTACCATGGTGTAGAAGTGTTCTCTAGACATGTATCAAGATATAAATTTTAAGAGATATCAAGATATAAATTTTAGATCAAATTTAGAAACAAATATGAGAATATTATTCAGAGCAGGATTGAAAAAGAATCAGGGGAACATTTAAGGTGTGAATCTGCATGAAATTAATTCCATTGAAACCAGAATCAAAATATGTACATTCAATTTGTAGTCCAGAAGGCGTGTATGATGGTGTAAAAGGTACTATCTAACCATACACTAAAATATAAGTTTTAAGAAATATCAAGTATTAAGGGATGAGGTCGAAATTCTGTGGATAGATAAATTTGGCGAAATATCATTAACAGGCGGAATGAAAACCCCTCAATCCTTCACAAAAACACTCAATACTTAACAGCTAAACCTAAAAATTATTTCCACTGAAACCAGAATCAAAATATGTACATTTAATTTGTAGTCCAAAAGGAGTGTATGATGGTGTAAAATGTGTTATCCAGTGATACACTGAGATACAAATTGTAGGAGATATCAAGTATTACAGAATGAAGCCGAGATCCTGTAGTAGATAGATTTGGCAAAACATCATTAACAGGTGGAATGAAAATCCCTCAATCCTTCACAGAAACACTCAATGCTTAACAACTAAACCTAAAAATTCTGTGCACCTAAATCCGAATAAAATTTGAATTCAATCATAAAAATATATACATTACAGTTAGTCATGCTGCACATACATCTACAGACAAGCTACGCCTACAAAATCCATTTTGGAGTTAGTCATGCTGCACATACATCTATTAAGGGATGAGGACGATACCTTTAGTAGATAAATTTAGCGAAATATCATTAACAGGGATGATAAAAACCCCTCAATCCTTCACAGAAACACGCAATGCTTAACAAAATTCTGTGCTACTAAATGGGAATGAAGTTCGATTTCAATCAGAAAATATATACATTACAGTTAGTCATGCTGCACATACATCTACAGACAAGCTAGGCCTACAAAATCCATTCTGCTCTTTCTTTTCCCTCTTTTCTTATCAGCCATTTCAAACACCTCGGCGTTGATTAATGGGGGATGACAACTCAAGCCATCGCCAGAGTTTAAAAAATCAATAAAAAACAGATTATTTGCGCATGACCACATTCTCAGAAAAGAAAGGGCGGCATATACCCGGCGGGGGGAGAGGGGGTTAAATATTTTTCAGCTCACAGAATTCTCTGCAAATACATGCAGCAGAGGCCTCGAATCCTTGTCGAATAACCCCTTGGAGCAATGCCATTCGCTGTTACAGTACAAATTTCGCTGTAGCTCCTCCAAATTCAGAGGCTTTACAGTGGCCGGATCGTTTCTGCCAAAAAGGCGTAGAATGTGCTCAAATAGTAGCTCATCGCAGGGAATAGCGAGGCCGCCTTCATATTCGTAGCCAAATTCCTCTTCCGCCTCGTCCAAAAGCGTGCGAAACACGGGATGGTTCAAATACGTGGCTCTGATCACAAACCTTGTACATTGTTTCCCTACGTATACGGCCAAATGCCCGGCGGGTACGTCGGCAGGGACGCCAGATCTAGGGTTCGAGTCCTTCCCGGCGCCGTATTCTTCCGAGAAAGACGAAAATCTGGAGAAACGCGAAGAAATTTTACAGCTCAATGCAGCTTTCCGTGCACTGGCGAGTTTTCTCCATTTTCGCAAAATCTGCCGCAGCCGCACAACGTGCCTGATCTTGTTGCATTTGCTCCCGTTCATTTTCACACAGAAACAGAAACCAAACCCTCCCCAAACCGCCGGTCAGGTGTTCGAACCCCAGTAAACCCCAAGCCCCTCTTACAGAATTTTCCAAATTTTGCAATTGCATTTGCGTTACAGAGCACAAAACCGCTGCAGAAGAAAAACTGGAAGGTGCCGGGTATATAAGTAGGAAGGAGTGGGGTCATGCAACCAGAAAAATATTGCTGCGGCTCCGACCACCAGCTATACTTAGCAGAAGAGGGGTCCGCCTGTGAACAGAAAAATGCGTACCGTGAAAAGCATACGAAATGTACGGTGACGGTAAGGCTAAAAAACACATCGTTTTTTTTTCCCGTTTAGCCGGCTTTTTTCATCATTATTATGCCATGCCTCACATGTTAACCACCTTCGCTAGGGTTTTTTGTGAAAGATATTAGTCCAACTGCTATGTCGTTGGAAATGCCACGTGTAAAATTTTAGATGGGTAAGTGGGATGAATGTGAATGGAGAATGGTAATTGGGGGAAGGGGGAGTCCACTCCATGTGCATCTTTCGCTTTCTGTCCACCCCTTGCTATAAACGACATAAATGGAACTATGGGTGGCACCCAATGGAGGAAAAGATTGAGGACCCTTTCTTCAGTTCAGAGTTAGAGTACAAAATTTAGAAAGATGCCCTTTGCCAATCTCTGCAACTTTCAGTTTAGCTTTATCTTTCATGTGTCAAGGGATTCACAATAGATCATTGCTAACATTGGTTTTGTTGTGCTAAACTTTTTTTTTTTTTTTCCAAGCAAAGCCTTGAGTGGAAATAGGTGTATAACATTGTGTCACATTTTTTGGACCATTGATTCGGTAGTTTTGGAGTAGTCTAAACTTTCATCGTTTATATGACATGCTTGTATCGTTATCGTTGTTTCATGTATTTGAGTTGAATGAATGAGCCACTGATGAGTGACCGCGTTTGTAAAAGCAATGTAATAAACACTTGTTGCATGGTGGAAACTGACCCTAGAAAAATGGTTCCTTCGGATATGCAAACCGCTATGAAAATGCATTTATCTAATATGGATTGAAATAGGTCTCTCATGTGGAAACGGATTCACACGACCTTCATCTCTTGACAACAATTGTGTTAAAGCCATGAATGCAATTTGGATTTGTCTTATCTTAATTGCTCATGACCCAAGAAAGTGCTATTTACCAACCATAACTTGTTTATTTCCGCATTGGGATTTAATTTTGGTTTTTTATATTTGCTTGAAAGGTGTTTTTCCTATGCAGGTTTCGAAGGTACTTTGGCTTATAGAGCACAAGTGCAAACTTGCAATTTTCGATATTTTTTTTCTAGAATTGTACCTCCAAAATGAGTATTAAATGTCAAATTCTAGCCCCGTCAATTTCCTTGCATTCTCCCCATCTATAACAATGGCAAATCATGTTGGTTACTCAAAGACCCTTTCTACGAAGCCATTATATGGCCATTTGAGCTACTTTAAGCTATAGTGTAAATTTTCAAACTTCCTCATTTTGCTTGAATGGTGCCTCCAAAATGGGTGTCGTTTATCGATTTTAACCGTTGTCGAAGCTCCTCATTGATCTCATTATATAGGATAAGACATTAGAATCAATTGTTTCCTATTTCACATATGTTTCATCCCTTTTTGGAGGCCATCCTATGGCTAGTTTAGCTATGTTAAGTTGTATCATGATTTAGCGCTTGACCATGTTTTTTACTCTACCAGATAAATCTTATCAAGTATTATAATATGTTGTGTTAGAAATTTTTGTTACAGCTTTATTACCTCTCTGGTCTTTATAAGAACTCGCGATGCTCTCTCCCCCATTCTCTCTAAAACTTAGAAATATATACTGCAAATGCAACATTATGTGATGGTAGCGATTTATTTCTCCATATTCTCTCTAGAACTCATAAATATAATGGAAATGTGACATAGTGTGAAGATAATGATTTGTATATCTCCCTCTCCCTGGAATTCAAAGACAAGAAATGAGAAAATTGTGTGTGAAAATAATACTCTCTTTTTCTTGCTCTCTCTTGCTCCTTGAAAAGACAAATGAAATTGTATGATATCATTGTTAGACGGATGGTGAGATCCATGCTAGCTTTCATGCTAACACATGTTATCACAGTGGCAGTGTGCTACATAATAACATAAATACTTGGTGTTGACAAGATTGCATTTATTTCTAGTCTTAATAAGAATTATACAAGCTCATTTTCTAAGAGATTGTAAAGATGGATTTAGCAATGTAATCAAAATGTGATTGGATGGTATTTTGTGATGCCCTACCACATCTCATTGGGTTGGTAAGTTGTCCAAAGTATGCGGCGTTTGATTGTACGTGTTTTGAGTGAGTTGTCTAATCAATCCTCAACGAGACTTGTCGTGAACCCTAGTTTGGAGAGGATAACTTTTACAATTCAATTGACCCATGATTGATTTCAAATCGCGAATGTGAAATAATAATAATAATATAACATTAAAAATTATGATAATTAAATAATTAAAACTAATTTGGGTGGATTTCAATAAAGAAATCATAATATTTTTGCCACCTAATGGAGTTTGGAACTTTTTAGACTGGAGAAATTACCACATTGTAAGAATTGGTCGAAGAAGGTAATTTATGTTTGTAGCCTTTGATTTGATTTTGGGAAAGTCTTCTCATGATCGAACCACATCAAATTCTAGTTCACATATGTGTTAGCTTGGGCATCCACGTAGAGGTTGATATTTTTAAGTGCTTCACCAAGTGATTTAATTTAATTTGAATTAAATATATATTACAGAGTAACTACTGTAATAACTAATGTGCAAATGCTAATATACAAAAAGACACAAGCAATAAAACATGTAAAATGTAAAACCCTAAACAAGAAGGAGAGATAAGAACACTTAGCTGATTTCCGAGAAGACTGGGGTAATCTGAAAGCAAGCAAAAATGTTGAATGCAGACTATAGACAATGTCATTAATGCTCACTGTAAATTCTCGGGATTCAAGAATGACATAGACAGAGTGTCCACAAGAAGAAAGAGGCGCCCAGGTAGCCGCGACTAGAATCTGGCATTGGTGGCCATGCAAATGCTCAAGAACTTGTTTCTTCTATGTTGCAAGGGTTTCGTTGTTGGTTCTTTTTTTTTGTTTGATATTCTCTCTTTGATCACCGAGGGTACCTATAACCTACAAAACAGAATGTCTACCTGCACATGTCCACAAACCACATCAAATCTAATAAAAAGATGTAAAATGTGGAGTTAGACTAACCCCTATAGTCACCCAAAGAGTGAACTTATCGCTTTAGCGTTGCACTACATCTTATACCCCATGTAGTTCTTATGTGTGTATGTGTGTAGAAATGGTGTCCTAGGATTCCCTTGCGTAAATTTGCACAAATGATAGCCGGATAGATCTAGATTGTAGTAATGTATAATATGTGTGGATGGAATAGAATAGAAGTCCCCTCCTATGTAGTGTATGCAGAAGTGATGTTTCCCCTGTCCCTTATATGGATGTTAGATGGATGCCTTTGAAGTGCATTTGTACCTTGTAAGATGACCGTCTTCTTACAAGCATAAGAGTCTGTCTTATAAGGACATGGTCGTCCACTGCAATTGTTCACCCAACATGGATGTGTCATTCAATAGATCCTCCATCTCGTAGCCAAGAGACGGCTGTCCAAAGTCCCTTCTTAGTTAGACGGACCTCATTAGACACCCTCCCTTTTTCTTTGGCTTGCCATCTTGATGCTCATCTCTTTGGATTGACGATCGTCCCTTCCCCGTTGGACAAATCCCATTAGACGTATGTCCTTTCCTTTGGACTACCATCCCTTTCTCGGATGGTCAGTATCTTGTGGTTGGTCTTCCATCTCTTGTAGTTGGACATTCGCTCTATATATGTTGGGTTGTTAAGATGGTTATCTTTAAAAATATACTGTACCCCCTTGCAACCCCCTGGGCTATGTATTATACCTTGCAAATATGAGCGCATTTTGATTAGAAATGTTGGCGAAATACATGCATAAGTTCATTTTTAACTATAAATAGTAGGTGAATTGACCCATATAAATGACTTGCCGACTAAAATTTTAAGCAAACTAGGCGGCAACCGATTGCAAAAATTCACCATTTCCAATTTCCAAAATCCCTAATATTCGCGAGTTTACGAAAATTTGCCACTAAAATTTTCCGTAGTTGGATAAAATGCCTTAAGGGAATGCGGGCCTTATGACATGCAATGATTCCTAAGTATGATAAAAAAAATGGGTTTACAGTAAAAAAGGCACTGGAAACTTCAATCAAATTATGCACATTGACTATTGTAGATCCGCACTCCACAACTCATTTCAATGTACTCTTAGCCTCAGTGAAAATAGGACCTTGAACAAGGTAGGGACGTCCACCAAAGCACCATGGAGATGAAGTTTTGTTAGACGTTATAATTCTGCAAGTGTACTTGGTAGACATGTATGCAAATGTGGAAGCTTGCACTTGCACACAAATTATTTTGTAAAATGCATGAAAGAAATTTGGCATCATGACATGCAATGATTGTAGAGTATGCACAAAAAGGGGCAAGATTGTATGTTGTAGGTAGAACTTGTAGCACCTCCTCCAACTAGTTGAGTTACATAATGCTATGAGATTGAGATTGGTAGTGGATGACATTGGCATTATATGATTTTTTTATTACAGTGTGGAAATGTGGAAGCATGCACTTGGCATGTGAACTATTTGACATATTTACCGAAAAAATATGGTTTATTAAGTAGTTTCGACCATATAAGCTCCGTTTTAATATTATTTTGGGTATTTTTCAAATTGAAATGAGGCGAGGTCCGACTATCTAGGCGTGGCCAATGCCTTTATATTTATACCTTCAATAAAATGCGCATGCATGGTTGACCTTTGACTACTAGAAATTAGGGGGAAACTCTAAAACTTTATTAACAATAGGCTGATTTAGCATTTGGTCACTGTGTGGATTTGTTTGCTTGGTGCTTTTTTGAGTGGCCTTCAGGTCGGGTCATGAAAATGCTAAAACATGAGATAAAAAAAAAGGTTGGGACAAGCATTGATGTCGGGGGTTATATTCGGAAGAACCATGGTGGATATGTGTGCAAAATGTGGAAGCATAGACTAGGCACGAGAATTGTTTGACAAATGCTTGAAGTTGTGGATGATCATGATCTAGGCTTAGTTTAATCCTCATGCACTTGCTAGTTCAATAATGTGACATGGTTATCTTACCTCTGCCTTGCATATTTTTAGTGTTTTTAGTTTTCCTTTCTCAATGTTATTAAAGATCAAACCAATGATGGATATGCTTTAAATAAATTTAAATGAGATGTAGTATTGAACAATTAAAATTACCTATTTTCTACACAACCAAAATGACTACTTAAAGTATTAACCTTAATTTCGAACCATGCCTAGTGACTATTAGTAAACTTAGCTAACACAAATGGATAACCGTAACCACTTGATATTCTGAGTTGAGTTTGAGTTCCCAGTTAAACATACCATTTGTTTACCTTTCAAAAATTAATAAAACACAAATTTATGTGACGCGTAAAACACTTTTCCGAACCCCATGATGGTAAAATCAACCCTAGATTGTGTTTCTTGTCACATGGAGTGTTACACCAAGCCTTATAATAACTTTGTATGTTCATTTGAGTGATTATCATTGCGTGTTTAGAAACCTAGAGGACCTTTTTGCAGCTTTAGACAACCGTTGATTGTTAAAAGTTCGGTTTGGTTTGGCTCGCAATTTAGACCCTGGGTGGACAAATGGAATTTGGCCTCTGCATTCCTATAGCATTTCTCCATGAAAATCACTATCAATCTCTAGTTTCAAAAATCACTTCTCTCGAAATTTTTACAAATGGGTTTTGTAGCCCTCTGATCGTTAGGTGAAAAGTTAGACTGACGTGCGTAATTATGATTGATAGCTCCGAATAGTAGTCACCATTCAAACCCTTTTCAATAGATTTAACTTTCATCAACTCTAAGGGTTTCCTTGTATACATGGGAGTACATAGGATTTTTCACATGGTATATGTGAGCTTTGGAAATTGGTTTTTGAACTATGTTCCATATCCACTTTGGCTAAATTGGACGTATTCCTAAGTTTGTAGAAAATTGGGAAAAACTGTCATGGGACCTTCTTCAAGTCAAATGCCGATTAGAAACCCTATATAGACTAACATATAACTGTATGCAACCTCTTTTGTTTACTTTTTATTTGAGAAATTTGATTGTAAAAAATGGTGTCTCTCTCTCCTCTTTCTCCCTCTCTCTAGTTTTGAAAATGAAATGAAATTAATGTCTCTCTCTTGTTGCATGTTAAATGTTGTGAATGGAAAACTATAAAATTATGAATTGTGCTAGATTGTAGGAAGATTCCATGCCTACGGTTTTATTTGATGCATGATTACATGGTTGTTACATGATTACTGATTAGCATGGAAAATAATAATAATTGAAGGGATTTAATTTTAAATTTGTACTTAATTTCTAATATGTGTATTATTTCCAAAATGATGAGATGTATCGTGTTTTCGAATAATTGTGTTTATTTACCTTTTGAAAGAAGAAAAATAAAATAAATAAAAGTTGGTTAAACCATGTGTTCAATGAAATGGATATGTAGTTGTATTCAAATGTTGTACTTATGGTTTAAACATTTTAAAACAATATTTTATCATGGTAACTATTGTAGTTCTCCCGTAACACTCGTATTACTTGGTAGAAACACATTATACCTAAAGTATCAAAACAAATCGAGTTATTAACCCTTATTGTATTCGTCCCTCTTAATTGAGTCTTGTCCAGTTTGTAATATCCTTATCACTTTAAGAAAAGACTTAAACCTATCACCAGTTGTTTTCTTGTCTTACACCTAGGAAAAGTCTTACAAAGACCCTTTTTAAAGTATTATGTGTGAGGAAATGCATACTTGGGGTGAGAAAGACCATCATTTCTAGATGTCATAAGTCTAATCACTTCATGGATAAGTTGTAATATTTACGTGTGTAATTTTCCTTGACACCTTAAAGCATGTAACCAAGTCCTTGTTATGATTGTTTGGGGTGTTTTCACCTATGATTGATCTTGTTGAGAGATCTAACTGATGTGAGTGGATTCTAAATGTTAGTTTACCTATGCACCCTAACCTATATCACCATGATACTCCTTATGGTATTACCATAGAAGATTGGTGGAACCTTGAATCATGAGAAGTGGTTATTGTTGTTCCACATTGTTGACATGGTTCTTCATCGATTTTGGAGACTAAGACATGAATAAAGATAAAGCTACGAAAGCTAGTAAAAGCTGCAAAATATTGTAAAATCTGGGAAGACTATTAAATATGTGGAAAACTATGAAAGCCGTAGAAGACTACGATAAACCATGGAAGCATACTTAAAGCCACGAAAGATCAAAACAAAGTACATACTAAGCAAGAAAGAGTCACGACTAAAATAAATGACTTTTGGATAATTAGCATAGTACGATACTTATTGTAATTCAATGTAATATATGTATATCATATCAATAGATAGATAGCGATAGATAGGTGAATTTGTATATGAAGGAAGAGTGTAGAACATGAGTGAATACGAGAAACTAGAAAAGAAAGGATTATTGATGAAATGAATGCAAAATGTGTGAGACAAATGTGAAAGACATATGTAATAGTTAAATTGAATGAATAAAAGAGAGATGTTTGGAGAAATAAGAAATGTTTGTTTCTGTTAATTGATATCTATATATTTTACGTTATGTCAACCACATTCCTGGTAAGTCCTTAACAAAAGGGAAAACTACTTAACCCTCACAGTCACATCGAGGCTTAAGGTCAACATTTTTTTTTCCGAGCCGGGTTCCTTTTCTTAAGTGTATGTCCAGGGAAAGTTTCACCACTAGGGTATCGAAACTTGTGCTAACAGAGATTGAAAATTGGTGGGAAAATCATATTAACATATTCATTAAAAAGGAAGCAAGGATACTCAAAGAATCTACAAAGGGGCTTAATACTATTTCTTTGGAGAATTTGGAGAGGAATTTTGGTCTCAATTTCCACATCTATTATGGCCTTGCATTCTAGGGACATAAAAAGAACATAGTGGTTGCTAACTACATTTACTGGAACCATTTGAGTGGAATCAAAAGAAATTATAAATACTCTACGATCTTGATAAAACTTGGACAAGGGCCCTCAATTCTTGGTTTATGTAAACACCCAAAATCACTCACTCATTCCCAGTATTATCCCAATGCATCTTGTTATCCCCCTTTACGAATGATTAATTAAATTTATTAGTCATGCACTTGCACCCCTTTGGATTAATTAAATTAATCCTTAGTACCCCTTTAGCTAGTTTAATTATCATTTATTAATTAAATGATTAATTAATTAGTGTGCACATTATAATAGCCACTTGGACTCCACTTCCTCATCCCAATCAACTCCACTTGGACTCCACTTCACCAGTCTAGTCAACTACACTTCTAGAATCCTAGAAAGGTGGGGGCAATTCAATTGCACGTACAACCACCTTTCGGATGTAACTTCGCCAATTAATTCCTTTACTACCCCTAAATGGCATTTATCTTCCCGCAACTGTTCGGTCCCATCAAATGCTCTTTTTAGTAAGTGTATTCAACTAACTTCAACCAAATTCCAACCAACTTAGCCTCTATAAAAGTAGGCTCATCCTCTTACAAATCCTCTTGGATTTTATGTACAATCACTCTATTAAAATCCTCCTGGATTCATAACACAATTACTCTGTACATTTTTCTATCCAAATTCTACTATTTTGGAAGCAATAATCCAAGCTAAATATGCTCGTAGCATGGTCACAATCCACATTTGGAGGTCATTCCAAAGAGCACCCATAATCAATCTTTCACAAGGTCACATAGCTCAAATCTCACACAATCTTACATTGAGGTTGCATTGGAAGGCCACACGGAGGTTTGCACTTGTTTGTTTGTCTTCGTTATTTGTTTTCTTCATAGCTTTCATTTTGGCATGCTTGGTGGGACCACACCCATATTCATTTGTTTTTGTGTTTCATTTATTATTCATTTGTTTCACTTGTTTTGTTTAATTTTTTTCATGCTAAATTGCTGATTTATGCGTATTGTTATCCAAAATAAACACCACGGCTATTTAGATAACTTACAATTCCATTCGGCTCTAAGTTCAAGTTTTTAGGCTACGCGTGCTACTCTGGTTTTCTTCCTTGGCACTTTTTCTTGGTTTTGATTCCACATACGCACCCTCATACGCCCTTCCTACTTCTTCCTTATGCTTTCTCTTCCCTTCACTTCCTTTTTCAATGCATTGCATGCTCCTACATTTCTTCTTTATTATTCTCCTTCCATTTCCTTTTGCATACATTCCTTACGCACTCGATTTCCTCCCGGTCGTTGTGGATTCATCTTACTTGCACCTTCCGACTTACATTACATTTTTCTAAGTCCTTGACATGTTTTCTCTTATGTCTCGCCTTCCTTCCAAGTTCCACATATTGCTTCACGTGCACTATTCTCATTTGCATTTTTTTCCTACACAATTGCTCCTTCCACACATATTTGCTTTGCGTGCTTCTCTCTTTTCCTCTTGGTACACTCCTACACACTACCTTCTTTCAAGCTCTCGCGCACCTCCTCTAGTGGATTCCCACGCCTTCCTTTAACATTTGCATACCTTTGCAGATCTCCACCTTTTCTTCTCACTCCTTGCGTACTCTCTTGCATGTGCTCACAAACCTCTACATTATTCCCTCTCGCACCTCATGTTTCGCGCATGCGCCACATTTGTAATCCCCTGTTCCAATCACTAAGAGCCACATGTCACTCCTTGGGACTCATTAGATGAAGTACGTAACACATAACCTATCGAACATGCCACCGCATGCCGAATCCTTTAGAAAAATAAGTGTATAACACGTGGCATAAAAGAAAAAATAAACAAAGAGTCAACCAAATTCTTTAGGCGATCAGATCGTGTCATGTGTCTTTCATATTCATCTTATACTACGAACTTCAAACTACCATAAATTTTTTTACAAAGCTCGGTTTTTGGTGCACCTAGAAATTTTGGAAAGTTGCTAACATACGCTACACTCTATTCTATTCAAAATCAGATTTTGGTGAGATTTGGTAGGTGAAAAACATGGAAATGTGACTCAGATCATTAATGCACATCCAATCGAACCAACCACCTAGATTTGATGAGATTTATTCTCCTTCCTTCTTCCAAAATCAACCGAACATGGGGAGATGGATTTGTGATGTGCTATAGGCGGTTTTGTAGGCATTTATTACTTGTTCTTAGTGGTTGGATTTGAAAATCCAATTTTCCCTCTCTCTTTCCCTTCTCTTCTCTCATTCTTCTCCTATATATTATTTAATAATGCTCATTGTAAAAGGTTGGACCCTCTTGGTTTGCTAAGAGAATTGTTGGGTTGGAAGCCTCGGATCTGGTTCATTACATGTGGATACTTGCTTCTTTCCACCATTGTAATTGGTTGTACATCTTTTAGAAACAATAAAAGTCTTGTTTTGTGGCTATTCTCTTCCCTAGCTAGCATTTTATTGCATCTTCTTACCTTTTCTCTGTAATATTGCTTTGTTGTGCATATTTTATGTCCCTTACAAATTTCTTTTTTGTTGTGCTCTATGAAAATGAGTGGGTGAGTGTTGTTTTAGACTGTGGCACATTTTCTTGCCATTCCTATGTGAGTTTTCCCTTTTTTCACTCATATCAGAGTGTTCATCCCCTATTTTTGGTGCTATCACCTCCCCTTAGCTTAGGTTTTATTTTCATGCATCTCCTTCTCACCCTGGTCCCTTAGAATTGTAGAGTAGTGATAGGTAGCTACATTTCCCTTTCTAGGAGTAGTTTTAGTAGTAGAAATAGGTAGAGGAAGCCAACCTTCTCTCGTAGGTCTATCTCAAGTGCAAGTCCCATAACTTGGAGACAATACCATGTTTCCTCAAAGCCCTAATTCATCATGATCTCGGGATGGGTGCAATTTTGAGCTCCAACAAGTTTTGGAACACATAGTGGGTTGAGTATTAAAATATTAAATTTCATTGTTGTGAAGTTCTGTGTGTGAATTAGTGATTTCCATCCTTTAGAGGCTTGTTTCAACACATCTCGGTGACTCTTGACATATAGATCTGCTGATTTCGCAGTATACATGCCCTCTGTCATCAAAGGAAAGTAAACACAAAAGCACGTAGGACGTGCATAAACCATTTTATAAAAGGTGCACAAAACAACAATTATAGTTGCGCGCATGCATGAATAGGTGTAATAAAAGTGAAGCTAAGACATGCAAGGCAACAACAATCATTGTGTAATTATTTGCATGTGCGGGAGAACACACTGCATATGATCCACCAAGTTTGATGTGTTCTTGGAAGAAATCAACTTTGTGGAGGTAATTCTAAGAACATCTGACGACTCCATTGATTTAACCAACCCATTGTCTCATTTGCATACCTTTCCCTTCATTATTTCATCCATTTCCTTTATTTCCATCATTCCATTTTCCTCCTTCATGAAGTTGTGCAATCATGACTTCATTCCCTCATTGGAATCCCATTTTCAAGAGAAATACCAATTCCCTCCATCCCCATATTTTCAAAATCCTCCTCCAGATTAGTTTTATGAGCCCTATCATGAATATGGGTATGGCCTAACCCTTACTTAGCTATATGGTTATCCTTCTAACCATAATGTTTTTCAAGAACAAGGTTAAGCATATGACAACGGAAACTTCATGGCGGATGGTGATTTCTAAACACGATTCAAGCAATGGAGAAAATATGGTATAGGTCAGGGATACGTGTCTAATAAAGGCATGTAAAATTGGTTGTAGGTATCCCTATCTATGGGTTGGACCTATGCCAAACGGGATCAACCCTCAACAAAATTTAGATTTTATGGTTGAAATGGTGCCCCAAATAACAAAATGGGCCAAAGAAATGGAGGCTTATCAATCTAGCTATAGGGAACCTTGTCAATGGGGAAATCCTACACTACCATCTTACAACCTTCCCATTTCTCCTCCCAAACCTACACCATCTCAACCCGCTTTTAATGTTCCTAGTTTTTTTCCTGGACCCTCCAAAAGGTTCCACTTCTCCATCTCCTTCCCTTCCCTTTCATCTTAAATTTTCCACCCTCTTTTCTTCCAAATCCCCATCTCCCCCACAAGAAATTTTTTTCACCTCCTCAATCATTTGAACCCCTGTGCACTCAAACAAAGGCTAGATCCTTTCCCCATTTCACAAAACCATATTTACATGTGCTTGAGCCTCATAAAATTTTAAACCATGAGGTATTGGAAATTTTAAGCCAACTGAACTCCCAACTACTTGCTTTCCTAAGGACCCATTCCTTACAAAATAATATCTTGAAGATTTCATGGCTGAAAGAGTTGATTTACATCCTTCTAGACAACATGAGGCACATACATGCCTAAAGGGATTGACAAGGAGGATCCAAGAAAAACAAATCATATTCAAACCTTCAAGGATTGGATTAATGATATTAAAGAAAAAGAGTTTCATCATTAGGATCCTATTAGTTAATATCATACAAATCAATCAATCCCAATTTAAGTGAGTCCTATTCTTAGAAATCATGAAAAACATTATTGAAGAATGAGCTACCTCTGAAAGCATAGATGGAGATGCGGCTCAATCCATTGAAAAACCTCATTCTATTTCAATTAAATGATTTGAAGATAAGGAGGTTGAAACATAAGAGCACAAGGTTGAGGAGAAGTTTCCAAGTGAGCAAGATGTTGCATTCAAATGCAGTGAACCCCATTATCCTGCGTGCTTATAGGTTGCTTCATTTTTGGTAGATTGCAGCAATTCACCAAGAACATCTTCAAAAATGTAATTAATCAAAATGATCTTCTTATTTAGGAGGAGGAGAGGTTTTATCTATTAAACTTCTTGTTTGATGAGGAGAAGGTGGATCAGAAGGAGGTAGAGTTTATTGCTTTGAGGAAAAATAGAGTGCAGCAAACTAGCCTCGAAAATAGTCACCTTCAAGAGGAGAGTCTGTATGAGGATCCCATATGTGGGATTGAGCTTCAAATAAATGGGAAAACTACAAGGATCATCCCATGCCCAATCAAATATCTAGCTAGTTTAGAGCCAAATATAGAGTTACCATCGGTCATGCTCATTTCAGAGCATGAGGTTGAGCTTTAGTGCACCAAAGGTCAACAACATCACCTCCTAGATGCAAATGCAAAACAACTAAATGAGGTATTTGTTTTGTTTGTTGTTGATAATTTGAGGAGAAGGGTGGAAAACCAATTGCAAGATAGTTTTTCACTCTTATTAAAGACCATGTCGAGCCCAAATCAATAACTTGGTCTCGATTTGTGAGGAAATGAATCTACTTCTCTCGTACATATATAAGGCTTTGTTTAAAGCATCCTTTGCCTTTGATTAGACTAGGTTAGTTTAGGTTTATTTTTAGTAAAATAAGTGTTTGTGCACACTTTGCATGTTTCCCCTTAGAACATGTATGATTTTCAGATTTTGTACATAGTTATTGTGGTTCATGTTGTTTGGCACGATCCTTTTGACATTGTTTTATTTCCTCTTGCGCGCTCTTGTGCACACTCTTTTATTTCTTCTAGATGATGGTCCCTGTGCTTGTAAGTCCAAGGTTTCATGGATGAATTTATGATCCAACAGTGAGGTAGTTTCCAATAGTTTGCACACAATTTTCCACTCTCATAAATTCAAATCAGGACACCTTCATATGAGAGTAACAATTCCATTTAGAGTTCGATAATGCTTCAAGTGATTTCAGGGGCATTTCTTTAGGTGTGGATCATAAATTTCATGTTTTCGGGCCGACTCCATGCCCAATGGATGCTTCAAGGATAGTGATCTCCTTCATCTAGTAGGAAGATGGCCTTGAAAGTCACCAAACTATTGCCCAAAACAACCAACTTGGTTATTTAAACAACTTACAATTTCATTCTCGCTCTAAGTTTAAGTTTTCGATTACGCACACCACTAGTTTTCTTCCTTAGCATATTTTCTTGGTTGCATTCCACGCACACGCCATCTTGTGCCCTTCCTCATTCTTCCTTATAATTTCTCTTCCCTTCACTTCCTTTTGCACTCACACATATCTTATTTATTCTTCTCCTTCCATTTCCCTTATGCGTGCATTCCTTTCTCACTCGCTTTCCTCCCGGTCACCGCACATTCATCTTATGTACACATGCTAACTTACATTACATTTTTCTAAGTCCTTGACATGTTTTCTCTTGTGTGTGCCTTCCTTCCAAGTTCCACACATTGATTCACACAAATTTTTCTCCTTTGCATCTTTTCCTTGTGCAATCGATCCTTTTGTGTAACTTTTCTTTGCGCGCTTCTCCCTTTTTATCTTGGCACACTCCCACATGCTACCTTCTTTCAAGCTCTTGTGCACCTCCTCTAGTGCATGCCCATGAATTTATTGCACATTTTCATACCTTTGCAGATATGCACCTTTTCTTCTCACTCCTCGTGCACCCTCTTGTGTGTGCTCATAGACCTCTACATTCTTCCCTCTCGTGCCTCCTACTTTTGCGCATGCACCATGTTTGCAATCCTCTACGCCAGTCATTAAGTGCCACATATCACTCCTCGGGACTCATCGGAAGAATTGCACAACATGCAACCTATTATAACATGCCAACTTTGCCGAATATTTAGGACAAATGAATGCATGACACATAGAAGAAAAGACAAAACAAACATACAGTCAACTGAATCCTTTAGCCGATCAAATCATGCCACGTGTCTTGTGTATTAATTTTGTACTATGAACTTCAAATCACCATAAATTCTGCTACAGAGCTCATTTTTTGGTGCACATGGACTTGTTGGAAATATGTTGATGTGCACTATACTCTAGGCTATTCAAAATCAGATTTTGGTGGGATTTGGTAGGCGAAAATAGGAAACATGACTTTGATCATTAATGCATGTCTAGTTGACCCAACCACCCAGATTTGATCATATTTGGTCTCCTTCCTTCTTCCACAAGTTACCGAACATGGGGAGGCAGATCTCGACAAAGATGCTTTAAGTGTTTTTATATGCATTTATTATTTTCTCGTTAGTGGTTGGATTTGAAAATCTAAGTTCCTCTCTCTTTCCCTCCTCTTCTGTCCTTCTCCTATATATTATTAAATAATTCTCATTGTAAAAGGTTGGACCCTCTTGGTTTTCTAAGAGCATTATTCCTTGGTATTTTGAGATGTAGGCCTTATATCTAGTTCACTACTTCTGGATACTTGCTTCTTTCCACCATTATAATCAACTATGCATCTTTTATAAACAATAAGTCTTATTTTGTGGCTATTCTCTCGCACTAACTATCATTTTATTGTATATTCTTTCCTTTTCTCTACAATATTGGTTTGTTGTATGTATTTTATGTCCTTGTAGGTTTCTTTTCTATTGTGCTCCATGAAAATGAGTGTGTGAGTGTTGTTTCAGATTGTGGCACGTTTTCCGGCCTCCCTATGTGTATTTTCCCTTGTTTTCACTTATTTGAGTGTTCACCCCCTCTTTCTGGTGCTATCACCTCCCCTTACCTTAGGTTTTATTTTCATGCATCTCCTTCTCATCATGGTCCCTTAGAATCATAGAGTAGTGATAGGTAGCTACATTTCCTTTTTAGGAGTAGTTTTAGCAGTAGAAATAGGTAGAGGAAGTCAACCTTATCTAGAGGGTTGTCTAAAGCATAAGTCACACAACTTGGAGTCATTCCCATGTTTCCTCAAAGCCCCAGATTCATTCTAATTTGGGATAGGTGCAATTTTGAGCTCTAACACAACTTCTAAAAGTGATTGTAGGTGTTCGGGACATCAAAATCAAATTTAACATCTAAACACACACACACACACACACACAACTTCTTTGTTGTATTTTTATACCTTTTCCAGATTTGCAATTCTTTTTAATAACATTAATCATTTTTAAACAATCTGATTTTAAAAAAATACCTTTTAGTATTTTTGGGTGAAAAACACCTCCCGACTCGCATCTCAATATCTTGAGCTCACAAACTCCATTTTAGACAAACAAGATATCAATGGATTCATAATTTTATGCCCTACATCAAGGAATCAAGAGATTAGTGATTTGATGTAGTTAGATGAGGGAAAAAGAAAAACTATCTCGGTTCTAAATGATCACTCCTAAGTCAACTTTGGAGCATTAATGGAGCTATGGAGGTAAATTTCTTCTTTCGGGAGTGAAGGACAAGATGAAATAATATTTTTAGGGAATCCCATCAATTTGGTAGGTGCATCAATGGATTTTGTTGGTGGTTGAAGGATAAACTCACCCTTTCTCTCTCTCTCACACACCAATTTTTCCTATATTATGGAAAATAGAGCTCATTTTCAAAGAGTTGGACAATTTTCTCCATGATGTTCTCTTTTTCTTCTCTTTCCGGGTGGGAATGTAGCTTGAAGCCTCAATTTTTAGGCATTATAATGGTGAATCATTCCCTCTATCTACATTTTTCTCAGTATTGTGAAAGCTCTAGGAGCAATAAAACTTGTGTTTTGTGATAATTTCTCTATCCTTGCATGATTTTTGTTGTTCTATCTTACCTTTCCTCATGTTACAGTATTTTGTGAAGTTCGTTGTTCCCATTACATGATCAAATGTTTTTTTGTTTAAATAGAATGGTGTATTGTGTGTAATCTTGGCATGTGATGCTTTTCCATCCTCTCCATGCTCACCTTTATCCATTTTCATGCATTGTGAGTTGTTCAACACCCCCTTTTTTTGGTGCTATCACCTATGTAGTGTATGATTTATCTCTTTCACACTTTCTACTTCTCACTATGGTCCCTTAGAAATCATAGATTAGGATTAGATAGGTGTTTTTATTTAATTAGGAGTAGTTTAGTGCTAGGATTAGGTAGAGGAACCAACCTTCTCTGGGGGCCATCTCAAGTTCGCAAGTCCCACAACTTGAGAGATGGTCCAATGTTAGCAGGAAGTAGGGATCTGTCATTTCCATATCCAAGAGTGCTACTTTTTTGGCATCATAATTTTGGCATGCCGGTGGGACAACACATAAGTCATTTTTCACAGTGTGCATCCAAGATCTTTTAGAGGGAGTTCCATTACACCCCCTTGTGTGATTTACACCTTCATTTCACCAAGGTTGTTGTGTTCTTGATGAAATTACATCCTTTGGAAGCACTTTCAAACATAACTTCGATTCTAATGATCCAAGTAACCCATTTTTTTGAGCTACGCACCTTTCTCTTCACCCATTTATATCCATTTTTCTTTCCATATCTTCCATTTTTCTTTCATTCATGAATTTTTGCAATCATGAATTCATTCCCATCATGGAATTAACAATTGAAACAATACACCTCTAATTTGTTTCAATACACCTCTAGATCAATGTTATAATCATATTCAAAACCATTATGCCTATCCCTATAAACAATATCAAATTTAGTTTGGCTACGGAGCTTATCAAGAACAAGGATATGCATGTACTGATGATTATTCTATAGAAAACATTGATTTATAGGAGAAATCTGAAAGAATGGAGGTAAATATGGTGCAGACCAGGGCTACATCTCAATTGAAATAATTCAGATTGGTTTCAGGGTCCCTTGTCCATGGGATGGTCATATGCCAAGACATTATAGCCCTCAATAGAAGATTGATTTCATGGTTTAAATGCTACCACAACTTGCAAAGTGGATTGAGGAGATAGAGGCTTATGAACTTGATGCAAGGAAACCTTATCAATGGGTAAGTCCTACACTACTACCTCATAGTCTTTATATTTATTTTCCCCATCTACATCATCTTAACTTGAGTGTCATGATTCTAGCTTCTTACATGTTTCCCCCATTGTGGAATCCATTTCTCCACCTTCTACCCTTCCATCTCATCTTGAATTTTCTATCCTTTTCCCTTCCAAGAATCCATCCCCTCCACAAAAAAAAGAAATTGAACCTTCCATTCCACCAACATTGCAAAAATCAATTGAATCCCAACCCACCCCTCCTCTTGTATTCCCAAACCCATTTTGGGAGGAACAAAATCATAAAATCAGCCGAGGGAAGAAATATGAGGATCCTAGCAGAGAAGAATCAACACAAAATTTGAGAAATTGGGCTGCTAAGTTCAACATTAATTGAATGCCACTAATGAATAAGCCTTCGGTGAGAGTTGAGGTTCAAGAACAAGTGGTGAAGGATGATTTTGCAAATGAGCAAGTTCAAGAGCATGAAAATGATGATCACCAATCGTTGTATTTCCAAAATCAAAACCATTTTTCAATCGCATAAAATCTAACTCTCAAGATCACCTTGTAAAAGTTGGAAGATTGAGCAATGGCAAAGGCATTTCTAGGTTAAGGAAAAATGTTTCGATGGTTCAGGACAGGATTTCAGAGTTCAAGATCGGTTTCCAAGTGTATCAGTGACTCCATGCCCAATGGACGCTTCAAGATAACTGGTCACTAATCTAGTTGGCAAATGTCCTCGAGAGGTCACCAAATTGTTATCTATTTTTACCCCTAGTAAAAATGGATAGCATGGGAGGATGAATTTAGACATTGGATAGGGTTTCATGGAGGAATCTAGAGAGATACATGTAAAATTTCATGTTTTGGAAGCATTACAAGTGATTTTGGGAAGTTTGGGGTCAATTGGAGATTTTTTTCCTCTTCTAGGTTTTCATACTTAGTCAATTTTGGAGAAAAATGAGGAAAAGTGAAAAATTGGTCTTGGGGACATTTCACTCATCTTCATCTGACTCCTTGGCTCGAGAAAATCAAGAAAATCGGAGAAATTGTGAAATTTGGAGCAATTTGAAGCCCATATCCCCTTTGTCTCAATTGCAAAAGGATTCAAAAATTAGCTTAAAAATGGATAAAATTTATAAAATTGGTCTTAGGATGTCTTATTCTATCTACATTAGCTCTTGGTCCTTGAACAAATCCAAAATTTTGGCTAAAATTGGAGAAAATGGGTTAAAATAGTGTATTTTAGTGTATTACGGCTTTGGGTGGGTTGGGTAACACTGGGTCGAACTATAAAAGCTTCCATGGAACTAAGATAGGGTTGATTTGAACTAAAAAAAGTGCCTCCCTTTATTTGTTCAAATTTCGGGCCGTTGTGGAACACTTGGAACTAGGCGAGGGGATCAAAGTTATCCACAATGCATTGGGACCCGATAAATATAGGTTGGGGTAAAAATTGGTTACCTTTTGGGGTGGCGTGACTTACGAGGCACTAAAGGCCCTAGAGGAATGGTTTTACAGAGAGCTAAGTTACTGCTGGTGGCGGGGAACTGATTTAAAAGGGAGTTTGAGTGTTTGGTTGCTGGTGGAAGCTTAGTAGGAAGAACCGGGCCAAGGAGGAACTCAGGCAGTGGATGGAAGGGTTGCTCGGCAGAGGGTTAAACCCGAAATATAAAGGGAAATTTAGAGATAGTTTAATGTGGGATCACATGTATTTCGGGGCCTTAAAGAACACATGACCTGTTCCCATACGTCAAGAAGTTCCATGCACCCCTTAATGACCCGATTTACAAAGGACCCCGAAATTTAAATTAGAACAATAAAGCACAGACTATGGGTAAGTTGGGGGAACTTGGCTGAAATTGGATTTTGGGTGAAAAACACCTCCCAGACCCGCATCTTAATATCTTGAGCTCATAAACTTTATTTTTACAACAAGATATCAATGGATTTAGAATTTGATGCCGAATGTCATGGAATCAACAGATTAGTGATTTGATGAAGTTTGGTGAGGGAAAATCAAGAAAAACTATCTCGAGTTCTAAATTATCACTCCCGTTGACTTTGGAGCATTAATGGAGGTATGAAGGCACATTTCTTCTTCAAAGAGTTAAAGGAAAAGATGGAATGGGATTTACAGGGTCTCCCATCACTTTAGTAAGCGCATTGATAGATTTTGTTAAAAGTTGAAGGAGAAACTCACCCTCTCTCTCTCTCACTAATTCTTCTTAAATTATGTAAAAGAGGTTTCAAAGAGTTGGACAATTTTATCCATGATGCTCTCTTACGGTGGGAATGGAGCTTCAAGCCTTCATTTTTGGCATTGTAATGGTGAATCATTCCTTCTATCTACATTTTTTTGTATTGTGCAAAATCTAGGAGCAATTAAACTTGTGTTTTGTGATAATTTCTTTCTTTGTTGTTCTATATTGTCTTTCCTCATGTTCCGTATGTTGTGCATTTCTTTCTTCCCATTACATGATCAAATGTTGTTGTGTTTAAATGGAATGGTGTATTGTGTGTAATCTTGGCTTATGATTCTTGTCCAACCTCTTTAAGCTCACCTTTCTTTATTTTCATGCATTGTGAGTTTTCTAACGCCCCCTATTTTTGGTGTTATCACCTCTGTAGTGTAGGATTTATCTCTTTCATCCTTTCTCCTTCTCCCCAATCCCTTGGAAATCATAGCTTAGGATTAGATAGGTGTTTTTCTTCCATTATGAATAATTTAGTGCTAGGATTAGGTAGAGGAACCAACTTTCTTTGGAGGTTCATCTCAAGTTCACAAGTCTCAAAGCTTGAGAGATGGTCCATGTTAGCAAGAAGTAGGTATATGTCATTGCAATATCCAAGGGTGCTACTTTTTTGACATAACACAAAATTTTGAGGGATAAAGGATGAAAAGGATATCATCAAAAGGTTTGCACTCAAAACATTAAGGTGAAGGCACCAAACATACAACTAGTGCAAAATCCATTGAACACCCAATCCATCAAAAGAATGTCAAAAAAGATCAATTTACCATTGTTTGGAAAATATACCAAGGATGCATAGGAGCTTCTGTTCATCTTAGATTCTTTCTTGAAGAGAAGAAACATCATATATGCTGTAATTAAGCTATATGAATTTGTGGGAACACTTAGAGATGAAAACTTGAGATGGCACATGAATAAAAACCCACAACACACAAAGGATTGGGATGTAATAGGAAAGAACTTATAGCAGAATTTTACTACCCCAAACACCGACAAAAAGTGTTAGAAAAATACGAGACTTGATTCAAAAGTAAGGAGAATCAGTAAATGAATTTTATTAAAAATTTAAAAATATGGAAAAAAGGTTAGAAGAGTCATTAACAAACAAACAAAGAATTAAATGGTTTACTTCTGGAGTATTACCCTATTTGAGAGCCTTACTAGATGGACATGTATTTAAAAGTTTTGTGGAGGCATTAGAAATGGCTACAAAAATAAAATCCTAACCATGGCGAAGGGAATGATAAAATTACCTCAAGACTAGACTGAAAAGGGTACAATTATTACTGACACAGTAGAAAATGCGAAAGGAGATTAACATAAAAGAGGATTTAAGAAGAAATTTGCCTCCCATAAATACCAAAAGACCAAAAAATCTAGTGTACAATATGTTGTGTGGAAGGACATAACAAAATAGAATATCGCTACCTAGAAAAATAAAAAAAGCAACAATAATAAGACACCATTCTTCATAAAATGCATCTTCTAACAACATAATCACGGCTAAAAGAACTTGGTGTGGAAATGTAGATTGTGGGAATAATGTAAAGAAGATACTTATTTCCTGATGGAAGTAGGCCCACCTACAAACCAATTGATGTATTATATAACATGCGGATCCTTTAACCAATATCATCACACTTTCCTTGCATTCGACATCATAGAAGATTTGAAGGAATATAATGACCGAAGAGTAATGAAAGCTAAAAATACAAGACCAACACCTCCACCACAATAACCAACCCCAATATACTAGTACAACAACCCCTCACAATACGATTACTAGAAATTGATCCGGAGGGATCTAGAAAACACACCACTCCATCAGTTCTATCAACACCATGAAGGAAAAACAAAGAAAATAAGGAAAAAAAAGGTTATGTTAGATTTTAATAGAACTGCCACTGCTGTGCAGATCGGAAATTACAGAACTACCGCCCGCATGGGTGGTGGTTTTGTAACCGCCGCCCAGACGAGGAGGTGACCACGTGGATCGTCCCGTCTCGCACTGGGCGGCGGTCCTATCACTTTTGGTGGAAAAATTAAAAGGACATAGAATGGTTCAATTTTAAATCATCTCGCCTTATCTCTTCCTTTATTTTGTCCCTTCACATACTCCGGTGAACATGAGGACATGGGAAGGATATAAAAGCATGAAGGAGAAAGGGATTTGGCATTGGAAGATCTAAGGAGATCAAGGAGCAAGAAAATCAATTGTATGAGAGCAAGTGAGCAAGATTTTCAGATCTTTGGAGTTGAATTGTAGAAGCAAGGTGTATGTGGAACAGAGAAAACAATCATATGGAGGGAGAGTTTGACATTGTTGTCTCCATTTCTACTTCTTGTAATCTGTATCTTTGCATTTAAATTGACAATACATAAAAATGGAAGAAAGAGCAATTTCCCTTCCCGACTGGTTTTCCCTCACACTGGGGGTTTCCAGAATAAAAATTATGTGTTGTCTCTCTTAATTTCTGTATCACTCTCTTAAATTTGATTCTAAGGCATTAATAATTTGATCACTAGCTTAAAATATGTCATTTTCCAAAGAGAAAGTAGAACAAAAAATTATTTGTGATTTGTGAATTTCCAAAGTAGGAGTTTATGGATCATTTGGGTATCAGAGATGATTATATATCCAGGAATGTGGTATTCGATTCTTTCTTGTGATTTTTATGACAATGAAAAGGTTCAAATGTGAATAATTTTTACCTTGCAAGCCAAATATTTCTACAAAGAAGTGGAAAAAGAGAATTCGAGCTCAAATGGAGGAAGAGAACTTGGTCCATAGAGTCAAGATGCTAGAGACCATGATGGATAGGTTGCATAGAAACAACAAGAGCTTTCAAATCTGTAAAAGATGACTTCAATTAAGAAAGATTCCATGGACTCAGTGGTTTGAGCACTGGCCAAAAAATTTAGTATCGAGAGGGAGCCATGATGAGGAAGATTTGGAAGGGCATGAAGAAGAGGCTACAACTATAAGCGAGAAGGTAAAATCTGCTCATACTCCTTTTAAAGTCGAAACGAAAGTTGAAATAAAGAATTTTGAAGGACAAGTAGATGTAGAATTATTGGATAAATGGATAAAACAGTTGGAAGTTTATTTTAGTGTGCATAATGTCATTGAGGCACAAAGGATCACCTTTGCACATCTCAAAATGGAAGGTCATGCTTTGGTTTTGTGGGAAACCCACTTAGCCACTTGTGAAAGGAAGAAACGTCCTATTGTTAGTACTTGGAAAGGTTTTAAAGAGTTACTTAGAGATAATTTCTATCCTATCGGCCATAAGACTGACCAGATGATTAAGTGGTAGTACTTTAGACATGGCAACAGTCAAAGCGTGCAGGACTATACTACAAAGTTTCAGAGACAAGCCATGTTGCTTAATATGGACTTGGAGGATGAGGACATTCTGACCAAATATTTGGGAGGACTTCACACTCACCTTTGGAGGAAGGTAATCTCCACAAAGCCCAAGGATCTCAATGAAGCTTACATGTAAGCATACTATATTGATGATGAGAAGAAGCAAGGAGAAGCAAAGCCAAAGGAAGACCAATCAACAAATCAACAACAAAAGGAGCAGGGATCAACAAGTTACAAAGGTAAATGGAAAGGTAAACAAGCTAGCCGCCACTGCTTTGCATACTTGTAAAGATCCTAAGAATTTCTATAAGAATTGTGATATAAATGGACACACTGACGCCACATGTTGGAAGTTGCATCCAAAATTGCACCCAAAGCACCGAACCAAGGATTCCAAGAAATCCATGGCCACTGTGAAAACAAAAGAAGAGGTGGAGATTGAGGATGATTCAGATGTAGACGAGAGGTCTGGGATGCACAACCACTAACATGTATGAGGGAAAAGAAGAAGAAGAGATGAGTAAGCTATTTCAAATCAAAATCCAAATCAAGAAGACTAAGGTAAATGCTTTAGTAGATTCTGGTTCTCAGTCAAATTTGATTTTTGATATGGTTGTAAAAGAGCTTGGTCTAGAAACTTATGAGCATCCACGTCCATACCCATTGGGATGGGTAAAGAAGGGTGTAGAAATCCAAGTAACAAGAAAGTGTAAGTTCATATTTGGGATAAATTCCCAATACATAGATGTATTAGAGGTTGATATCATTCCATTAGATGTTGTCTTCAAAGTCCTTACTTGTATGCTTTAGGGATGTTATATTCACAAGCAGGGAGAACCGATACAAATGGGTCAAGGATGGCATCGGTTTCAACATCCGGGCACACCAGAGAAAATAAAAGAAGGCTATGGTAAGTGTCAACTAATCACAAAGACTTTTTCAGGAAAATCATCATTTTTTTTTACTTTCATTGGAAGAAAAGAAAAATGGAGTAGAGAGCACAAATTTTTCTAACCAAAGGATGGAGAATTTGGATAGCATTTCCCAATTTTTTAAGAAGAAGCCACCAAAGTAACTACTCATTTAAAGAGCAATAAAAAATTCCGCTATGCAGTCACTGTATCTACTTATTGATTCATTGGACATAGCAATAGGGAAACAAGAAGAGGAGAAGATACAAGGAACAATGGTGACTATAGCAACAACACACATGGAGAGGATCCGAAAATCCATCTCAAGAGACAAAGTCTACCACACTTCATGCGGATGCACTTGGTAGAAAGTTGCAAGAGCTTGCACCTACTAGGGTCATCTATGTGTGATAAAGAAAATATACGAAGTTGCCTTCCAAAGAGGATTGTACTCAAGGAAACTCAAAGGAGGACCCGACACTAGATCAAAAACTAGAGATCCACAAGAGTCTTGGTAGGTTGGACGAGAAGAGAAGACACCAAGGGAAACACTGGTGGTACTCGAAGGAGCAAGAGAGGGAGTTGATTCCTCTACCACTCCCCCACTAAGATTTTGTGGGACCAAAATCCTCATAAGCAGGGGAGGTATGATCCATAGGGATCCATAAAACATACCACTTCATCAGTTCTATCAGCACCATGAAGAAAAAACAAATAAAATAAGGAAAACAAAGGTTCTGTAAGCTTTTAACAGAACCACCGCTCTACTTAGAGTGGTAATTACAAAATCGGCACCTGCAGGGGCGGCATCTTGTAACCACCGCCCGACCAGGGCAACAGATCCTGTGACCAAGGGTGCACATTGGGTGGCGGTCCTGTCACTTTTGGCAGAAAAATTAAAAGGACACAAAATGGTTCGAATTTGAACCATCTGGCCTTGTCTCTTCCTTTCTGTGTTCCTTCACATCCTCCAGTGCATGAGGAGGACATGGGAAGGCTATAAAAGCATGAAGGAGCAAGGGATTTGGCATTCGAAGATCCAAAGAGATCAAGGAGAAAGAAAATTAATTGTATGAGAGCAAGTGAGCAAGATCTTCAGTGTTGGAGTTGAGTTGTAGAAGCAAGGTGTATGTGGAACAGAGAAAGCAAGCATAGGGAGGGAGAGTTTGACATTGTTGTCTCCATTTCTACTTCTTGTAATCTGTATCTTTGTATTTAAATTGGCCAATACATAAAAGGGAAGAAAGAGAAATTTCCCTTCCTAACTAGTTTTCCCTCACACTAGGGGGTTTCAAGATAAAAATTGTGTGTTTTCTCTCTTAATTTATTTATCACTCGTTGTAATTTGATTCTAAGGCATTAAGAATTTGATCACTAGTTTCAAATCTGTCATTTTCCAAAGAGAAAGTAGAACAAAAATTATTTGTGATTTATGAATTTCCAAAGTAGAAGTTTATGGATCAGAAATAACCGCACCACCATAATACAAAGGATATCAAGGAGTACTTCCAAACTATGGAGGAAGATATGAAGGAAACAACTACAACCCTAAATACTAAGGTTATGGTGGAAAACATAGAGGTGGATGTAGAGGTGGTTATCAGGGAAAATATGGGGAGGTTACAACAATTATCAAGGTATCAAGGGATATTAGGGCTACCAAATAAGATGCTATTAAGCATACAAAGGTGGAGATACCATAACAATCCTAGAAATGGACCACATGAAAGAAGGTGATGAACTGTTAAAATGTGGGAAAGATGGACACTTGGTTAGAAATTTTATTGAACCATAACCACCGTTGGTTATTTCATGAACATAAAACACACGATTCCTTTCAATTTCCTAAAGTCTCCCAAATCTATAGGAACGAAGGTACAAAATCAAAAGCATTGGGAAAGGATGCTAAAAAACATATACAACATATAACTTGAATACTAAGGGAAGAAGAAATATCCTTAGAGGATGAAAAAATAAGTAAAGGAAAACATCTATTTTAGGAAAATCAAAAATAAAAAAAAATAAAGAAAAATAAGATGTTAAAGACAATTAATATAAAATAAAAATAATAAGAAATAATAAAGTGAGAAGGAAGAACCACGATACAAAGAAATAGTAACTATAAGAAGTGACCATAAAAAGGAACAAGGAATTGAGAAGAAAAAATCATTAAACCATCAACAAAAGAAGATACATCTAATGAGGAAGAATGGAAGCCAAAGTGGTTAAGATCAGCAATGCATGACAAAGAAGTAACGAAAAGTAAAGAAACAACAAAGAAATATCAACACCATAAAGAAATAGAGTAACAAAATTGGAGGAGATGATTTCTCTTAAAGACATAGATAGACTAACTCTCAAATGGGGTTAGTAGAATTTTTTAAAAAAATTGTAAATATCGGAATAAGGAAGAGATTTTTTTAATATTCAGCAAATTGTGGCTGCACACACACAAAAAAGTATTCCGCATACAAAGAACATGGTGAAAATCCAACATATACCTAGACATTGAGATTTGTGACACAATAATTACCAAAATACTACTAGATCTCGGCGAGAGGTAAACATAATGCCAAAATCCACACGGAGAAACTTGGAAGACCCCACCTAGATGCATCTAGATATGACATTGGCCTTGTAGACTGATCAAGGAAATCCCTATTGGTGTAGTGCGAGAACATGGAAGTTAACTTTATGGGGATAAAGAAAACAATAGATTTTGAATTTATAGAAAATGTAGCCAAGAAACCAACATACAATGCCATTATAGCACTTGAATGATTCGTAGACTACAACGACACATTAAATTTTTAAGAGGAAGAAGTAATACTAAAATAAAATTATATTCAAGTCCATTTACCATTACAAACTAGAATGAGTATGACATGGGAAAAAGAAGTCGACATGACACCAAAGATGAATATTTTGATGATACTTAAGGGATATATACCCTCAATAATATAGAAAAAAATTTCTAGGAATCTTAACTTGATTCGAGGAGAAATTTCAATACACAAAGGAATTAAAAATGAAATCTTAGACCACATGGTATACACATGGGTACATGGATTTCTAGAAGTAAGAGTAAGAAAATTTCACTATGTAAGAAGATTGGAATCTACAATAATCAAATTAAAAGATGACCTGTATGAATTCGTGGAAGAGTAAGAAGAAATATACTAGCCCACACAAGAATAATTTCAAGAAGAAGAAGGATACTTTTTTCTAGAAGAAGAAGCTCAATCCATAGAGGATTGTAACAACGAATAAGAACTAGAATGGATGGTGAAAAGGGTCTACTGATTAAACTATGGAGCTTCTCATCGTACCTTACTAATGTTTTTTGGGTTTTGGAGACTTGGAAGGTTATTTAGAATAAATTCCCAAGAGACTTCAAGGAACTACGTAGAATAAAATAAGAAGTAGGTGTTATGAAAATAAAAATAAAAGAGGGAGTAAAACCACTAAAGAAAATGCCATATAGGTTGAACCCCAATCTAAAGGTGAAAATCAAAACTAAAATCGTCAAAATATTAAATGTAGAAATAATCAAACTAGTAGATGATGCATAATGGAGAAGTCCTATGGTTCTCCAAAATAAGAAAACATGAGAAATATAGATCTATGTGGACTATCAAGAATTGAAAAAGGCTTTTGTACCACGACCCATTTTCTATGCCATATACTAAAGAAAATTTTAAAAATGTGGTAGGAAGAGAGGTATAATCATTTCTTGATGGTTTCTTAGGTTACCATCAAGTAAAAATATCACCCGAGGATCAACCCAAAACAACATTTGATATTGAATGGGGATCCTTCATGTACATTGTAATGCCTTTTGGGTTAAAGAATGCACTGCGGTATTCAATAGAATAATGATATATGCATTCAAATAATTTATCCATGATTTCCTAGAAGTTTACCTTAATGACTGAGCAATATATGGAATCTTAAAGAACCACACACAAGTACTAAGATTGATGTTCCAAATATGTCCCGCATTACAAATATCATTGAATTTATGAGATGTAATTTTCTTACACCTTTTGGAACATTGTCGGTCCATATAATTTATAAATAAGGAATTATTATAGGTCTACTAAAAACACCCACAATTGTAATGCTTCCACCACCAAAATCACAAAAAATTTGTGAGAAATTTTTTAGGATATACAATATATCATAAAAATTTCGTAAGGAACTACTCGGAAATAAGTATACCATTGGAGGAGCTATTGAAGAAGAAATCAAACAAACAAATAGAATGGAAAAAAATGTGTGTCCATGCATTTGAAATATTGAAGGATAATATTTTTCATGCCCCCATCTTAATATTCCTAGATTGGAAAATCCCATTCCATGTTCATTTACATGCTTTAGGAATAGTAATATGCACATTCATAACACTATTGTGGAAAAGATAGATCATCCCATAGCTTTTGCAAGCCACAAATTGGCCAAAGTAGAAAATAGATATTCTACAATAGAAAGAGAAGCTTTAGACATGGTGTATGCACTACAAAAGTTTAGACATTACTTATTAGATACACCATTTGTATTCTACAAAGATCATCAACCCCTTAAGTACTACTCAATATACCAATTCTACAAGGAGAGTATGTAGGTGGTTGATGTTATTTCAGGAATTTGACTTCACTATTTATGTGAAGCCATGAAAGATAAATAATGGGTTAGAATACCTATCACATATTGAAATAGGAGAAAAAATAGACTCAATTGATAATGAATTCCCGGAGCACACTTATTCATGGTTGAAGTCCCCAAATAACTAGACAACATAGCATGGTTTCTCACTATGGGGAGTTACCAACTGACTATACAAAATAAAAATGTAATCTACTAAGCCTCTCATTTCCATTCATGTTAATCCAATGACAACTTTATAAGAAATGGCAATATGAAGTCCTTAGACGGGTAGTTCTAGAGCATGAAAGGAAGAATATCCTAAAGGAAGCTCATGAGGGGATAATAAGAGGGCATAATGCTGTATATGTAATGGAAAAAAAGTAAATATGGTATGGTTATGGTTGCCTACACTTTTCGTGATGCATATAAATACGTAAGATCTTGTGATATCTATCAATGGGTAGGAAAACTAAATGCAAGAGATGAAATTCCTCTAAGACCAGTGCTTGCATTAGCCCCATTTGAGAAATGGGAAATAGATTTCATTGGACCCATAAAACCCGTGGAAAGACATTCCCAAGAAAGATTCATCATTACGAGAACAAAATATTTGACAAGATGGGAGGAAGTTATACCAAAAAAATATTATACAACAAAAATGCGACAAAGTTCATATATGAGAATATCATCACAAGATTTGGATGTCCACTCATCATCACAAGTGACCAAGGGAAATATTTTGTGAATACAACAATAAAATAACTATTAGATAAATTCATGATCAATCACAATAAAAGTAACCCTTATCATCTATAGGTGAATGGAATAGTGGAGGCATTCAATAAAGTCCTGGATTTTTTTAAACAAAACTATGCTCCATACGAAAGGTAGATTGGGACATAACAATACCGGTAGCACTATGGGCATACCAAAAAACTTACAAGATGCTAACACATTATTCACCATTCCAATTGGTGTATGGGTTAGAAGCCACGATCCCAATGGAGTTTATAACTCCAAGCCTTATAGTGGTAGTTGCATTTAGGATGAATGAAGAAACATTAGTGCATGAGAGACTCATTCAATTAGATAATTTGGATGAAAAAAACTTTCTATCCACATGTAATCAAACATAAGAAAAATGAAGACATAAAGTGTGGCATGATAGACATTGTAAACACAAAGAGTTTGATATAAGGGACAATGTGCTATTATATGATAGTAAATGGAAGAGGCCATGAAAATTGAAAATGATATGGATATGCCCATATATAGTCAAGGACATTATACCTTTTGGTGCCATAAAAATAAAAACATTATAAAAAAGAAATATAAGGATATGTAAATGGAGTGTGGCTAAAAAAATATCATACCTTAGAATAAAACACACAAAACAATAAATCAATAATTAAAAAAAGAGAGAAAAACAAGAAAATCCGTCTTCTCTCGAAAACCGTAAATTTGGCGAAGTTTATGAGGAGGGAGAAAACCTGCAAGGGCACTCTCTCTCTCTACAAAAAATAGAGAAAATAAGAAATAAATAAATAAATAAAAGAAAGGAAGAAAATACAAGAAGAAAAGAAAGAAAAGAAAGGAAGAAAAGAAAGAAAATAAATGGAGAAAAGAAGAAAGGGAGAAGCAAAAGAAAAAAAAACGCAAGAAAACCCACACAAATAAGAAAAAAACCACGAAGAGATACACATAATAAAGAAAATAGCAAACCTACAGGAATTTTGCATAAACAAATAATGTCACACAAAAATCCATCGAACAAAGAAGGAATCAAAACCCACAAAGATACCCACGAAATGAAAAAGAAATTTGCGGAAAGAAACGAAGAAAAAAAAAAAACATAATGAACAAAGAAGAAAAACATGTGAAATTAAGGAAAGAGAGGACAACCCACGAATAAACTAGTAGAAGAAATAAATTCCACAAAGAAATAACAAAATAAAAATCCATGGAACAAAAGAAAGTAGGAAAATTTGTGGAACAAGGAGGATGAAACACGTAGAAGAAGACAAACAAACAAAAAAATTAAGAGACATTCCCGAGTCAAGAAAGTCAAAAATATATTAGTGGGATAAATAATAAATATGATATGTGATAATAAAAGGTATAAAAGGAGAAAAACAAAAACCAAAGACCCACATTTGCAAAAATAAAAATTCAAACGAGGGTGAAGGAGAAGAAGGAAATATGAACTAGGGCATAAGAAAGAAAAAAGAATAGTAGAGAAAAATGGCAACCCCACCATTGTTTCACAAATTGAACTCCCAAAGCTAAAATTCCAAAAATTATCATTGAAATCAATGCTCCTGTGGCTCTAGAGGAGATTTCTCCCATGTACCCTTCAAAGTTGCACATGTGCACGAAACATAAAAATATATCCACTCCACCATACCCGAATATGACCATACCTAGCTCGAGCTTGACCACCAATTTCTCCTTTAGAAGAAGGAAGAAAAAATAATAATGGAGTATAAGAAGAATGCAAAGATAATCACATATTTGAAATTAGATGTATGGAGTAGGGTACCATATTTTTAGTGGCTGATAATGCCATTAGGGTTCTTCTCGGTTAGTTCTTTATCGTACGTACACTGAAATTGTAGGGTAGTCGCACCACCTAACGATGTTACACATGCCCCAATGATGATACAGGTCTCCTTGCAAGGTGTTCGGAATCTCGAAAGGCTCACCATGTATACGCTTGTACCCTGCATGCGCCGCTGCTCAGCCTCCGCATGCCTTATTTTCCCCTTTCCCCCTTTTTTTCTTGCATTTTTGTCTTTAGTGATGGAACTGCCGCCCTGCCTAGGTGGCGGTCTCGTGACTGCCGCACTGCAGAGAGGCGGTGGTCCCACAACCGCCGCCATGCACAGGGCGGTGGTTTTTTTTACGTTTTCCAGATTCTTCCAACAATCACGTCAAATGTAAATCTTCAAATTTACACACTTTCTTCAACCACTTTGGCTTGCATTAATGTTTTCTCGCTCCTGGGAATAGTGTTTTTCCTTTATTTATAGTAAAAGAGATCAAATGGGAGTTACCCTCTAGTAAATGCATTGGTTATAAATAGCCAACTTGTTTTCAAGCAAATGGCCCCTCATCTTCTCAATTCTCTTATTCAGTCTTTCAATTTCTTGCTTAGAATTATGTTAGTTTCATGTTTTACTTCCATTGTTGGTATTTTAGAGGTCATATATTCTTCTTGTTTCAGTCTTGTTCCATTGCTACTTCATAAAATCAGTTTAACATAGAATAGCTTCATTTCTAGACTAGAATCCATTAAAGTTGCAGGTTTTGTTTTGTCACAAGGATAATTTCTGAAACTCTCGATACACTTGTGTTGTATTCCCGCAATAAATCCTGCTAGGAATTACATAGTCAAGCTCTGTTCACTTGCGTTATCCCTCTCCTACTCACATTATATTCGGTCTATATCCAAAGCTGCCATTGTTCGATTGCTATCTTCTGTTGATACTATCATATACACACTTTCTGGATTCACGAGGACACGAAGGAATGAGGAGATCACACTGAGGGGACGAAATCACACACAACTAGATTTACCACTGTTCTGTAAACGCCAGGTTTGAGCTATCAAAGTTCTAGTTACAATATCTCAAATAGAGTAGTAAATTATTTCGTTTCAGTCAAAAGTCTGCTTTTGATATTGCCAGGGAAGTTATGGGGATTGATAGTTTCTGAGAAACTGTGATTCATTCCTCACTTCTGAGGTAGGATCGAGAGCCTTTCAATTTGATATAATTAGTTGCTTAGATATTTAGGATAAAATCACAACTGCACAGGCAAATAGCCATACCAGGCTACTTTGGTTGTTTTATTTTGTTATTAGATTAGTTGTCCATTGTTATAAATATACTAGAGTAGCTGCTCTTTAACTTCATTGTAATACGTCATTAAAAATACAAAAATAGAAGAATACTTGCATAGTGAAAATACTTCTTTTGTAATCAGTTTATTAAATGTTAGTTAAAAATTGAATCATTTTGTATGACAATCACAAGACCTAGAGAGCCTAGAGAATATATATTTGAACCCATAGTACCTCAACCAAATCTACCCATGACTTTAGCTGATATAGATCAGGACCTTAGGATACAGGTATTTCGAGCAACAACAAACTTACAAGCAATTAGTGAGCAACTAAGAGGACTGAATATCAAAGATGACAAAGCTTACACATTCTGGTCAAACCATCCAAACTATAGATTGCCTTGATAAAACACCTGAATGACCGTGTAAGGGTTCAAACAAGAACAAACATTTGGTTGTGATCCTTTGGTTCTACAACCTAACGCAGGAGACCTCCTCGTTGACATAGACACTAGCTTACGTATCCAAGTTGCCAGAACACCTGTTAGGTATTATGAGAAAATCATACAACTTCTAGTTCTAAATATAGAATCTAAAAGGCATTTGATTACTTTGGATAGTTGGGAGAAGGGATTGATTCTTCACATGACCATAACATGTCCACAACAACCATGAACTCACGGTTGTGATCCCCAAGTCCCACAATCCAATGGGCCAACAATCCAAATTCAAGTATTGACACCGGGTTACTGAACGTTGGTATTTAAATCCACACCACTCCCGCCAGATATTATAGTACAATTCTCCATATTAAATAAAGAAGCCAATCAATCTAATATTTTCTGGGCTAGACCAGAAAACCACCCATAGTTCACTACAAATCCACTAAACCCCTATCACCACTTTATGACCTTGTCTAGAGATATATACGAAGCTCCCACAGGTCACTTCCCACGTATCCAACAACCAAGAAACAGGATCTCGCGAGAGAGCTCAACATTGATTGAGCCTCTAAACAGATATTATATCCGAACGAACCATTACACCAATTCAGGTTAGGAGGGCCTTCTTTGCCTTAGATTCACAAATTCCATTATTGCGTATTGAGGATTTAAGATTACCCGATTAGCTTGTCTGTATCTATCCACATTCAACATTCACCGGCTGTCTCGACATGACCTCGAGAGGTTGGGTACGAGGAAGAGGTACTTGTAGATTCCCACACTCGCATGTCACTTTTCCATCGTAGAAAATTGGTGAACCTGAAGTGAACAAACTAATATTCCTCTTTCTGTTTTCATTTCTTCCATCCACCTTCACTCTTTCCCATTATTCTGCGGGTATTCATATACCCCCCGAATATGTCGGGATACGATGCATATGACAGACCTCTCTCAGGTCTCGAAGTAAACTATAGTCAAATAAATAGATAACCATCACCCTTGCTTTCTGCATGGGCTGATAACTATTTGAGTAATTACTTGTCATCTCAAACTCCCCCTCACATAACTAGTTCTAGTTCTTCGTTCTGAATTAAGGAGTTTGATCAGTTTGCACAAACACAATAGCCAGAGCCATCAGGCTCTAACAATATGACATTTACTTGGAGAATCCACTTCATCTCCTTGGGTCTTGTTCAGACCATAGATCAGTAGACAATCAGACCCACTCCCCTTTTTGGATGAGGAGTACTTAGCACGCTTCGCTAAAAGTGAACAATGCTTCCAAAATATGTATCCACCTATAGGGAGTTTACAAATATAGTTTGATACCCTATTCCAGGAGAACACCCCCATAACTTCACCTATGGGAAATACACTCGGTGAAGCTTGGCAGGTTAATGACTAATTAATAGCAGGGTATCATACCCCTTTACAACCTCAAGCTATACAACAAACACCCGTTAGGCAAAACACTGTGTCTTTGCCGATGGAGGTCGTTTCAGCCTTAGCGTAGAAGGTTAGGGGGCTAGAACTTGCTCAAGCAAACCAAAATTCATATTTTGGGAAATTAGGAATCCCTAACCCTCTGCATCATCCCAGTCAGGTTGACCTCCTTATAGGAACAAGCACATTAGGCATGCATCCTCAAAATCCTTATACTTACCCACAACAAACACCAACTAGGACCGCATTTTCAAATGCCGCTCCAATTGAAAGCATGACACCTCCCGGTTTGGCACCAAACATCCCGTACTAGAACAATGCTCCTCCTTACTTAAACATTTATTCAAAATCACCACAAGGAGACATGTTCTCTTCTCTCAGGATGTTTGTTCAACCACAGGGATTCCCTTATGTCCCTACAAACACATATGCTATGCCATATCAACAACCCATCCCCCCTCAACCCCCTCAGCAAGCCTCGTCGATAGTTGAGGCCTACACAGTAGGGACTTACTTAGAATATTTGAAAGAACCCCTAGACTTCACCATACGAAGTGTTATGCTTCCAAGACCTCTTCCCGATTTTCCCAAATACAAAGGGGAAGGAGACCCGAATGCACACATTAAGGCCTATGCCACAGCCATACGGGAGTTACTCCCTTGGGACGGGGTTGTCACTAAAATATTCCCTAAGACCCTAGAAGGTATTGCCCTTGATTGGTATTACAGAATACCTAAAGCTTCGATACACTCATTTAAACAACTCATGTCAGAATTCATCAAAGCTTTCAACATGAACAAATTGTTAAGAACGGAATCAGGGAGTTCTTACATATCAAACAAGAACATAATGAATCCGCCACTCATTTTATCCAAAGATGGCATACGGTTCTCTACTCATCAGTGAGTGCTCCAAATATGGATCAAATGGAACTATGTGATTTATTCCTTAATTCACTCAATAGAGAGATAAAGGAAGAAGTCCAGAAGTTCCCACTAAGAACTTACGATGAAGTACTCGAGAGTGCTCTCCGAATCGACCAAGCAATGATTGATAGTGGTTGTAAGACATATGGGACAAACGGGAAATTAACCACTCCCAATCAAAACACCGCAGCCTATCCTAATGCTGGGAACGCTAATCAAGGACCTAAGATCCTTAACAAGAACCACGGGGTTACAATAGATGGAGTAACTGACCAAGCTAAAAGGGAAAATGTTGTAAACATTTTTCCACCTGTTAATAATCGTGAGAAAGAATAATTTTACCCCAATAATCAACACAAGGATTTTAATCGTCCACCACGGAAACAACAACAACAACAATGACAAGTCTAAACACAAAGTCCAAATCGAAACCCAACTGGATATCAGGGTCAAAACCAAAGGCAACGGCCTCAAAATTTTAACTCTAACAACTAGCAACCTTATCAGAATTTCGGGCCACAACAGGTTTTAAATCAACAACCTCGAAATTATAATCCCAATCTATATTGTGGTTTCCACAAGATTCAAGGCCACGATACTAGGACTTGTCATGAATACAATAAATTCATGCAAATGTTTGCGAGCGAAGATCAAAAGTAACTCTTTATAGATATGTTTTAGCAAATTCAGTAGTACCCATGCCAAATGCTTATACGCAGGGTAGTTTCCCCTCAAAATTCACCCTCAAGATCTTTAATGATCCACTCCCAAACCATTCTAACAACAATAGGTTAGATCCTAACGGAACAAAAAAGGGTGTCATGATAGGAAATAATGATCATGAAGCTTCAACTTCATTAAATCCGCTAGTCGCACCCCAATTAGGAACTCGACCTCAAACTAAGATAGTTGGTTTAGTGGAGTTAGACGCCGAACTACCCATAGAAACCATAACAAGAACACGGGATTATTCATCCCAACCTACTCCAAGTTATCCATTGGAGCCAAACAATAGTCAACAAATGTTGGTAAAACCCATAGGTGCCTATGATTTAATTAATGATTTGACCAAAACCTTCTCTCACATCTCCTTCTTGGATTTGTTAAAGAACTCTCCGCCCACAACTACTCTCTTAGAAGCATTAGGCCTTGGTCATTTAATCAACATCACTCCTCCCTCGGAAACGCAAGTAAACCATGTGGACTTTGATGTTTATCCTCCGGGGCAGATTGGATAGGGATACTGAATTTATATTCAATATAAGCAAAATGCCAACAGACATTGAAATTACACGAAGAGGTGACCCAACTTTACATTTACAAGTTTGGGTCTACAATAATTATGTTAAACGTGCAATGGTTGACGATGGGGCAATAGTTAACATAGTCCCCTTCACTTTCCTTCAAAAGTTAGGATATGGAGAGACAAACTGTTCCACGACGTGAAATACGCTAAGAGGTTATGATAGCCTCAAAGCCACTTTGATTGGAACCATAGTTTTACCAGTCACTTTAGGACCCAAGACAGTCCTCACCGAGTTTTATATTATAGATCGGAAACCAATTATAATATGATCCTTGGTCGGCCATGGATACACCGTATGAAGGCAATCCCTTCCACACTATTCCAAGAAATAAGATTTCTACACTTAGGGAAAATATTTGTGGCACAAGGTGACCCAAAACCCTTCGATATACACCTAGTTGATTTGAAGAAAAGACCAGGTGTTCACTCCGAGTTTGAACTTACAACAAATAATATTGTCAAACCAACTGATTCACAACCAAAAGAAAAGCTAATACCCACCACTGAGTTGGAAATTTCAAATCCAGTTGAGGATGTTTCAGTACCCAAAAGTGAGACCAATGCTATAAAAGTAGTATCAGTAGGGACCATCGTAAAAATTTTCGAGTTGCTGGAGAAAGACTTACCTATTCTCCTACCATTTGATTCCATGGGTATGGGACACACCTTGGGAATCACTTCTCTTCCATCAGACGAATTTTTTATGGTAGAGGTAACCAAAGCAAAAGAAACAACTATGACACAAGATATCCCAACATCCATTTTTCCAAGTGAGTATTGGACTCTCCACTTCGATGGAGCTAGATGTCACTTTGGAGCTAGAGCGGGAGTAATATTTACTTCACCTAATGGAAAAATCCTACCTTTCACCTTTAAATTAAACTTTGAATGTACAAACAATGGGGCTGAGTATGAAGCTCTCCTCCTTGGCCTCATTCTAGCCAAAAGAATGGGTGTCAATGACATTAGAGTGCTAGGAGACTCACAACTAGTTGCAAACCAAGTCTCCGAGGTATATGAAACTAGGGCTGAACATTTACAACTATACAAAACAACGGTGTTAGATCTAAGCAAGGGATTCAACTTCATATCAATTGAAGCAATCCCACGAGAGCAGAACCTTCTCACAGAATCAATAACAACCTCAGCTTCCCGTTTCACCCCAAATAGCGAGTTGGAGGATACAAATTTCATAGTATCACTTATATTGAACCATTAGTGCGTAAAATACCAACAAACTTGCTCCTGACTCATGGAGAAGCTGAGGATGATTTTTCTATCATGGATCACTTTGACGATGATAAAATCACTCTCGAATATCTAAACGCCTATGCGGAGCTACACCTTGCTCACCATATAGTTGATCTTTCCCTAATACCATGTTCATCTTCCTAATTTGGAAATCCCACGGTAAAGTCTCCTCCACGAATGGATCTCGATATCTATAGGATAGAATACGGAGAAAGCTTGGAGCTACCTCTAGCCCCATCTGAATTTGAAGAAGGTAACAGTTCTTTGATAGAAGAAACCATTGACATAAACATTGGAACAGAGGAAGAACCAAGAATTTTGAAATTGGGATCCTCGTTAACTCTAGAGGAGATAGAAATACACACCCAAGTCCTCAAAGAACATCAAAAGGCTTTTGCATTTAATTATAAAGAAATTACGGGCACAACACCACAAGTCGTGGTACATAATCTTGTCACTAAACCAGATGCGAAACCAATTAAATAGAAGTCAATACCAATGAAGCCAAAAGTGGCTGTCATGGTAAAGAGGAAGTAATAAAACTTCTCCAAGTAGGATTCATCAAGCCTATTGACTATTCACAATGGGTGTCTAATATTGTTCCTGTCCTAAAATAGAATGGGAAGATACACATTTGCATAGATTTTCGGGATATTAACAAAGCTTGTCCCAAGGATGACTTCCCATTACCATCCATTGACGTCATCGTTGATGTAATAGCTAGATTTGAACTATTGTCCCTCATGGATGGGTTCTTAGGGTACAATCAGATTAAAATATCTGAAAAAGATCAGGCCAAAATTACATTCATAACTCCCCTGGGAACTTATTGCTACCATGCCATTTGGTCTTAAGAACGCCGGCGCTACGTATCGTGGCAATGACATATATATTCCATGATATTATCCATAAAATTGTGGAATCCTATGTGGATGACTTGTTGGCCAAAGCCAAGAAATGCTTTGTGATCATCCGTGCTTCGTATCATCCTCTCATGATTAATTGAGTATGGCGTCACATTAAATACAGAAATTACGTGTTTGGTGTGACAGAGGCAAACTTCCGGGCCACATTATATCTTCATGAAGGATTGGTGTTGATCCAAACCCAAAATACGGGTTGTTCTCAAAATGGTCCCACCCTCAGATGAGTCTGGAATCAGGTTATTTCTTGGGAAACTCGGTGAAATCCGCAAGTTCATCCTAGATCTAAGTTTTTCCATTCATCTAATGAACAATCTATTAAAGAAAGATTATAACATTGATTGGACCGAAGAATGCAACAAGGCCTTCGAAGCAGTTAAATGCTTCTTGTTATCTCCACCCATGCTAATGCCTCCCAAACCAGACCATCCTTTGATCCTATACTTACGAGTCACTCATGTCTCGCTGGTCTGCATGCTAGCTCAAGAAGATAATGATAAACGGGAATGTGCGGTCTATTTCATTAGCCGAACGTTGCTCGATTATGAAACACGCTACACATAGGCAAAGAGAGAATGCCTTATCATAGTCTTTCTAACAAAACGTTTAAGGCATTACATGTTGAACCAGGAAACAAGGGTCATTGTAAAGACAAATCATTTATGAATGTTTCTCACGCAAGGGTATTTATCTAAAAAGGTTGGATGTTTCATAACCTTAATGGGTGAATTCGAGTTGACATTCGTAAACCAAAAATCTATTAAGGGACAAATCATTGCAGATTGGCTAGCTGACAATCCACTAGATGGAGGCAATCTAGTAAATCTAGACTTTCCTGATGAGTGTGTATACTTCATCGAAACCAGGCCCCCCATCTCCACATGTCCCTGGTATACTGATATCATCAATTTTATCATAAACCATACATACCCTAAGGTACCACGTCACGTAAAAGAAGGCGGTTACACATTATTACCGCTAGATATATTGTTTTAGACCAAGTACTCTATCGTATCGTGATGGCAATGACATATATATTCCATGATATTATCCATAAAATTGTGGAATCCTATGTGGATGACTTGTTGGCCAAAGCCAAGAAATGCCGTGATCATCCGTATGCTTTGTATCATCCTCTCATGATTAATTGAGTATGGCGTCACATTAAATACGAAAATTACGTGTTTGGTGTGACAGAGGCAAACTTCTCGGGCCACATTATATCTTCATGAAGGATTGGTGTTGATCCAAACCAAAATACGGGTTGTTCTCAAAATGGTCCCACCTCGATGAGTCCGAATCGTGTTATTTCTTGGGAAACTCGGTGAAATCCGCAAGTTCATCCTAGATCTAAGTTTTTCCATTCATCTAATGAACAATCTATTAAAGAAAGATTATAACATTGATTGGACCGAAGAATGCACAAGGCCTTCAAGCGCTTAAATGCTTCTTGTTATCTCCACCCATGCTAATGCCTCCCAAACCGCACCATCCTTTGATCCTATACTTACGAGTCACTCATGTCTCACTGGTCTCCGCATGCTAGCTCAAGAAGATAATGATAAACGGAATGTGCGGTCTATTTCATTAGGTGAACGTTGCTCGATTATGAAACACGCTACACATAGGCAAAGAGAGAATGCCTTATCATAGTCTTTCTAACAAAACGCTTAAGGCATTACATGTTGAACCAGAAACAAGGGTCATTGTAAGACAAATCATTTATGAATGTTTCTCACGCAAGGGTATTTATCTAAAAAGGTTGGATGTTTCATAACCTTAATGGGTGAATTCGAGTTGACATTCGTAAACCAAAATCTATTAAGGGACAAATCATTGCAGATTGGCTAGTTAACAATCCACTAGATGGAGGCAATCTAGTAAATCTAGACTTTCCCGATGAGTGTGTATACTTCATCGAAACCAGCCCCCATCTCCACATGTCCCCGGTATACCGATATCATCAATTTTATCATAAACCATACATACCCTAAGGTACCACGTCATAGAAAAGAAGGCGGTTACACATTATTACCGCTAGATATATTGTTTTAGACCAAGTACTCTATCGTAAAGCCTTCGACGACATGCTTCTAATATGCGTCGACATAGGAGAATCCAAGAAGATCCTTCACGAATCCCATAGTGGGATATGTGGAGGCCACTTCGTGGTCACGCCACCGCTTGTAAAATACATCGGATGGGCTACTTTTGGCCCACTCTCAAGCATGACGTAGTGGAATTTGTGTGTAAGTGCCACAAATGCCAAGAATTCTCTCACGAGATTCACATGCCAAAGACAATCCTCCAGAACCAATAACGACCCCGTGGCCCTTATCCACATGGGGGCTGGAATTGATAGGGAAATTCTCTCCCTCATCAACCGATGGTCATAATTTTATAATTACAGCCACTAATACTTAACTAAATGGGTGGAGGCCATGCCTCTTACCACCACATGCAGTTTCAGTTCGGTATTTCCAAATTCATTCGAACCAAATTATCTATAGGTATAATGGCACGTCCTTTAAAAATGATGAAGTCCATGAGTTATGTAGCAAATTCAAGATAAACCATCATATGGCCTCTCTTTACTACCCTCAAGCCAATGGAAAAGCCAAAGCGATAAACAAAACGTTAAAAGCTATTCTCCTCAAAATAGTCAAGGAGAACAAGCGAGATTGGCATTTAAAAATATATTCAGCCTTATGGGCCCATCGAACCTCAATAAGAACACCAACAGAAGCAACTCCTTTCTCACTGATATTCGGAGCAGAAGTAGTTCTCCCACTTGAGGTTGAAATACCCAGTCTCCGTATCTCATTACAAGGGATTTTGGATGAAGAAGCTTACAGGGAGGCATGCCTCTCTCAACTAGAAAGCCTTGACGAAGCCAGGTTAAATGCCGAACAAGTATAGAGCCTATGCTGATCGGATGTGCCAAAAGATAATAAAAAAAGTCTATGAGTGAGAAATATATGAAGGAGATCTAGTTCTAAGACTAGACAGCTGGATTGATAAGAAAACCAATGAAGGAAGGAAGTTCTAGCCCAAATGGTTGGGCCCATACCGAGTCATGAAGGACTACGGAAATGGTGCATATCTTTTGTGTATGCTAGAAGGTGAGGAATTCAGTGAAACTGTCAATTCCTTACATCTTAAGCAGTTTTACGCATAAAACATCAAGGTCATTACTTATACATTATAGCTACCTACATTGCATTAGTCTTTTAGCTGCTTCATTCTAGTCCATTTCGTAAAAGTGGTAGTCCAGGAGCTTACTCTTAAAACAATATGTTACAAATTTCTAAAAATATTGGCAAAAGCATTCATATCACATCTCTTCAAACATCATCAACTATTTTCAAATCTTCTCATCAAATTCGACAGACAAACATTGATGAAAACCATACCAAGGCCTGCATACTTGGCTTTGCTCTTTCTTTCTACTAGGTGAAGTTTTCCTTGCCCACGGTCCATGCTCCCGAAGCTTCTTGGTGTCACATCCATCCCTCTTAAATCTCTTGGAATAAAAGGATATCCCAAAGTCATAAACTAGAAATGTCAAAATCAAATGAAATCAAAAGCACCAAGAAAATAAAATATTTTATTTTACACACTTCTTTGCCCCATCAACCTTTGGTGATAAGCCCACATCTCTTACTAGTGGTGTGAGGTTGGGAAAGGAAAGAAGTGCCCTTACTCGCCTATATCCTACCTTTGGTGACAAACCCATGCTTCTTACTAGTGGCATGAGGTAGGGTGTGGGGGGTCCAATCACACAAATTAACAAATCTTGGTATGCTAAAAACACAAATTCACCTCTATTAAGAGAAAGCAAATATCCAAATATCCAAATTCCAAAGAGATCAAATCCTCAAAACCAGATTTTGTCAACCAGGTTGCCATTTATGAATCTAAGTCTAGATAAACTGGAAAGTAAGTGGCCTTCTAAGCATGGTAGTAGTTCTAAGTAGGGTGGGTGTGTAGGTCTAAATTTGGTTCTTGTTACTAGTTTTTTTGCTATCTCTCATCGTTCCATTCAATCAAACTCATACAACTTGTGCCCTTCCTAACTCTTGGTGTTGAGCCCTCGCATCTTACTAGTTGTGTGGAATTGGGATTGGGGCAAGTTCATCTCTTTATCACTATGCATTCATCATGTTTTTCCAACATAAGAAGAAATCACTGACGTTGCCCAAAGAGTTCAAAAGTTCAGTACTACCATATGTTAGTATCATCTCATATCAGCATTACAAAAACATACAGAGTAAAACATTCTATCTACTATCATTTTTATCCATTACATACATTTTGAAAACATGAAAACAATATTCTAAAAATATCTAAGTACGCATGTGGAAACAAGTCATGAAATTCTAGATGCCAAGAGTCTAGATCCAAAAAGATACACACACACACACACACACACACACACATAAATTAGGTTTTATATACAATGCCATCATGCACTAGGCATGGTCAAAACAGCTTAATTAGCCCAAAAAGTACAAAAAAACTCATATAGACATCTGAAAAATGCTACAATGATAGTCTCTCAATCCCTATGGGATCTCTCAGAGGGTGCACAACCACGCCTAGGACTCTGGCTATGCCGGCGCTTTGAGTGCACTGAGGGCTTGCGGTCATGACCATGACTAGAGCCGCTGCCTCGCTACAAGAATGGCTCATCCTCATCAGAGCGCTCGGGCTGTTATATATCCAGCTACCTTCGTGCGGAGGGAAGTCATGATCTTCACCGCATACCGCATGACAAAAACATCGGTGTGCTACCGGTTACCGAGGGCTCCCCATGTCCATGGAAAGATCAGCACGAGTCTTCTCCAAGGGGAGAAGCAGGGTATCAGTACACACTCAGTGAATCAAGTCTCACCACTCATCGCCAGAATTCTTACAAAAAGGAAAAACAACAAGTTAGAAAATGATCAATGATAAAACCAAGAGTAAGCAAATAAAGAAGAAACAACAAACTAGGACAACTCTAACTAAAACAAATGTCAAAGAGAAGAGTGACAACTCACTTGATCTCCAGTGCCTCCAAGAAGGAGCTCTAGATCCGCACCCACCACCGACGCCGCCACTAATCGGTGCCCCTCTGCCCACATCTAGGGCAACGTGACGGCTGCAACAGATTTGTCATCTCCACTGAGTCCCGAGAGAGTAACTCCTCTGAAACCAGAGTCACTCTGTCTGCACTCTGCTCCACCCTCTCAGCCTGTAGGATCTCCTAGGTGTCATGCCACTCGATCACTATCATCCCCCACCACCCATCTCACTAATATTTGTGTCCTCTGTCTCCTCCTCAGTATCTCCCCTAGTGAACTCCTTAGACTCAAAGTCCACGCCAATGAGATCATCACTACTATGAGCAGGACTGGTAGAAATCTGAAGTAAGGGTGCCTGAGGAGCACCGGCTCTCCCTCATGCATGTACCACCCTTCTAGCCACAATAGAGTACCAGAGTAAAAATCATTCAACCTCACCTCTAGGACCTCCCCGAGCCTCGCGGATAGATCTATACACTGGCACCACCGGAGGAAGCATGTCACTATAGGGGAGGCCAAACTACTGTGGAACTCTGTTAAAGGGGTGTATCTCTAACTTCCCCACCCTATCTATCAACTGGCTGGTGGTCTGATAGGCAATCAAAGTGACGGTCTCCTCTCCCCATACCCCTGCCATGGCCTGATAAGGAGTGGCCTCCATGTCTATAGTAGTCGGGAAGCCATTGGCTGGTGGGGTGCTCTAAGAACTATCATCCCCGTCCACCTCACTGCCCTGACGCCCCGGGATCCTCCACCTCTACACCTCTCCCATATGGGATAATGTGCTCATACACCTAACTCATGACAAGAGTAAGGTGGCTCAGTGATTGCCCCTGTAAATGGACTACCCTGTATAAGTCATGGTAGGTAGTCCCGAGGATATCTGCTCCCAAGCGTAGACACATCCATGGCCCTTAATCTGCAAGTAACAATATAAGAGGGTGTCCCCTCCCTTGTCCCCAATCAGTCTGGATGCAAGGATGCCCATGATGGCCTTGCGGAGCAAGGGAATGTCTAACTCAATGATAGAGCGGATCCTCATGCCCTTCTTTGACCCCATCGATACAACCACATCTCCCATGTAGGTGGCCCATTGAACCACCTGTGATCTAGATATCTGCTATCTTAAGAGAGCAACCACCACCGCAAGGATCGAACCCCAAAGATATGGTAAACACCCTCCAGGGTGATGGACCACTCACCCCTAACTCTTAGCAATCGAAAGGTGTTCCGATATGCATCCCAATATGAGAACAAGTCACACAATATGTGACTGGTAGGTGCAACATGAGGAACCTGTGCAATCCTCCATATATCAGCCCTCTGGAGAGTATCCCACTTTGCCTGGGAGACTGCCTCTAACATTGCCGAGAGCCAACTACACTCCCTCTCCCAGCTCCATCTGATGTACTCCTCCTTCTGCATACACCCAAAAACACAAAAGGAGTAAGTTAGTACTGAGATCCAGTTGAAAAAACTAAGTAAAAACACGTAAAAATTCTATACATGCAAAAACAAGTTAAAATTTTGTATTGTTTTTTCCTCTCTGTCATGCGAACACTGCCCTCAGTGTAGGGTGGTGGTTCCGTAATCGCTACCTTCTAAGGTGGCTGTCCTGCAACCACCGCTCTCTACAAAACCAAACGGGCCGTAAGCCCTAAAAATGCTTAAAAACAAGCAAAAACACCTTTTTAACAAAAAAAGAAACCTACCCTATAGGCGCCCCCTAAAGACACATTCAAAACTAACATTTTCAAAAATGATGCCCCCGAGTAAAATATTCCATCATTTCCACATTTTAGGTTTAAAAACAATAAATCGAGAAGAACTAACCTGAGACTTTGTGGGTCGATGTTCCACTCTCGAGGCATGATCGCTATCTCACCACGAACGTTTTGACTATACTCTCGTCAGAAAACCATCACCATGGGTCCCAGAGCTAAAAATCTATCAAATCAATCTGCATAAATGAATAGTAAAATGACTTCATTTTATATAAATAACCCTCTTAATTTGATTTCAATGTCTTTCGCAGGGTCAGAGCACCGACAAAGGTAAGTTCTAAAAACCTTGCGTAGATGGTAAGTCCTCTTTTCATGTCAATTCAGTCTTATTTCTCAAATTGTTTTATCTATCTGCACTTGAGTCCCCTTTTCATTTTTCGAGCAGTAGCGGATCTTGGATGGTGACTTTCCAAAGACATGGGCGTGTCGTATAGCTCCTAACTCCCCATTTCAGGATCGCCAACTCGATCCACCGTTTTACACCTCTTCATGGCTAAAACGCTTCTCCGAGGGGGAAATATGTATGTACCCGAAATAGTAGGGTACTGCACCACCGAAACAGTGTTACACATGCCCCAATGATGATACAGGTCTCCTTGCAAGGTGTTTGGAATCCAGAAAGGCTCGCCATGTATACGCTTGTACCCACATGCCCCACTCAGCCTCCGCGTGCCTTGTTTTCCCCTTTTCCCCCTTTTTTCTTGCATTTTTGTCTTCAGTGATGGAACCACCACCCTTCCTAGGCGGCGGTCCCATGACCGCCGCCTGTGACACGGCGGCAGCGGATCCTCAGAACCACCCGCCCCTACATAGGGCGGCGGTTTTGTTCGCATTTTCTAGATTCTTTCCGACGATCACGTCAAACATAAATCTTCAAATTTACATGCTTTCTTCAACCACTTTGGCTTGCATTAATGTTTTTGCTCCCTAGGAATAGTGTTTTTCCTTTGTTTATAGTAAAAGAGATCAAATGGGAGTTACCCTCTGGTAAATGCATTGGTTATAAATAGCCAACTTGTTTTCAAGCAAATGGCCCCTCATCTTCTCAATTCTCTTATTTAGTCTTTCAATTTCTTTCTTAGAATTATGTTAGTTTCATGTTTTTCTTCCATTGTTGGTATTTTAGAGGTCATATAATCTTCTTGTTTCAGTCTTGTTCCATTGCTACTTCATACAATCAGTTTAACATAGAATAACTTCATTTCTAGACTAGAATCCATTAAAGTTGCAGTTTTGTTTTGTCACAAGGATAATTTCTGAAACTCTCGGTACACTTGTGTTGTATTCCCATAATAAATCCCGCTAGGAATTACATAGTCAAGCTTTGTTCACTTGCGCTATCCCTCTCCTACTCGCATTATATTTGGTCTATATCCAAAGCTGCCATTATTTGATTGCTATCTTCTGTTGATACTATCATATACACACTTTCTGGATTCACGAGGACATGAAGGAACAAGGAGATCACACTGAGGGGACAAAATCACACACAACTGGATTTACCACTGTTCTGTAAATGCCAAGTTTGAGCTATCAAAGTTCTAGTTACAATATCTCAAATAGAGTAGTAAATTATTTCATTTCAAATCAAAGTCTCGCTTTTGATATTGCCAGGAAGTCATGGGGATTGATAGTTTCGAGAAACTCGTGATTTATTCCTCACTTTTGAGGTAGGATCGAGAGCCTTTCAATTTGATATAATTAGTTTCTTAGATATTTAGGATAAAATCACAACTACACAGGAAAATAGCCATACCAAGCTACTTTGGTTGTTTTATTCTGTTATTAGATTAGTTGTCCATTGTTATAAATATACTAGAGTAGCTGCTCTTTAACTTCATTGTAATACATCATTGAAAAATACAAAAATAGAAGAATAATTGCATAGTGAAAATACTTCTTTTGTAATCAGTTTATTAAATGTTAGTTAAAAATTGAATCATTTTGTATGACAATCACAAGACCTAGAGAGCCTAGAGAATATATATTTGAACCCATAGTACCTCAACCAAATCTACCCATGACTTTAGCTGATATAGATTAGGACCTTAGGATACAGGTCTTTCGAGCAACAACAAACTTACAAGCAATTAGTGAGCAACTAAGAGGACTAAATATCGAAGACGACAAAGCTTACACATTCTGGTCAAACCATCCAAACTATAGATTGCCTTGATAAAACACCTGAATGACCATGCAAGGGTTTGAATGAGAACAAACATTTGGTTATGATCCTTTGGTTCCATAGCCTAATGTAGGATACCTCCTCGTTGACATAGACACTAGCTTACGTATCCAAGTTGCCAGAACACCTGTTAGGTACTCTCGAGAAAATCATACAACTTCTAGTTCTAAACATAGAAGCTGAAAAGGCATACGATTACTAGATAGTTGGGAGAAGGGATTGATTCTTCACATGACCATAATAGGTCCACAACAACCACGAACTCATGGTTATGATCCCCAAGTCCCACAACCCAACGAGCCAAAAACCAAAAAAGTATTAACACCTACTTATGAACGCCGGTATTCAAATCCTCACCACTCCCGCCAGATATTATAGTACAATTCTCCGTATTAAATATATAAGCCAATCAATCTAATATTTTTTGGGCTAGACCAGAAAACCACCCATAGTTCACTACAAATCCACTAAACCACCTATCACCACTTTATGACCTTGTCTGGAGATATATACGAAGCTCCCTCAGGTCACTTCCCACGTATCCAACAACCAAGAAACAAGATCTCGACAGAGCTCGACATTGATTGGAGCCTTCAAACAACTATTATATCCGAATGAACCATTACACCAATTTAGGTTAGAAGGACCTTCTTTGCCTTAGATTCACAGATTCCATTATTGCGTATTGAGGATTTAAGATCACCCGATTAGCTTGTCTGTATCTATCCACATTCAACATTCACCGGTTGTCTCGACATGATCTCAAGAGGTCGATACGAGGAAGAGGTACTTGTAGATTCCCACGCCGCATGTCACTTTTCCATCGTACAGCCATACACGGTGAAATGCTCTATTTGGATCTACCATGATGGATTAACACAACAAAATGGAGAGAGTGATGGGACTATGGGTGAAAGGGCATTCAAAATTTCAAAAGAAGAATATCCCAATGTAACAAACAATGATATTGATGGGAGTCACAATGAAAGAAATATGGGTACGAATCGATAAACTCAAGAACAATACTCATAAATATGTCACCAAATGTGTTTTCTTAAAAATATATCATACAAATAAAGAAGATGGTACAAATGTTGTACATACTACAATATCCCTATAATTGATCATAAGTAATTATGAATATAACTTTGTGTGAAATGCTTACAATGGAATTTCATGAAAACACAAGAAAAATTAAAGAGGGGAAATATACATTTTGCTACAGATCAATACTTCTATGTTTAGATATGTATTTCACACACACCCTTGTAGGAAAAAAATAACAAATACAATGGGATCCAAACACACCCATAGCAGAAAAAATATTGGAACATATGAACACTCTATCTCTAGTAGTAAAAAATACTTCATTGATTGGATGAATTGAAAATATTAGAAAAATGGCTACCAATAATTTTAGGTTTCCAAATAAATAGTGGCGAAATATGAAAAGTAGGTTTTTTCATTACATGTATTGATTATACTTTCCTCGCACTATTCACCCCGCTATTTTTTCATATTTCCCCACCCATACAAAGCATTAAATGAGTCGGTGACTACTAAAATCCGTAATTAGAGATCTCGGAATTGATAGTAGGAAACCAATACGCCAAGTATTAATGACATTATTGTAGAAATATGGGAGGAATATTGAAAGAAAAAATCCTAAAGATTTTATACAAGAGGTCACAGGGTTGGCGAGTCATCTAGACCATTGGAGAGACCAATAATAGGAAAGGAAAAGGAGAAAAATAAAGCATAGGAGGAAACAACACCAAAATTTTATAAAAGGAAAAAAATGACCAAAACAAAACTTATCCACAACCCCCAACTAAGATATAAGGCCAAAATATCTAAAAACTGGTAATGGAACAAGAAATAAGTGAAGAACCATAATGCTTGGGTGAAGATCCAATGAAAATCACAAATTTTGATAGCGAAGGACCTAAAAAGTTAAAACACATCCTCACAACAATAGGAAGAAGATTTGGATCCATAATTCTAAGGAGAATAAAATCATTTGAGGAATAAAAATTACTAGGTCAACATACAAGTTATACAAAATCTTCTTTGACCATGGAGGTATATTACAAGATGCACAACAATTTGATAGCATCTCTCAGTAACTCACAGAAAAAATTTTAGTGGAGATTTTTTTGTAAGCTTGTGAATATTAGGGGTTTTGAAAATTTGAAATGGTGATCTTTCAACAAATGGGCTACCACCTAGTTTTCCTAACCTTTCAAATGACGAGTCTTTTGTATGGGTCATATTTCCTACTATTTACAATAAAAATGAACTTATGCATGTATTTATCTAACTTTTTGAATCGAACTACACTCATATTTGTCTAGGTATAATACATATCACCTAGGTATAATACATATACATATATATACAAATACCTCTTCCGGCCCACTTTCCTCCGTTTTGTAATCTTCCTCCAACATAGCTATCGTCCTACCCCATGGCTATTCAACACCTTTTCCTGCCTTTTTACCTACTTCACTCGTCCAATCACATGGCGTCTAACCCCTCATCTATCCTACACCTCTGCATCTCGCTCCTCTACCTTTACATTCGATTCACCGCCTTTACTTGTCCATCCCATCTTTACCATCCAACCACTACCACCACCATCTAAAATCTGTCTTTACCATCTAACCATTGAAATCTAACCCCTACCATTCAACCCCTCACCCATCCTACCCCTTTCCATGCACACCTTTATCATCCAACCTCTCCCGTGAAGGCCTATAGTGTACAACCCAATAGTTGTCTATCAACAATCAATATCTGCAACATATCCATGGATTCTAGAAAATATGGTAAGAAGGATATTGCTAGTTCAAAAAGAGTAAGATGACATTATTTTTCTATTTTGGCCAGTCACAAAAATGAAATTGGTGTCGATATCTACAAAAAGGTATGTACTATCTACTAATTTACATAATTTTAATCATATATTTTCCATATTATTTTTCCTTGTACTCATGTTTAATAAATTGTACTCATGTTTATTAAATTGACTGTTTACTCTTTGTACTCTTGTTTATTTAGTTGTATTAATCATATAAATAATTAATACTATATTTTTATAACACTTATTTATGCAGACATTTCTCAAACACATTCAGAAACTAATGTATTTCGAGATGATCCTATTGATGAAAACATTTGTTCCCTTGATGACATTGAACTAGGAGAAAACACATCAAATTCTCATCCAACACCGACCTCTGATGAAACTTCTAAACCAATCTCTATTTTCAGAAAAATGAGACATGACGATTAGGATATTCTTGATGAGAACAAACATACAAAAGACCTAGAATCACAAGTTTAAGGAAGTAATAAAAAATATGTGAGAAAAAATATGAGTAACTAGACAATAGGAAGGACTTTCAAGTTTGAATGGGCACCAAAATATGCTTTTATTGAGCATGTGGAAAAAAATTGTAATGATATTCCAACTCAATGTCAATGTAAAATATGTAGTTGGAAACAAGGGAAAGATCATACAATGCAACTCAAATTAGACACTACTTGAAAAAATATTGTGGGAAAATATATATTTCACAAAAGCTTAAGGATGGGCACATAGTAAAGACTCATAAATGGAAAATTCAAAACACTTCTTACTTATAAATTAATTAGAAGAGTATTAAAAAAAAACAAAAATGTTTCAAAAATCTAAATGAAAAAGGTAACACAATTATAGTGAAATTAGGAAAAGCTATGTAGACTAAAACTCTTGCCAAAAGTATTCAATTTTGTATAGTATTATATATATTGAAAAAGGGAAGACCTAATTCATATTTCTCAAAAAAAAAAAATTGTATCAAGTTATTGGAAAATGGGAACATTCCACAATCACATTGGTCAAATAAGAGTGGCTAGAAATCGAAAACTATCTTGCTATGGTGGAAAAGGAGGATTTGAAAGAAGCTATTAAAAATGCAAAGTTTATTTCACTTTCAATTCATGAGGTCATAACAATGGACAACACTTCATGGGTTTGCATTCATATCTATGATTTTATAAATGAAATAAGAAAACACTATCTCCTAGCTATTCATACAATGGTGGAAAATTACAATTTCAAAACCTTTACAAATTGGTGGTGTCAATTTTAAAGAATATATCAAGTATGGATGATTTTTCCATTTCCACGAATTTATTTTGTGTTGGAACCGATAGTACAAAAATAATGCAAGGGGTTCATAAATGGTCTCTACGCTATACTACAAACAAAATTGCACCATTTATGATTGCAATTCATTACATGGATCATAGAATGGATCTAGCATTTAAAATTTTGAGCACATTCGAAAGTGTTGCTAGAGTGGATGATATCATTTGTGACTTGCATTCATATTATTCAAGTATTTCAAAAAGAATTTTAGAAATTTGCAATTGGATTGACAGATGGGAAAAGCTTCTTAACGTTGTAGATATTAAATGGATTTCTAGGTATGATCCTCTTGTAGAATATTTGAAGAACATTCTTCATTGATGGGTTTTATGTATAAATACCATAGGGAAGTAGATAAAGATAAAGATTTGTTGTACTATTTGGAAACTATTGAAAATTTACTTACATTATGTGGTATTTTTCCAATGTTGAATGTGATTAATGTTTTAACGAAGCATGCCTAAGAGTGTTCCATATTCATTACTGACTTCATACGACTGAGAAAACATGTATGCATGACTCTAGATAATTTATATTTTTCAAATTGAATTTTTCAAGGACATGTTTTAGAAAGTTGGAATACATTAACTCGACCTTAAGAATCCAAGCTACTACTTAAAATTTAATAAAAATGATCATCTGTGTATAACAGTTCATGGGAAAGAGATACCACTTCACACTTTTTAGAGAAGAGTAGATTTGGTTGGATCAAAGTTGGAAGAAGTATGAGTGACACATAATTTATATGAAACAATCTTATATGACAAAAATAAGTTGATGGGAGAGAAAGGTGGATAGGTCAAAGAGAAAGGCGAACAGGGAGAGGAGGAGGACAAGGTTCTCGAACTATAATGGGTGGGAAACTGATAGTAGCCATATCCCTATGGGAGATAAAAAGATGGTCTGGATCAGTCTTCGAGGGAGAAAGGTACGTGCGAGACTTTATCTGTGGGTGGGAGTCATGTGGAAAATGGGTCCCCTAAATTATATGCGAATATTTTGAACTTTGATAAGGAAAAAATCTTAGGAATCATTCCTCATCTTAAACAGGATGGAACATGTAAGTTCTTAGATATCCCTAATATTATAATAGATCAGAATCTAATAAAAATGGATAATTCCTTAATATGTAAACTAGTAGGGGGAAGGCCTAATATTGATTCCATTAGATCTTAGTCTATCTTGAAATGGAAACCCAAGGGGCATATGGATGTCACAGCCTTACCAAATGTTTTCTTCCTGTTTAGCTTCAACAACTCTGAAGACCCTCAGAGGATCCTCAATGAAGGCACATGGTTCATTGGGAAAATTTGCCTCTTTTTGAGCAAATGGACTCCCAGTGTTCAACCCTAATAGAGAGAATATTAATCAATTTCATGTCTGGGTGTGACTCATAGGTTTACCTTTGTAACTATGGCATGTGGATATTATTAAAGGAGTTATAAACACTCTTGGTACCTTTGTTGCTATGGATAATGCGACGCTTACTAAATCAATAGTGGTTTGTGTGAGATTTTATATCTACTCCTTGATGGGTTCGTCTCTACCTAAATCAATATCTCTGCGGTCAAGATTGGGAAGCTGGGAACAAAAAATAGAGTTTGAAAACTGTCCTCAAATATGTGAGAAATGTCAAGGATGGGGGCATGTAAAGAAACAAGGTGCTTAATCGCCTCAAAGGCATACCAGGAGAATCATACTAAGGAACTGGACAAAGGTAAGGAAATTTCTCACATTGTTACTAACACTCCTAAGAATGTTAATCCTAATAAAGGTATTCAAATAATGGAAAACAATGGAGATGGATCTAATGTGAAAAAATCCCAGTCGCTCAATATTTTAGATGAAGAGGGATTCATAGAAGTAAGGAATAAGAAGATCCAACAGAAAGCTTTGTCGAACCTTGGTTCCAGAAGGCTAAGATCCACGTTCAAGTTGAAAAAGTTTTATCCTAAAAAAACCGGATAATCTGCTTAAGGAAGTTACCAAGGAAAATATCTAGTCAAAATCAATGGATGGAAGAAGCATCAATGAATCTATAGAAACATTTTCTAATCCATTTGAAAATCATTGAAAGTGAAAATGTTGTTTTGACACTAGGAAATGAAAACCAATAGGTTTTTAACAACATTCATAACATTATCCAGGAATTTGTCTCTACTCAAACAAATCTACTCTTTGAGATGAATGATTCTGAAAAGGGGGACCCCAATCAAGTTGAAAATGAGACTTCTCTGGTTACTCCTTTCAAAGGGGAAACATTTGAGGTGACACCAAAAGAAAAAAATAAATAGCTTTGGGCGTCCCTCCAAACAGGTTACAAGGAAGAAATAGAGTCAAAAGGAAATAGATGATGGAACCCAATCTAAACTCGATCTTAGGAGCTTTAGAAGAAAAAAGTAACCAAGTGGTTAAATGAATATTATATCATGGATTGTTAGGGGTTGAAAACCCTATCAAATGGAGGTCGATAAAGGATTTTGAGTTGACTCACAATTTTGTCATTTTGGCTCTGCAGGAAACCAAGATGGAGGAGGGTCCTTTCTTGGAGGCTAGTGGAAGGTATTACAAAAATTTTTAGGGGTTTTTTTGTTAGTTAGATTGGTACTGCTTATGGAATGGTAGTTATATGGAATGGGGAAAATTCAAAGGAACGAAGCTTCTTAGTAGAAATAACCATATGGCTTTGCTTTTTCAAGATAAGAAGTCCAAGGAGTTCTGGATCTTATCTAATATTTACACCCCAAATATTAAAGGAGAAAGAAAAATATCTAGGCCAATCTTTCTAAATTCTAGTATGTTATTAAAGGGATGGAATGGGTGATTCTGGGGATTTTAACACCCCTTTGTGTCCCAGGGAAAATAAGGGGGGAAATATTGATTTTACTTGAAAGTATGGAAGACCTTCAAGATTTTATCTCTCTCAATAACCTTATGGATTTTGAGCAGCAAGGTAGTAGATTTACTTGGTCAAAAAGAAGAAAAGGTGATTAGTTAATTCAAGTTAAACTTGACAGAGCTCTAATTTCATGGGGATGGTTGAACAAAGAAGTTGGTATATTCTCCCTTCCCCGTATCAGGTCTGATCACAATCCTATCCTCTTCCAGATCAAGGATAAAGAGAGGAGGAGGACCCCCTTCAGATTTGAGAATATGTGGCTGTAAGATGATGATATTTTCGATTTAGTCAAGGGCTGGTGGAATGTGAAAATCAAAGGAACAAATTTATTCAGGATTGCTAAAAAGCTAGTTCATGTGAAAAAAATTCTGAAAGGATGGAATAAAAAAAAGTGTAACATTTTTGAGAAAAAGAAGTCTCTAGCTAATGAGATTTCATCCCTCTAAGGCAATATGGAATCCTCTGTGAGGAAAATCTACTGCTCAAACAAAAAAGAGAAGGAATTATTAGCTGAGTATCATAACATTCTCTTAAGGAGGAATTTTTGGAAACAAAAATCTAGGGTCTAATGGCTCAAAGAAGGTGACAAGAACACAAAGTTATTTCATATCTCAACTATAAAAAGAAGGAGCTCTAATAGAATTCTCTGTATCAATAATGAAGAGGGAGTGCTACTCAATGACACTAAGGAAATCCAACAAGCTGCTAGTTATTTTTTCAACAGGCTTTTGGCTTCTTCTAGAGCTTCTAACAACATTAAGGAAGAGCAGTTTCTGGATTGTATTCCCCAGATTGATTAATGAAGAGGACAATTGTATGCTCACCAAAATACCTTTGCTGGAAGAAATTGAATTTATGATGAAATACCTAAATCTTGACAAAGCTCCAGGACCGGATGGGTTTCCATCTCTCTTTTTCCAAACTTTTTGGGAGATTGTGAAGGATGATACTTGCAATGCTATTCAAGAATTATTTAAGAATAAAAAGATGATTCAAGAGTTAAATAACACTTTTCTAGCCTTGATCCCTAAGAATCATGATCCTACGGATTTCAAAAATTTTAGACCTATAAGCCTATGTAACTGTGTTTACAAAATGTGCTCCAAAATCCTAGCTTTAAGAATTCAACTTGTCTTGCCTTCGATCATCTCTGAGCACCAGAAGGCTTTGTTATGGGAAGACAGATCTAAGATGGTATAGTCAATATTCAAGAGACCCTTCATTTGGTTAAGTAAAATAAAAAGGAAGCTATGTTTATTAAACTTGATATGGAAAAATCCTATGATAGAGTCTCTTGGCCCTTCCTTCTAAATGTTCTTACTAGGTTTGGCTTTAGTGAAGACTTTAAGATGATGATTCTTTCATGTATTTCTACTACCAAGTTCTCGGTCTGATTAATGGGACCCCTTGTGGATTTTTTAACAACATGCGTGGATTAAGACAAGGTGATCCTATTTCTCCCTTTCTTTTCATTATTATGTCCGAAACCCTTAGTAGATCTCTAAATAAGGCTTCCTTGGATGGTAGGATTAGAGGCATTTCTCCTGTTGTTAACTATAACAGGGTTACTCACCAATATTTTGTTGATGAAACTATGTTGGTTGGTGAAGCTTCTATCCCGAGAGGCTATGAAATTCAAATAGTTAATGGGTGATTATGAGGATATGTCTCGACCAATTGATTAATTATGGGAAAAGTTCAGTTTTCTTTATCAACACCCCAGAAAGAAGATGCAATAAAATTGCTAGAATTCTTGGTTGTGTCTAAAACCCTCCCAACTAGGTATCTAGGCATGCTTATTGGGGTGGAAAACCTAAGAATGCTGATTGGAATTTCTTAATTGATAGGTTTTTGAAGAAACTTGAAGGCTGGAAAGGTTCTCTGTTATCTCAAGATGGCAAGGTTGTCCTCCTCAAATGCTCAATTCAAAATTTACTTGTTTATACAATGTCTATCTACATGTTACCCTCCTCGATTGCTAGTAAGTTGGAGAGTATTCAAAAATATTTCTTTGGAGTGGCTTAAAACCCAAAGATAGAATTCCTCTAATTGCATGGGAAAAGGTTTGCACCCCAAAAAAATGGAGGTCTTGGTATCAAAGATTGGACCAAAATGAATAAAGCAATGCTATCAAAAATGAGCTGGAGGTTGGTCAAGGAAGAGAGTGTTTGGAATTCTATTATCAGAGGTAAATATTGGCCAAATCTATCTGCCAATGAATGGTGCTTCTGCATCCAAGATTCTAATGGTTCTTTTTGTTTTTAAAAATCTATAAATTGGGCTAAACACATAGTCTCTGAGGGTAGTAAATGGATGGTTGACAATGGGCAAGCAATCAAATTTTGGGAGGAAATTTTATTAGGGGACCTTCCTCTTAATATCATTTACCCCATGGTCTATAGAGATTCCATGACCAATTATGGGACCAAGGTCAGATATTTTTCAACTTTGATGAACCCTTGGGACAATGGAAAACCATTGTTTTGGATGATTCTAACAACATTGATATTTATTCTATTAACAAAAATTAAGAGGCATTATTATTAATAAGGAGAGCTTAGAAGAGGATAGTATTTAGTGGTCTAAGGAGGACGATGGAGTCTTCTCGGTCGAAGTGCCTACAACTCCTTTTTTGAGGTGGGGGAAATGGAAAACTTCAATTGGGGAAGTGTTTGGGTCAAAGATTTAATCCCCAAGATTAATATGTTTTGGTGGTTGGTTATCCATGATAAGATTCTAACTATCAGCAACCTAAACAAGAGAAATTTCCATATGGTAAACATGTGTGTGTTGTATGAATTTGAGTGTGAAGACTCCTCACACCTTTTCTCAATTTACCCTTTTCTCGGTCTCAATTAGGAAGACCATTCTTAATATTTTTAAAGTCAATTGGGTTTTCCCTGATTCCATAAAACTATTGTGGTCCCAATGGTCTAATCCTTTTAAGAGCCAAGGGTTAAAATATTTTTGGACCTTTTATATTATGCATTTATCTTAGGAGATATGGAAGGAGAGAAATAGAAGAATCTTCAAAGGAAAGAAAGAGTCTTCCAAGAAATTTGGAGCCCGTTGTGTTAATACCATCTTGGCCAATTTCTCTAATCAACCCTTAAAATAAGTTTATCTTTCTAATGAATCCATATTCTCCTTAAAGTGGGTTTTGGGATCCACACCTACTAGCACCCCTTCTCTAAACCCTAGACTCCAAGGATGGGTGAAACCTAGTAAGGAGTGTTTTAAGTTGAACTTTGATGGTGTGTCCAAAGGAAACCCTGGTAGAGCTAGTTGTGGTGGGGTTTTCTAGGATTTTGAAGGAATATTTATTCTTGGGTACCATCACAACCTGGACACTAAAAAAAACCATGTTTTCAAAGCCATGGGGGTTTTATTGGGGTTGTCAATAGCTCTCTAACACAATTTTTCCAATCTGGAGGTGGAAGGAGACTCTCTGAACATAATTAACAACATAAATGGGAAAGGTTCCATCTCTATTTCCATCCATAACTCTATTAAGAGTATTAAGGAAATGTCAAATTTATTTGAATTTATTACCTTCAAACATGTTTACAGGGAGTCTAACTTTGTGGTGGATTGTTTTGCTAATATGGGGGTTAATTGTAGTGAGTTCACACTTATCAATGAAGTGGAATCTCTTGATCCCAAGGTGCGAGAACACTTACATAATGACATAAATGGACACATCAAAAATAATGTCAGCTCATGGTGTGTCAAATTCATCATGGTCATTTGCCATAGGAATAGTGAGCATTTATTTCTAAATAATGCAAAGATTAGGGAGGGGATCTGCTTGTGTGTCTAGAAAGCTTTTGTTGCTTCCCGAGCCTAGAGAAATTTCATTTTTGGGCCTGTGTGTAATCCTCTGGCTACCTGGAATTTGGGATTTTTCATGAACAGTTTTTTGTGTGGCCAAATGGGTGGTGATCTAGTTAGAACTGAACCTACTGATCTCAAAGGGGTGATGCCTAAAGCCATGGCTCTATTTGATAGCAAGGGTTTTATGCCCTTCCTAAAAAAATTCAAAGGTCATTTTGAAAATCTTAGCAAATATTTCGCTAGCACCTAGAAGACTACTAAAAAGGTGCAGTGGTTGAAATGAAGGGGATGAACATGGAGATTACTTGTGTGGTGTCGGTCGCCAATGTGATGGGTATTCCTACTATCGGGAGGGAGGTCTATAAACCTAAAAAAGAATCCTCTGAAGATCTGAACTTGTTTCTCAAAGGTAATGAAAATATCACTTCCCATTTTGTTGGTTATCTTTGTCTGTCTTTACCTAATCCATATGACGAGGTGGCTTTTACCCTTATCCAATTTCTCACTCTTGAGGGCCACCACAAATGTATTTATACCTACCACCTACTTATGCTTAATCATTTCAGATGTGGCTAGGCTTTTAGCTTCCCCTAATTTCTTTATCGTTCCCTGTGTTCCTCTATCTCCCAGTTCAAAACCAGAAGGGTCTCTATCCCACTCCATCAAGGATTTATTCTTGCCCTTGTTAAAAGAGCTACCCGATATTGACAAGATTGGCTCCCTAACTAAAGCTCTGGAAGCTTATGCAGATGGAGTCGACTCAAACTCAGAGGAAGAAGACTCGAGTGAAGATTTTGACTCTTAGGAAGGTGATTCGGAAGAGGATAAAGATGAGTTTGAGATTGTGGCACGCCTAGATATCTTAGGGAAATGAAATCTAAGCAGGGTCCTAGTGTCCCTTTGAACACCAAGGGGGAGTCTAGTAAACATGATCTTTCGACTCCTATCAATGTGCAATTGGAACAAAAATTCGAGGCTATGGGACATATTGGACCTATGAAATGGGAGAACCATTTGGCTAAGATGAAAGCGGATATTGAGGAACTTAAGTGAGATATGCATATCGGTACAGGTTTTGTTCAATGACTGACATAAGATGAAAGCACAAGTTGAGGAAGCGGTTAGCAATGGACATGGCAGAGAGATTGAGGTTTTAAAAGCCAACTATGGTTTCATAACCAATGAGTTGGACCATGTTCATGCCATTCTCCATAGCTACATGGAGTGGAGTGTAGTCACGGTGAAATATACTCTGCAGCATCTCCAGACTATGGGTCAACTGCGTTTATGCCGATAGTATTCGGATAGTCAGGGAAGGAAAAGAAAGACGACTCCGATGGTTTTGACTTGGTGTCTTTGGTTGGTAACATAGATGCTTTGGATAAGGAATGGGATAAGGTGTTAGAGGGGCTTGAAAAATCCTATAAATGATCTAAGGAGGGGTGTTTTGTTTTATTTACTATCTTTGTAGCTTTTTGGTTGTTAGTTTCTTCACTGTTTAGTTCCACTATGTTTTTGTTGTTGTTGTTTCACTATTTTAGCTCCTGGGAGCTCGTATTATTATAAAATGTTATATTATCAGGTTTTCGATGGTGTGGTAATTTATTTATCTTCTCTCATGGAGAGGTGACTATGTTTGGGGTAGGGTCCCCTTAACCCTTTTTACCTCTAGTTAATTTTTTTTTGAAAAATATTACTCAATATTTATCTACATAGATCCATGAATGTTTTAAAAAGATAAATTACTTGAAGTAATGGGAGTTGTGAATCCACTATTTTTGATTATTTAATTAATTTTATTAATTAAATAATGTTGTTATATGGTTATATTATAAACCATATTATTGTTGTATTTTGTTATATGGTTTTATCAACCATATTTGTCTTTTATTTTCACATGTATAATTGTTATAATTGTTATAACAATTATGTGCTTCCCGGATGTAATATTGGAAGTAGTTGTGAGTTTAGTTTTACCTGTGCAACCTATTTCTTTGTCTGCACATGGTTGTTCAATTCCTATAAGAATTGCAGCACTCCATTGTATTTTTGGTTGATTGAGATTAATAATATTTATCAAGCTTCCCCTATTTTTCTCAATTTACATTTGGTTTCAGAGCAGGTTGAAGGATATTGGAGGATTGCAGCAGAGTTTGAGGAGCATTGGAGAAGCTTGTGCAAGAAAAGAGAGAGCCAGAGTTGCCTCTGCAACTTCCCAGCCCCATCCCATGCAATACCACCATCAAATTCCTCAAAACCACCATCAAATTCCTCAAAACCACCTTTATTCATTGCAATTAAGGTTGAGGAGGATAGAATTCACCAAGGAAGAGATTACAAGCTCAAAGGAAGGAAGAAAAATGATCTAAGGCGCCATACACACTCAAAACCACCTTCATTCTCACCAAAACCACCTGTCATTTTTTCTCTTTGCTGGAATTTTTGCTCAAAACCACCTTTCCAAAACCGTGGTTTTTTGAAGAGGTATGGTTTTATAGTTTGGAAGTGTTTAATTACATTTTGCTCTTTACTTATACTTGTTTAGCTTAGCCGCCCAAGTGGCTAGCATAACTTTTGTAAGACACTTCCCATCAAGAGAGGTCAAGGGGTCAAATCCCCCTCCCTCACCCACTACCAAATTTGGCAAAATTTAGTGGAACCACTAACTTTAGTGAAAAATTCAAATTTAGTTATAACTAACTAAATTTAGCGAGAAAAACCCTATTTTAGGGAAAAAAAAAATTTTTTTTCTCCACTCTGCATATTTTTGCATTTTGAGCACTTTTTTCCAAAGGAGGGCTACCTAAAAACTTCATTTTGAGCTAGTTTTTATGGTTTTTTTCTCAACAAGCCGTATTGGGCTCCACAGGCCACCAGGGCCCATAAAAAAAAAATTTTTCTGCCATTCAATTTTTTATAAATTTTTGAATGTAATTACATGTTGCAATATATTGTACTAATTTACAGGTTGCCATAAGTCAACTGCAAACTTTGTAACTAATTAGAAAATTGGCAAATTGTAATAAAAAAAAAAAAAAATTGGTTCTGTAACACTCACGAGATCCTAGATCTCATTCGCAGCGTTCGGTATATACGGTGCCTCTGGGAAGTGCTTACGGGTAAAGCCATCATGACTACTACTACACTTAATGCCTAATATAGCTGCAACAACATCATCTGGGCATCGACCCTTTAAATCGATGGGGAGTAATAAGGTCACAGTGCACACACTATGAGCCATCCCATCCATCTGTGAATGATTGCATGACATAAATCCGGACTGAGAAATTATCCAAGTATATAGCAAGTTACACATGCGTATGAGGATATTTCTTTGAGCCGGTGTCAATAATCACACAGACCCCTTTCAATACTTGTCTTGGTACCACGTATTGAATTCTTTCACGTATACATTAATGCCTCTTTCACGTACCACTTGGGTATATAGAAAGGGTGAGCTTCTTCCACATACCACCGGTATATCGGAAGGGCATATATATAGAAAGGTTCGGTATATCATACTGATGGTATATAGATTGGGAGACCTTATACCTAGAGTGATAAGAGCCAAACCTATCAGTGATCTCTACAAAATGGGCACCAATGCCCCCAAATTTTTTTCTTCGATTCACAATTACTCAGAGGAAACAACTATGCTGCATGGAAGACAAAAATTAAGACACAACTTGAGTTTGAAGAGATCTAGCTTGTTGTGAATGGTACTCGACCGAGATCAACTACTGATACAACACAACAACAGGTAGTTTGATAAAGCAGATCAGAAGGCCAAACTCATCATCTTGTTTGGAGTGTCTGATGATGTGCAACCCCACATTCGAGATGCCAAAATAGCCAAAGAAGCATGGGATAAGTTGAGCACAATATACGAGGCCAAGAACAAGAATGTTATACTTGAATTTGTAGAGTCAGTTACACACATTGAAGTTCAAGCAGAATGAAAAAATAGAAGCTTTCTTAAGAAGAGTTGTAGAGTTGAGGGCTTCACTTCTAGCCTTGGAGAAGTGGTCATAGATGATGCTCTCATTCCCATTGTTCTGAGAGCACTCCCCTCTTCTTACCATTTTTTTTTACAACACTAAACGTGTCAGATACGACAGTTAGTTTTGACAAATTGGTAAACCTACTACAACAAGAGGAAGCCATACATAATAAGGATGATGAAGAGGAGCAAGAACTTTCTTCACATCAAAAATGGAAAGGAAAAGGTAAAGGAAAACCTAATTCCTATCAAAATCCCCAAAATCAAAATCAGTATCAAGGGGACAACAACAAAAGAAGCAATGTCCAATCTGTAAAAGAGGACATGACCTAAAAGATTGTTGGTATAATACTTACAAGAAAGGTTCATCAAGAAACTCTAGACCTCCACAACAACAATCTTACAAGGGACATTCTAACTACAATCAAGGGAAGAAAAAGGGGAACTGAAAAGAAGACCCCATTAGCAAGGAAATATTGTTGAGCAACAAGAACATTCAAAAAATGAAGACTACTTGTTCACTGCTCGATCAAGTGAACCATCCACGTCATCTAGTGATGTTTGGTATGTTGATTCGGGGCCACTCGACACATGACCAGCCATAGAGACTAGTTTATTTCAATGAGGGACACACCATCAAAAATCATGTTTCGTTGGGAGATGATTCTTCATATATAGGATTCAGGGGATTGGGAACATTTCTCTACCCCTTGGTTCACACAACTGTAGACTATCAGATGTCTTATATGTCCTTGGGTTGATAAAGAATCTTCTTTCAATTAGTCAAACTCCTTGATCACAATCTAAAAATTGACTTTGATAGTCATTCGACAAGAAAACATGTTTGATTCGAGATAAATCATGAGGCTCGAAAATAGTTGCAAAAGCCTCTAATGTGGGATGCATGTTCCAACTTGATTTTGTCCACAGAGATGATCAAGCACTTGTGGCTAAGAACTCTACCTCAACACAGTTGTGGCATCGGAGACTTGGTCATGTAAGTTTCAAGTATCTCGAGACACTTCACCGGCATAATATGGTACATGGGCTACCATCTCTTCAGAAGGATACAAACAAGTGTCCTCACTTGCCTAGTAGGAAAAAACAACATAGAGCTTCATTCTAGAAGAGTACATATCGAGCTCATGGTCAAATCTTGATCTGGTTCATACCATCTTTTGGTCTAATGCAACCAAGTCATTCTGGATTTCAGTACTTCATGCTTTGTGTTGATGACTATTCAAGGAAAATGTGGATTTTTGTCTTCAAAAAAGTGAAGCTTTTGAAACTTTCAAGAAGTTCAAAGTAGTAGTTGAGAATGAAACTGGTCATCACATCAGAACTCTCCACTCAGATCGAGGGGGAATTCACTAGTAATGAGTTCAAAGACTACCTACAAACTCATGGGATTCATCGACAAATGCCTCCTCCACACACACCGCAACAAAATGGTGTTGTTGAGAGAAGAAATCATACTATCATGGAAATGGTGTGATGCATGATCGATGATTCTAGACTTGCAAAGACATTATGGGTAGAAGCAAGCAAAAACAATAGTGTATTTGTTGAATAGAGTGCCCACAGTTGCTCTTGATGGAGTAACACCACAAGAAGCATGGTCAAAATGAAACCATCTATTGCACACCTTAGAGTATTCGGGTGTAAAGAAAGCATGCACATACCCAAGCAAAAATAGAAATAAATTGGACATGAAGTCACAAAAACTCATCTTCATTGGGTATAGTGAAGAGACTCTTGGGTACAGATTAATGGATCCTAAGACCAAGAAAAGTCTACACCAGCAGAGATGTTGAGTTTTTTTGAAGAAGGAAGCAGAGACTCCTCCTCCAGACTCACCAGATGTAGATTTTTCACCAGTTGTAAAAATTGAAGCTGATGTTCCCTCAGAAGATGAAAGTGATGATGGGGATGATGGTGTTGATCAGATAGAACCACGACCCATGGGAATAGTTCAACGTATGCCCAAGTGGTGTACTAGCACATTACGAGATGCAAGAATGGATGCTCCACTTGGATACATCCACCCCTGGACCACAGACTCACAGTAAAGCAAGAGAAGAAGTTAACTTTTCTTTGATGAGTAGAGTTATTGAATCTGATGAGCCCTCTATAGTCCAGGAAGCCCTACAGTCAAAATCTTGGAAAGATGCCATGGATTCTAAATATCAATCAGTGATGAAGAATAACACTTGGCAACTTGTCGATCTTCCACCAGGAAAGAAACCCATTGGATGCAGATGGATATTTAAAACAAAGTACAAAGTAGATGGGACAGTGGACAAGTATAAAGCGAGACTAGTAGCAAAGGGGTATGCACAAAAAGAAGGCATAGACTACGAGGAGACATTTTCTCCCATAGCTAAGATCAAAACAATCAGAATGATCTTTTCTCTAGCTGCATAGTTTGGCTGGAAAGTCCATCAGATGGATGTAAAAAGTGCCTTCCTAAATGGAGATTTACAAGAAGAAGTCTACATGACTCAACTTGAGGGATATGTAGTACTGGTCAAGAAGAAAAGGTATGCAGACTCAAGAAATCTCTGTATGGCCTCAAACAGGCACCCCGGGCATGGTACATCAAGATTGATGAGCATCTCGTACAACATGGATTTGTTAGAAATCCATACGATCCCAATCTTTACCTCAAAAAGCAAGGGGGGAGATTGTGATTGTTGTTGTCTATGTCGATGATCTAGTCATCACTGGCAGTTCAGTGAGGATGATCGATGCAACAAAGAAAGATCTTAATCGATCATTCGACATGACCGATCTCGGGCTGATGCATTATTGTCTTGGATTGGAAGTATGGCAGAAAGAGAATCACATTTTGTTTCTCAGATGAAATATACCAAGACAACGCTCGAGAAATTCAGGATGATGGATTGCACACCAATTTCTACACCCATGGAGAATAGATTGTAGTTATCTCATTCAGATCCATCTCCTGAGGTAAGTGCCACTCTCTATCGGCAGTTGATTGGGAGTCTCATTTACCTGACCTACACTAGACCAGATATCAACTTTGCAGTGAGCTATCTATCCAGGTTCATGTAGGAACCCAAAGTTTGTCATTGGAAAGCAGCAAGGCACATTTTGAGATATCTCAAAGGATCAGTGGATCTTGGTCTAGAATACAAGAAGAATGAAAACTTCTTCTTGATGGATATTGATTCAGATCATGCAGGAAATATTGATGACAAAAATCCACTTCTAGGATTTGTATTCTTTATGGGATCTAGACCAATATCATGGGGAAGCAAGAAACAACACTTCATTTCTCACTCTTCCATAGAAGTCGAGTATCGTTCTGCAGGAGAAGCTATTTGTGAAGTGATTTGGCTACATCACATACTAGAAGGACTTGGAATACCACAGGACAAACCAACCACCATGTATGTTGACAATGAAGGTGTTCTCAAACTTGTTCGTAATCCAGTTTTTCATGAGAGAACAAAGCACATTGAAGTACAGGTTCATTTCATACGTGAACATGTGTTGAAGCACAACATCCAACTTCAATTTTGTCCAACAATTGAACAACGGGCATATATCTTCACAAAGTCACTTGCATGACAAGTTCGAGTTGTTCAGAGAGTTCCTCTCCTCATCTCTTGAGACAATGCACAATTAAGGGGGGGAATGTTAGGTTAATTAATTATGCATAATATAAATTGATTATTTAATTAATTTTATTAATTAAATAATGTTGTTATATGGTTATATTATAAACCATATTATTGTTGTATTTTGTTATATGGTTTTATCAACCATATTTGTCTTTTATTTCACATGTATAATTGTTATAATTGTTATAACAATTATATGTGCTTCCCGGATGTATTTTGGAAGTAACATTGTGAGTTTAGTTTGGCACTATTGAAAAATGATTTGATTATTTATATATTTCATATAGAGTAAGTATCAACTGGTCTTACTATACTATATATGTTGTTTTACTTGTAACAAATTCATTTTTTATATTTTGTTTTATTATTTTAAGAAGGATAGTGATTTATTTAGATCCATCTCTATGTGATTAATATTTTATCTCTTCATGAAAATAATTATTTTTTCTAACTCAAACAAACACACACCAAACATATAAAACCATGCAAAACATCTCCAAATAGTAACATAAAAACATTCACAAGAAAGTAGAAATTTGAATACAAGAGTGCATATTAAATTGTTCAAAACTTTCAAAAATGTGTCATAACTGTAAATAGAGTTTCCAATTCACAACTAAACTTGTATACATATACTAACAAGTGGTGGATTACTTTATGAAGACATACATGTTTTCATAAAGCATTGTCAGTCAATACAATTACAAATTTATGGGTTTTCATCATTTTCTTTTCAAAGTTCCTAGGTAATTTCTATCATATAAGAACACATTATGAGGGAAAAAAATTTTCCTATGATTTTGAGTCATAGTTGTTCTTTAGTTGGACTAAATCTTTTAATTCCTACGCTAGTGTCGAAATTATGACAACACACCTTTCACATGGTGAAAATAACTTTTTTTTAAATTTTGTGTTGGAGGGGAAACTTGAGTTTCTTTATACAATAGAGGTAGACGCGTTCTTAATTTGTATAACTATTTGTGCTAAAACTTCCTATTTATGTAAATCCTGCGCTTTAGTATTGATATTGGAAAGAATATTCTTCTCCTCCCTTACAACATCTCCTAACGACAATAGTGATGGATCAACATCTATCTTTTATTTCAATAAGATTTCTAGATCCATCCCATGCTCCTTGATTATCTTTCTCAATGTATTATTTTGTTTATTTAATAATAGAAGTTTTTCTTTCAATTGTATAAATGCATTCAAGCTTTTGCAAGCATTCTTCAAATGTGCATCAAATACAACTTCTTTCTTTAATTTTACATATTTTTCCTACAAAATAGAAATGAATTATATAATTTATAAATAATTTATTGTAATAATCATAATTTCATAATTTTTCATGTATAAAAATGACCTACCACAACTTTTTCTATTTCTACATTTGAAATTAAAACATTTTTTTTTCTCTCTACCCATTTTGTAGTATACCTAGGATTAAACATTAAGATTTTCCAACATGTTTAACATTATATCTAAAATTCCATCATCATATTTATTATTATACAAAATTTACTAAGGTGAGTTGTATTTAGCAAAATTTCTAGCCTTGTTGGTTGGTTCTCTATGGAAGTGAACAATGAGTGCCCTTGAACATGATTATGGTAATCTATATTTATTTCTTTGATCAAAACTTTATCATTATGCTCCCAAATGCGCACTAATTCCACATCTACACTAACCACTTCCTGAATTATGGCCTCCATATTGTCTGATATCAGATTTTTAAATAAAAATTATCTTTTGATCATCCGTAAGTGGAATTTCACTTGGTTGAGGAGGGGAATCTCTTATTTCAAGGAAAATTTGTTGTGCTTTTGGTTGAGCAGGTGGAGGAGTACTTTGTATCATATCATGGGTGTCAAAATAATTACCTACCTTGGCATCAACACTATTAAACCCCAAAAAATCATCATCGAGCTCAATTTGGTTCAAAATATGAGTTCCCGTTGTACTATGGATACCACATAGTGCAAAACCTATAAATTCAAAGGTTACAGGGTGAACTGTTCCTGCAGAGTCAACATGAAATGCAATATTATTCCTGGATTTCCTTTTGTTTGTATCACCCATGGCATCGGGATCAAAGGAGCCCTATTTACAATTTTGTGGGCATTTGTTAACTACAAGAAACAAAGTATTAAAAAATTAAACATTATACCCTTGTAAATACTATATATAATATTTACAAGTAAACAAAAGAAATTAAACATTATAAATTACCTAGCATGGTTGAGAAGAGACCATATGAATTTGTGATTGAGACTGAGTTTGGTCCACACCGTCAAACTCAAAAGTTGCTAGAGATAAAAAATTTAAAAATATTAAAACACTTTAACACTTACAAAAAAGTAGATAGCTTGTTAGCAATTCTTACTAGTAGCTTAGTTATAAATAATAATATAAATACCTGTAGAAAATTGTGGAGGAAAGGTGGTGGTGGAGGTATTAAAGTAGGGGTGATTAAACCCCTATCTCTAATCTATTGAGTAAATTGAATTGGGGTTGATTCTACTTGAATCCATATCAAAATCAACAGAAGCCTCTAGAGGGGCTTTACCTCGAGCAATAGCCTCCTTGTGAGCTATTGCAACTACAATTCTTCTCTATAGAATATAAATTACTGTTATTATTACATTAAAAAATAATTAATTGTTATATTGTTAAAATTAATTGTTACATGTTGTTCTTCAACTGAAAGACCTATCGATAGCAATTTTCCGTTTGTTGCAGTTATAATTTTTTTCGCTTATGTAATTGGTGGAAATATACTTAATATAAAGTAAGAAGATAATTGGTATAAGAAAATATAGTCTTCAATTTATCAGATGCATTGATATTGGAACATGAATTATTAACATATTCTTTAATTCAATGGATAAATACATGCACCAATTGAATTTTTCCTGCTTGAGTGGCCATGATAAATATTGAGTTTCCCAATGTGGAATATTTATAGATCTACCCCGAAACACAATCTGGATTGAAAGAGTGATATTCTTACGGGAATAAATTATGTGTAACATCTTGTATAACAAGGCCTATTTTTAATCAATTAATTGTATCTATAACAACACAAAAGAACAATTAGATGCACGAATAGACAACGATATTATGAAAGTAAATACTTGAAAAATAAAATTTAACTTACCATCAACCTACACATTGTAATGAGATTCCACATATTTTTGTTTGCATGAAGTTAAGATAGCCTTGGTAGTCACAATCATCTAGTGTGGATATGGTAAACCAGTTAATCGATGGATGTCTACGGGATCCACACCAAATAAAAATGTATGATCAATTATAACGATGTTAAACCTTTTGTCTACAAGGTTGTAATCATTGATCGAGTAATCAAGAACATGATATTTTTTCAAATTGGGGCATGTTGAAAAGCCCTGAATTCTATGTTCTGTATCTAGTCTTTAGGTGTTTATTCGAGTTTCATTAGTCTGATGATTTAAGGGAACATGAGATTTTTTTCTCTTTGTAATTTGGGGCGATTATAGGAGTGGCTATGAAACTATCTATTGTTGATAAGATGCACAAGAGGGATGGTTTGGAGGGTGGTTCAACTACAATTTTGGGCATGTTGGTTGTTATGGGTGCTTTGAAATGGTTTTGTATAAAATTGGATTTGTGAGATCATTGTAAATTCGTATAATTTTGTCAAAAAGTAAAGAAATGAACCTTGTAGTGATATATATAGGTCCAGGTTTCCTAGTTAGTACGAGATGACAAAAATTATAGGTGAAGAGATTCTCAGGTCACACGTTTCTAAAGATGGCCTTTAAAAGATGACAAATCCACGATTAAAGAAAGGGACGATTAAGGATATGTCACACGTCTAATTGTGTAGAGATGACCAAGATAATGACGTCCATATAACTATGTGTGAGAGGATTGTCTAACCATAGTAATGAAGGTTGTCTACGATTAGAAGAGACAATTATAGAATATACATTCATCTATTCTATGGAGAGACACCAAGGTAAGAGATGACTGTCCAATCTAGTGTCATCTACTATTAATTTGATAGGAACCCACCTAATAACCGTCTAATATTACCTTGTTGGATGTCCACCTAACTCATGTCTAAAAACCTTGTGAAACCTTGGAAATCTACGACATATCGAATCACCTTTTCCATGAAAAATATTTTTGGATATTTGATATTTTTTCAAAAGTCGATTTGGAGATTCACCAAAATATTCTAAGTTTTTTTGGAGGGAGTTTTAAAGTGAACCTTGGAAACTCAAAAATTTTCCATAGTGGAGGCAATACTTCATTACTTAAAAAGTTTCTCATTGGTATTGGAAGACATAATCCACTTACTTCCACACTCCTAACTAAAGGAGATAGAAACATACATACATTTTTAACAACAAATTATAATGGAAGAGTTTGAGGAATAACCCTAGCAATTAAAGAAAAAGAAATTAAAAACAACAACAGATAGGAGTTTCATAAAAGAAATTCAGAAACTACTAAATATTATAACAACATAAAACAATAAGGAAGAACAAGAAAGATGAGTAAGGGACTAACAAAGAGAAGCCAAGAAGACAAGTGAAGAGGAGGTAGGAAAACAAAATTATGAAGAAGAGAAAAAAGACAAGAAGAAGTGGAAAAGAATATAAAATTAGAAAAAAATAGAAGGAAGAACAAGAAAAATAGTAGGAGAAAGAAATAGAGGAGAGGAAGAAGAAAAACATAACAAAGAAAAGGAAGGGAAGATAAAAGCATAGAAGAAAAATGAAGAAGAGGATAAGAGAAAATAAGAGGAGAAAAAGAAAGACAAAGAGGAGAAGAGAAACAAAGAGAATAAGAGAAAAAGAAGAGAAAAAAATAAAGAGGAAGAGAAAATAAGAGGAAGAAAACATGAAAAGAGAAGAGGAGGAGAAATAGAGATAAAAAAAAGAAAGAGGAGCATGAGAAAAAAAGAGCAAAAAAATAGGAAAAAGAGGAGGAATATAAAAAAAAAGGAAGAGAAGGAAAAAACAAAGCGGAGGAAAAATAAATTGAGGAAGAACAAACACAAGCCGCAAGAACATCCTCATCATAGAAAACAATGCTAAGTACTTCAAGCGCATATACACTATTGGTATCCTGTGGATCCGCTCAAACCAATCCTCCATAGGATCTGCTCGTACTCATTAAAAATTCATTGGAACAACTTAAAGAATCTCAAAGTCTCCAATTATAGCATGGGGTTGTGGAACAACAAAAATAAGGCTACATTGTACAACTAGATAAACTTACACCCACTCAAAAATATACATGTAACACACATTTGGATGAAAGTGCAAAACATGAATGGATGAAAAGATGTGTGGACATGGAGGAAACTATGGATAACATGCGACATCTATGAAAATAACCAGATCTCATCTCACGTTAATCCCACCATCCTAGTTGAGAAGGAAACTGAAAAAGCATTGAAACATATACTAGAGTAAATCCCTATAGTGGATGAGGCCATAAAGAAACAAATACACAATGAAGCGGTGGAAGAATAAAAACACAAATTACACAATACCAAGCTATAGAGAACAAACAAAAACATGTGGAACTTGAACAATCATAAAAAAATTAATAGGGGAAATAAAAAATGCACCCACATATTATGCTTATGTTATGGGTTTCCATAAATTACCCAACAAGAAAATTTGGAATTAGACATATTTGAATAAAGAATCCACATAGTATGATGTGGTCAAAGATGTAGATGGCACGAGAATGCCAAAATTTGGCGGATCTAGCTTGAGAAATACCGTAAAAAATAACAACATATGGTAGAGAAAATTGTGGATATGGAATAATATACCTCAACCATAGAGAGACCTATCATGCATATGCAACAATAGATTGCCACTACACACAAAATGCACACACAAATCAATAGAAACAAACACCCATAAAATCAATTCATCTCATCCAAGAAAATACTAAGCTAGAAACATGGGTAGAAGAAATTCAAGAACACTTGTCTACTTGGAACACATTTGAGGGACAAATAAACATGCCAAATACATTCCAGAAGGAATCCTAAAATCAAAAAATCAATTATTCAGTGGAAACCATCGCGTCTTGTAAATCCATCTAGGGAGTCAATAATGGGAACATCTCCTTACACCAGATGTCTAAGTTCTAGTAAGTTGATGCTTTGGTTTTCCTAAATAGAAAGATGACAGGGAATATTCCACCATGTTATACGGTGGTACTAATCGGTGGTCCAAATAATAAAATTTTAGTACATAATTTTAGAACAAATATGTTGACAAGGTTCTTCATCATTTGGTTTTCTTGAGGATGAGACAATGTTTAAAGTCAAGGGATGATGTTGACAGGGTTCTTCATCGATTTTGGAGACTAAGACATGAATAAAGATAAATTCACGAAGACCGTAAAAGATGTGAAATACTGTAAAAGCCATGAAAAACCGTAAAAGTTGTGGAAGAATATAAAAGCCATGGAAAACTATGAAAGCCACAGAAGAATACGAGAAACCGCAAAAGCTTACCTGAAGCCATAGGAAGACTCAAATAGAGTGCAAACTAAACAAGAAAAAATTTCCACCAAAAGAAGTGAATTTCAAATAATTAGCATAGTAAGCTACTTATTGTAATTGAATGTGATAGAAAAACATCATATCAATAAATAGAGAGAGATAAATAGGTGAATAGGTATAGGAAGGAAGAGTGTAGAACATGAGTGAATACGAAAAAATAGATAACAAAGGATGATTGATGTAATGAATGGAAAGTGTGTGAGAAAAATGTGAAAGATATGTGTAATATTAATATTGAATGAATAAAAGAGATATGTTTAAAGCAATGAGTAATGTTTGTTTATGTTAATTGATATCTTTATGTTTTACATTGTAATATGAATTGCATTCCCAATATGTCCTTAATAAAAGGGAGAACTAATTAACCATCATAGTCGCATCGAGGATTAAGGTCAACACACATGTTGTATATTGTACTATATGTTTATAATAGGACTTTAAATCTACACACTAAGCTTGTAATCCTAACTTAGTTAATCTACAAGATATGTTACCACCTCTTCCCTTGAGTGTTGGACCCATAAATTTATATTCTTTATTCATTAAGTCCTATATTAGGAATAAGTATTATTTATTCAAACATGTACTATTATTTGGAAGGATGTGCATAATTGTGGGGAAGAATGTGCAAAAGAATAATCTTATAAGAAGTGTGTGAAGAGAGAAGTGAGCACACGTGAATAGAAGATAAGGGACAAGTACTCAAAGATAAAATTAAACACCGTGCATGACTCGAGAAAGGAAAGGGTAACATCGATAAATGTTAGAAGAGAATACAATGAGGATAATTTTGAATAAAGAGATGCAAGGTAAAGAAGGACAAATATAGATAGGGTCAAGAATACATTGCGCTTATGGATTACGACACTTACATGGAATTGAAAAATAAAGGATAATAAATGGAGCTTGACTAAGGATGGATAAAAATTTCTTGAAGGATCGCCACATAGAGTGTGGGTATGGTGGTGAGTGGTTATATTTAGCTTCCACTTGGATGTATTAGTTAATTAATAGATGTAACTCGAGTGATATTTATATCACTTGTAAGACTAGTTAAGGGAAAGTCTCCACTAGTATAAATACCCATGAGGGATCTCTTTCAAAAGAGTAGCACCTTGAGATTGTTTGATTATGGATCCATACTTTTTGGCTAACATGGGATGATCTCACAAGAGTGGGACTTCCAAAAATGAGATCAACCTCCAAAAAGGTTGGTTCCTCTTCCTAATCTAAGGCTACAACTACCCCTAATGCTAGAAATGCAACTATCTAATCCTATCCTATGATTCCAAGGGACCAGGGAGAGAGGAAAATGCATGAAAATGAAGAAATCCTACACTAAAGAGGTGATAGCACCAAGAGAAGGGTGGTGAGACACTCTCTAATGCATGAAAATGGGAAGAAATGGAGATAGAGAGGGCATGTAGAATACCACAGTCTAGGAAAACACATTCACAACACCATTTTCATCAAACACAGCCATTTAAATCTTGCATAAAACCATAAAGTATGCAAAAATACCTTTAAATGTAATGTAGAGGCCAGAGAATGCAATGAAACACAAGCAAGGGTTAAAGAATAGCCACAAAACTTGATTTTATTACTTCATATGATGACATAGTTCATTACAATGAGGAAAAGAGGCATGAATCTCTTGCAAAATGCTCAAAATGGAGGCTTGAATCTCACATACACCTACAACAACCTCTAGAAGAATGAAGGAGTAGATAGAGAATATCTAACAACTACAAATGAGCTCCTATTTTACAATATATTGAAGAAAAATGAGAAAGAGAAGAGGAAGCTCAAAATCTACATCCAACCACCAATAAAAGTCATTAAATGGTCTGTTAAAATGATGGTGAACCTATCAAATCCCATGCCTCTATGTACTCTAGCTTGTGGAAGAAGAAATATTCCCTCATGCCTCCATTAATGTCTCCTTTACCCACCTAGAATGTGTTCTTTAAAGCTGGAGAATTTTTTTCTTTTTTTTTTGGGCCACTAACTCTACCTATTTCCCATTTTAAATGATTTCATGATGTAGGGGTCTAAAATATGAATCCAACAAGTATACTATTGTTAGATTTGGTGGAGTGAGAGAAAATTTATCTCCATGTGAGTTTGAGGTCTCTTTTTAGCTATTTTCCCGCTTTATGGGTTTCAGAGCCTCTAAGCCATGTCACAGTCTGCATTCTATAGTCTATCTCTCTTTTACCCTTTTAATTTGTTTATCAAATATGTCAGGTGAATCAGGCTCACGAGGAACATGTAGAATGTGCCACTTGTTCTTATTTTCCCCGCATTTCCCACATCTTCACCTTCTCCATACTCCACTTCATCTCCTCCCCGCCCTTCTATTTCTTTGTTTTATGGGCTCCATTGATGTGCGGGAACTTGGGTCTTTGAGGAACATGGGCTTCGCGGGCGTCGTGGGCCCGCATTTCCCAAAATTTCCGCAATAACTCATTTGATCTCAGTGGCCCTCCGACCTCCACATGGAACTTTGGTCCCCACCCCACGTTCCTTCCAGCCATTTGGGCCCACATCGGCCGCATAACCCGCAATCAATGTGAATCTTGACCCCATTTTACAAATCTACAACTAAGTCCTTGTGGGGAAACCTAACCCGATGGAACTTGTTTTGTCCAGCCCCAACTTTCCGCATATCCACAATATAAAGGTGTTGCTCACTCCCCCTTACAAATTGACAAAATCGGTCTTTTGGGAAGTAGGAGCCCGATAGAACTTGTTCCATCCGTTCCCCAAGAGTTGATTTTTCTAAAACATTGTATTTTTCATTTTTCCCCATTTTTTCAATTTTCTACTAAATTCTTTGGATTTTTCTTGAACCAGGGGAGTTAGGGAAATAGAGTAAGATACTCCAAAAGAATTGTTATCATTTTTCCCAATTTTATCCATTTTCTGCTAATTATGAGAACCGAGGAAATGGTAAAAGCCTTCCAATGACTTCAATTTTTCCATTTTTTCTAGTTTACCCTTTTCCAAGCCAAGATTAAAATCCAAGTTATCAAAATTACCTCTGAGGAGAATTTTGGATAATAGGATCCATTGTAAGGGTGTGTGTGAGATTTTTAATAGACAAGATTTCTATCATTTAAGCTTATTGTTAAGGTAATTTGACCTCGTAAGTCATTTGAATGCGATGAATGTATTGTGTAGTTGGTGAGTAATATATGAAAAACATGTGTTTTGGGAAATAATGGTACTTACTAGTTATTTTTGTCAATTCTTGTTTATTCGAACAACTAACCCACTTCAATAATGCTAACCTTGATGGAACTATACAATTTTGTGTATCAGGTGACCTCGCCCTAGTTTACACTACGACATGATAGGCCAACATAAATGGTAAGGGAAACTTGTGCATTCGACTCTGATCTTGCACACATGAGGATGGAATAAAAGTACAACTTGATGCATAACATTTTGGTTCCATTGTCAGGACCCTCACAAAAGTAAAAGAATGAACCAACAAAATATGTTACGATTAACAAAAGAGAATAATGAGGCTTGGTTGTACATCATTGAATATTCCTTCACACAACAAAATTTTAGGTACAAGGTTTGTTTTCCAAGGACATGTGTGGGAGTGACTAAGTTTACTATTTAAAGACTCTGTGGAGATAAAGGAATAAGTTTCATATGTGTTATATCATGTTTTGGTTCTTTTTCTCTATTTGACTAACTTTGTGCTACCATTTTATTAAATTTCATATGATTTTTGTATTCAATATATAAAAACTATATATATAATTATGTTTTTAGTTGGATCAATCCTATTTGATCTTGTTTATAATTTTTGTTCCATATGGGTTTTCAAGCATTATATTTTGTTAGTGTTGTAGTTCCCACCACCTATTGATTTATTTTGTTGTTGACTCATCTTATTGATTTTCTTAGTGACATGGATACAACACTATTTTGGACATTATATGGTGTTGTTATCGATTACCTTTGTGATATAAGTTGTGTATGAGGCACATAGTGTCAATCTATTGTTGTGATTATTATTGTTAGTATCGGTGATGTTTTTATTAGGTAAATAACTAGTTTTGAGGGGACCCAAAACCCACAAGACAAAAAGGAACCAAAGAAGACAATGAAGAACACAAACCCCCTAACAAGACAAAGCCATGATAGGAAAAAAGGATTGGCCAACACAAAATCCCAAAAGGAAGCAAGGCATATAAATCCTTTAGTACATAATAAATATTTTTAAGATAAAAATTCTAGAGAGAAAATCAGTTATAACAGAGATACGTGAAAAAAACCAAAGAGACATCGAACACAAGGTCTACTACCATTTATTTTTCTTACCACTCCAAGTTCTATAACTTGGTCCATGTTTTTGAACTTCCATACTTTGTGTCGGCACCTAATGGACATCATGTAAAACATCTTTATTGCCATCATTCTTTTCCTCCTCTTCTTTAGAGCTACCGAGAACTAAATGCATGCTCTTCTTTGGGGTATCCAACTTAGAAATTTGGTCTTACATAATAGATATCCTTTTCTCTTGCATTATAACTTCATCCTTATCATGTTAATCCTCTTATCCTAGATGGCCACCGCCTATGGCATTCCTTTATTTCTTGAACCAGATTTTGGTAACCTTAAGTAAGGTATCAATGGACACTTCCATATTAGCGAGACCGAGACTCCTATTAATGTCTCTAAAATCATCTTCTCTAGTTCTCTTACCTTTATAGGATTCCCCAATTTTCATGTTGGATAGAACCTCCACCATAACATCTTCACTATTGCCTATCATAGGTATTTTATTCTTAATATTTATCAATCTATTAGCCAAGGTTTCCTCATCGTAGTAGGTGGTACAAGGCTTAGGGGAACAATTGGTTTACCATTTTGGAAAAGGAACATAATAATACCATAGTGCAGGGGCGTGTTAGTTTTATCCTCTTTAAAATATGTCATAAACACAATGAGAGACATCAAAAGGAATAAAGAAAACTCATATCTTAATTTCTATGAAAATAATTGAGGATATACGAGATGATGTGTAAAACGTTTCCCAAATTTTCCCTCAAGTGTCATATATTTCATCATAATTTTACATACGTCCACCCATCTCTCATAGAGGAAACTTCTAAAGCAATGCCATCAAAAAACAAATGAGCTATTTCATTTGGCCCAAAGAAAGTAAACATATCATAATTCCTATGGTTCTTATCTTTGAAAATTTTTAACCCATCCATAGCCATACAATTAACCTCCACAATGGCTTGTTCCATCACATGCATTTCCACACCCCTAATCGAGACTCTACCATTGTCCCAATTTTGACCAAATTCTAAAGAAAGATAAGGATCATTACCTTTCAGTCTTTTGATGTATTCGGTGAAGCCACCCCTCTTAAGTAGGCATTAGTCCATTACATCTTGTTTGAGAGCTTGATAAGAGGTGGGATATATTATGACTAGATCTCCTCCCATGGTTTAATAGCAATGCACAGGAATTTTATTCAAACACTTATTCAAAATCACTTTTCCACCTATGTTGGGGGTAAACCACATTTTTGCCATCAAAAGGGTGCCATCGTAATCCCGCACTCTACCATGGGAATCATAACCAAATCCCTCATGATTAATGTAAACCGCCTTACCTTTTATTTTCATTATTAATGAAATTAGGGACATGGATCCATGGTACAAGGTCTTACCATTCCAACCAATCCTCCATGTAATCCTCTTAACTCACCAAAGGTTGTCCATAAATGAATTACTTTCCCTGAACACGTGGCTTATGACCACCTCATCAAAAATTTCAATCATACTTCGAGCCTCCATTATAATATTCTTAATGCTCCAACCAAATTTGATTTTTCCTTCTAGAGCCTTAACTATCAATAGTGAATCACCTTTGATAATCAACTTTTTGATCTGGGTAGTCCTAACAATCTTTATTCCTCATAAATTTGACATAGCCTCACGAAATTTATTTTTTTGGTTCCCTAAAGTTCCTGCATAAATCCACCCCCACCAAAATTTCCTTCCCTTAATTTTGACGAGCCATAAAAATTTAGTTTAAACCATTCATATGGTGGAGGATTCCATTTCAAGTTGCTTTTGTCCTTCTTCAAATTGTAGTTGGCACCTTCTTTGGAGGGACTAATCTTTAAGGTATTAAGAATCATTTGTTCCTCCTTAGAATAAGACTCCACCCATTTGTGCTTAAGAATCAAAATTTTATCCTTTAGACCTTGGCATATTTTACTAACAACCTTGGGGAGGCTACTAGACTTATTACATTTTTTTGTTGTTCCTCTCTTTCCAATTACCCCACATGATATGGGGTAAGGAACATTTCCAAATAATTTTGATCAAGAGTGGTTTTAAGGGAGAAGACCACTTTGGTCAATTAGGTTAGAAAGGTTTCCCGAGAGGGAATTGGATGTGGAATGCATTCAAGATAGTTGTTATAACCTGGAAGGAGTATTTACACTCCATAAACAGTTGATGAACTAATTCTTCATTTTCATTGCACAAGGAACATTTTTTGATCACAATCACACCTCTTTTCAAAGGTTATTAATAGTGAGGATTTATTTTTGAATTGATTCCCAGAGGAAGAAATTTATTTTGGGAATAAGATTATTATTCCAAACTTTCACCAATCCTTGTGCTCCTCATTATCCTCAAAGGCTATGTCAAAACCTGATTTAACTTCATAGTTGCTTAGAGATATATCTGCTCAGATCATCTCATCATTGCTGATTCTGTAGGGGATGTAGAGGTTCCTTAATTTGTTATTAAGGTCATCAAAGGGTCTAACAAGTCCATTATAGCCATGAGGGGAGGATGATAACCCAGTTAGGTTCTTGATGATTAAAGATCCAGTAATCTCTGACATGTACTCCATTTATCTGGTAATAGTGAAGTTTAAGATTAATCCAAGGTTCAACCATGCCAAGGGGCTCCTTTTCTAGCCATGGATTGTCCTAGAAATAAATGTTATTATCATACCCAAGATTCAAGAGAACCCCTTAAGGAGAAGATTTATGAATTGAGCAAGATTGTTCTAAAAATAGACCCTTTGGGAGCTCATCTAAAGATAGAAAATCCTTCCTTCCCCAACAATATGCATGTATTTCTATTGCAAGATGTCTACCCATAGTCCCTGTTCTTTATGAATTCTCTAGCATATCTTCAATATCAATGCTTCATTCATGATCAAGATTTTCTTGAGATCAAGACCACCATAAATTTTCAGTTTTGTAACTCTCTTCCAATCAATCGAGGGATTCTATCTTTTCCTTGGTTCCAAACCATTTTTTTTTTTGTATTCTTTCAATGACTATTCTGATTTTAGCGGTATTTTGAAGATGGACATGATATATATGGATACTCCCTATAGAGGACTCAAGTAATTGGGATTTTCCAACTTGGATGAGGAGGGCACCCTTTAAAAACCTTTCAATAAGTGGGTTCTAGGTTTCCAGAGCCAACTTGCTTAAACACAAAGGAATCCCTAAATAACTATTGGGTAGTGTTTTAAATTTGCATCCCATGATGTCAAATTAATCTTTTTTTCTACTCTAGGATAACATTTATGAATAAGAAAGAGATTTTGTGAAAATTGATGAGTTTTCGAGAGGCCCCCTCATAATCCTTAATGATTTCTTTAAATAATTTGGATTCAATAACATTATATTAGGCCAAAATAAAGGTGTCATCAACAAATTGTTGCGATCGAGGTTATCAACTCCATTAACCACCTTAATACCTATTAATATTATATCCAACATGGATCTATGATGAGATGAAGATGAGGGATTCCACAAAAATGGTGTAGAGGAATGGAGAAATACCCCCGACGCAATAATCTCTCGGTTTTGAAGAAAACTTGAGGCTTACCTTAATGAGAACTATAAAAGGTGTAGAAGTGCATTCCTATATCAATTGGATGACCTTAGGATTAAAGCCCAACTTTTCCAAATAATACCTAAGAATTGCCAAGAGATTCTATCATAGGCCTTATGCATATCAAGTTTCACCATCATAGCCTCCCGATTTTATTTTTCCACTAAATGTACCATTTTAAATATGGCTATAATACTATCAAGGATCTGCATTCCTAGGATAAAGGCACCCTGATTAGGAGAGATGAACTTGTGTAGAACCTCCTTAAGTATAAAGGATATTATTTTAGATCATATATAATAAAGAGTGTTACAAAGGATGATAGGCCTAAAGTCCTTGAAATATTTGTCTCTAGTCACTTTGGGGATCAGGACTATAAAGGTATGGTTAACCTATTTGAGCAACATACCATGATTAAAAAAATCTTGAACAACTTGTACCACTAATTTTTTAATAATATCCCAATAAAGTTGAAAGAAGAAAGCTGGAAAGCCATCCAGGCCTGGGTATTTATCTCTTTCCATAAGAAAAACAATAGCTCTAATTTCTTCTTCACTAGGAATCACAAGAATATTTCTATTCTCCTCCTCATTTATTACTTTGTCAAAGAGGGAAAGAGTTTTCTCCATTTTATTAACATTAGCTTGTGACCCTTTACCATATAGATTCTAAAAATAGCTTATGATAGTTTCTGAAATTTCATCCTCTTATGTGGTAAGGGAACCATCTAGTTTGGTGACTTTAAGAATTCTTGATTTGTTAGCCCTGATGGTAGCTAAAACATGAAAAAACTTAGTATTTATGTCCCCTTCCTTGAGCCAATTTATTATGGATTTTTGTTTCCAATATATTTCATCTTTAGATAATGATTATGAAATTCAAAAAGTAGAAGCTTCTTCTGTTCTTTTTCTCATGAGCTCCACTACCCCTCCTCCATGATTTCCTCAAGGATTCTCAAGTCTTCACCACTTTAATTTTTACAAAAAAATATCCCCAAAAAACTCCTTGTTCCATTTTTTAATATTAACTTCTATATTCTTTAATGTGGCAAAAATTGAAACATACAATTTCTTCTAGTCGAAATATTCCACCATTCTTCAATTTTCTTGCTTAAATAAGGATGACTAGTCCACATCTTCTCAAATCAAAAGGGTCTTCCTTTAATTTTCTGAGCATCACCAAACTTTAAAATTAAAGGGTTGTGGTCCTAACCAATACGAACAAGAGAAGACAAGGAATATAATTGAGATTGAACCCACTCGGAAACCACCATAAATCTGCCTAACTTGATTTGGATGAGGTCTTTAACAGCTTCTTCTATTTGACCAGTGAAATTTTGTCCTTTAAGCTCCGGATCAAAAATTCCATTAAAAAGAAGAAAATTAGTGATGTTGTAATGGATATTATCGGGATGTGATTTAGATGGGTTTTATGTGGTATATGATGGATGTATGCCATTTTGGCTAATTATTATGATTATTAGCTATGGTTATGACGTGATAGATGTTATCATGATGTGATTTTGATGGAATATATTGTTGATATACTACGTTTTTATGTCATTCCCATTAATTATCTCATTACATATATTAATTGATTAAGTAATTTGGATTGCTTATCCCATAACTGATTTTTTTATTAGATGTATGTGGTATCATTTTAATTTTTTATTGTATCAAACATGTATGATGATGTGTGAATCAAGTGTGTAGGCTACAAGTTCACACAAGAGAATGTTGGACTCGATTTTCACCTCCATGTTTAAACAAGCGGTCATCCGGGTCGACACCTCACCTTTTCCTTATTAATTTATTGGGTTTTTATGTTGGCTTTGAGTGGTTTTGGATAAATCAATCTCCTTATGTATGTGTCGTGAATAATGCATGAACCTTTAGTTAGTGATGTTTTAAATTTTTAATCTTCTATTTAGAGGTGTGGGACCACTTAAACATGGGTTGGTTGGGCCCCACTACCTCTTTTTATGCGTCACTTCTCCCAAACTCAAAATTGGGATAAATGTGGAAATTATAAGGGATGTTTTTCACTTTGGGGTCTCATATACCCATTAAACCATACATATGGTTAATGGGACCTTTTTAACGGTAAAATGTGATTTTCCCTCCCATTTGAGCCTCTCTTGTCCCCATCCCTTAGCTAACTTGTTTTTGAGCCTTCTCGGGAATTTATAATATATTGTATTTTGGGTTTAATTATTGTATTCGATATTCCCATCATTAATACCCTTGGCTTATGCATTATGGATACCTAATGGAATATTGTGTTTGAGAGGGATGATGCATGTCACCCTATCATTGGAGAGTATCATAGATAGTCCTCTTCTTATTCCTCCACTTTGGAGGGGTAGGGGATGTTTGGTTTCATTTTTCACTTGGGAGTTTGGAAGGAGCTTGAAGAGCTTGGGATTATAATTTCTTTGTTGAGAGGTAGGAATTTCACTCTCTTGCTTTATGTTTTATTATATGTAAAAATGAATGGAATGAATTTCTTGTTTTATTGTGCAATTGTGTTATGTATATAGTGTATTGCATGTGGTATCTTTTACTTGGTTTCCATCCATGTCACTTGAGATAGAATGTGAATACTAGGGAAGAGGGTGTAAAACCCCATCTTGTACACACATGGCTTGATGTGCAAGACAAATTTTCCTTTTATTTTATTTTTCCCTTAAATGGATGATGAGGGAGACGAGTTTTCATATGGGTTGAAAAATCATCTCCTTCTTTGCCAATTTGAAAAATCTTGGTAAGGAGGAGGCTTGGAGTTGGGATATTAAGGTTTGGTAAAGTTAGGAGTATGGTGTTCTTGTTGTCAAAATATAAGATATATATTTTTAAATGTTAACAATGGGCATACTTTCCCTATTCTCCTCCATGAAGAAATTTGGACTTTCTTTATTTTTTTGCTATTTGGTGGAAGTTTTGAGTTTGTGAATGGGTGTGTTTAAACCTTGTGTTCTTAATTTCTTGTGCAACTTGAAGGAATGAAAGAGGAGAGAGTAAAAAAGGATTTAATCATAATCCCATGCACATCGATGAGGTTATAATCCAATGGTTCCAGAGAGCTCCAAGAAATAAGCAAACACTATTCAAACAAAAAAATCTCGCATAGAAGAATAGGTCTACTCATCCTCATAGATCAAAAGAAAGGGTACATATATAGGAGTGTTGTGTAACTCCTAATACATGACACATGAAAACCTAATAACACTGATGACTTATGATCTCAAATAAGTGAGATGAATCATAACATGATGTGGACAATTGCTCGAAGAGATAAGGAGCGTATAACACACCAATACCCCCTTTATCGTAACTTAAGATGAGGTGGTAAATAACAAATGAGAAATGGGTCTTAGAAGCTATGCCTAATGAGGTACCCACGTCAACAAGGATACAAAGTAATGAAGGAAATCCCAATGGGAAAAACATCTAATTAGAAGAGATAGAAGAATCCCTTAAATAACCGAAGAAAAATATGTCAAATGGGGGTGACAACTAGAGGCATGATAAGGTACACATCGTCGCTGGAAAAGTGACAAGTGAGCATGGGAATCTACAACTAACTCTTCCGCGTACCTGACCTCCCGAGGTCGTGCCGAGATAGCCAGTGGGGATGGAATATGCGTGGGATACAAAAAAAATTGTTAGGTAATCTAATGTCTTCAATACGCACTAGTGGAATTTGTGAATCTAAGGCAAAGAAGGCCCTTCTAACCTGAACTGGTGTGATAGATCGATCGGCAAGGATGACTGCTCGAAGGCTCCAATCAATATCGAGCTCTGGCGTGATTCGATCTATGGGTTGTGGAATACGTGGAAAATGACCTGGGATAGTTTCGTGTATGTCTCCAGATAAGGTCATATGGTGGGTAATGAATACAATCGACTCTACGGATGATTCTCTGGCCTAGTCCAGAATTCTCTAGCTTTGTTAGCCGCTATATCTAGTAAGGATAACTGTTCGACGATGGTGGGTGGAAGTGGGGTAGATCTGAATACTAATATGCGTAGGCCAGTGTCTATATCTGATTGACTTATGGATTCGTTAGGTTGCGGGATTTGTGGATCACAACCGTAGACTCTTGGTTGTTGCGGTCCTGCTATGGTCATGTACGAAATCAAGTCCTAATCCCTAGTATCCAATAATCATATGCTTTCTCAGCTTCTATATTTAGGATTAATAACTGTGTGATCTTCTCAGAGTACCTCACAGGCGTTCTTGCAACCTGGATTCTTAGGCCGGTATCTATATCTAGAAAGAGTGTCTCCGTATCCGGTCATGTGGGACCAAAGGATCACAACCAAAGGTTTGTTCTCTTTCGAACCCTTCTACAGTCATGTGAATGTTTGCCTAGGGTAATCTGTAGTTCGGTTGATTTGACCAAAACGTGTGTGCTTGGTCATCTTCTATATTTAATCCTCTCAACTGAGAGTTGATCTAGTCGTAAATCTGTTGTTGTTTGGAAGACTTGTATTCTAAGGTTCTGGTCTATGTCAACTATTGCTACGACGAGGTTGGTTGAGGCACAATTGGCTCAAATACGTATTCCTTGGGCTCCCTGGGTCCCGTGATTGTCATACAAAACACTAATGTAAATATAACTGCAACAAAGCAAATTTTAACTACGTGGAATAAATCTAGAACATATATATAATTTCTATTTTTGTATTTTCTCGAGAAACTTTTAAGGATTTAAGAAAGCAACTATTTAAAAGGGTCTAGAACTTTGACAACTAAGATAAAACTTAAAACAAACAAAATAACCGAGTGTAGTTATTTGTCTGTGCAATTTGTAGATCTATTCTAAATAATGAAATAACTTGCTTAATCTATTTTCCAGACTTTCGATCCTACCTCAGAAGTGAGGAATGAATCATAGTTTCTCAGAAACTATCAATCCCCACAGCTTCCCTGGCAATATCGAAAGTAAACTTAACTGAAAAGAAGTGATTATCTACTCTATTTGATATATTTCTAACTTTAGAACTTTGAAAGCTAGAACCTGGATTCTGCAGAACAGTGGCGAATCCAATGGTGTGTGTGATCTTGTCCCCTCAGTGTGATCTCCTCGTTCCTTTGTGTTCACGTGAATCCAGAAAAGCGTGTAATGCTAGCATCAACAGAAGTAGATTTTGGGACAAAGGCAGCTCAGAATGCAGACTGAATATAATGCGAGTAGGAGAGGGATAGCGCAAGAGTACAGAGCTTGGCTTATGCAATTCCTAGCGGGATTTATTGCGGGTCATGCAACATAAAGCATCCAGAACCTGAAACTATCCTGTTTTGAGGAGCAAAACCTACAACTTTAATGGCTTCCTAAGCTATTCTACTCCAATGGATTGGGTGAAATAACAACCTCGCTCGCACAAGATGGATATGTGGCTTACTAACAAATTGAACAATGCTAACTAAACATGCAAAGAATTGAAACTATGGCTTCTAAGCAAAATGAAAACTGAACTATGGAAAATGAGAGTATGAGAAGTGAATGAGAGGCCGGACCATTTGTTTGTGCACAAACCATTTATTTATAGCTTTTCATTCACCCAAAGATCAAAACCAAATCGAACTCTAAAACTATAAACAATGGCCAAACACTATTCCAGGGGACCAAAACATAAATGCAAGCCCAAGTCCGGAAAATGCGTAAAGGATCGCGCCGCTCTGTAGTGGCGTTCTGCAGCATGGACTGCCGCTACGCCATCAAGGTGGCGGTCACGAGACCGCCACCCACGCAGGTGGCGCTTTCACATCAAGAGCAAAAGGCCAAGAAAAGAGGGGAAAAGGGAAAAACAAAGGACGCAAGGACTAAGCGGGGCATGCGGGATGTTAACGCATGTTTAGAGAACTTTTCTAGATCCCGAACACCGTGCGAGGAGACCTATATCATCATTAGGGCACTTGTTACGTTGTTCTGTAGTACATAGACTTACAATTTTGGGTACGTACATATTTCCCCTCGAGAAGCGTTTTAGCCATGAAGAGGCGTAAAACAATGGGTCCGAGTATGGTAGTCCCGAAATGGGAAGTTAAAAGTTATACCTAACACGTCCATGTGTTGAAATGACGCCATCGAATATTCCCACTACCTGTAAAATGAAAAGAGAACTCAAGTGCGATAGATACAATAGCCCTCTGAAAATAAACGCTAAGAATAACAGGGAATGAGAACGTACCATTTGTGCAGGATAGGAACTTACCTCCATCAGTGCTCCAAACCTGTGAAAATTCATTTTAAAATGAAACAGAGTGCTATATGTATGAAAGTGGGCCCATTTTCCTATTCATTTGCGCGAGTTGATTTGGTTGATTTTGAGCTCTGGGACCCACGGTGACGGTTTCTTGCGTGAGTAGAGTCAAAACATCCGCAGTGAGATAGTGATCATGCCTCCACGTGCGGAACATCGACCTCAGCGATCACAGGTTAGTTTTCTTCAGTTTATTGTTTTTCCCCCCTTAATTTTGAAATGCTAAATACTCTGCAATGGGGGTCATTTTTGAAAATGCTAGTGTTAAAAGGTCCACCTAGGGGGGGCGCCTACTGGGTAGGCTCTGTTTTTAGGTTAAATGGCCGTTTTTACACTTTTTAGGCCTTTTTAGTTTAAAAACCCGCGTGGATTTTCGGACCACGACCGCCGCCCTGCCTAGGGCGGCGGTTACATGACCGCCATCCTGCTCAGGGCGGCGGTTACACGACCACCGCCTTTAAGGCGGTGGTTACAAAACCGCCTCCCTGCTCAGGGGCGGGTTTTGCACATAATGCAAAAGGAACCTGTTTTTGAGATTGTGTTTGTATTTTTAGCATTTCTACGTGCTTATATGGTTTTCAATGATCGCTTTGGATGCTAACTTACTTTGTTTTGTGTGTTTTTGGGTGTATGCAGGCGAGGAGTACATCCGATGGAGTAGAGAGAGGGAGTGTGATTGGCTCCCAGGGGTACTAGATGCCCTCTCATAGGATGAGGAGGACACACTCAGAGGGCTGGCATATTGCGCATATCACACGTGCCTCATGTTTGCACCATCTAGTCACATCCTTTGTGACTTGTTTTTATACTTGGGATGCGGATTAGAACACCTTCCGATTGCTTTGAGGTCCGCGGCGAGTGGACCATTACATTGGAGGATGTCTACCGCGTGCAGGGGTCCCAATCATCGGGAGGCTACTCACTTTAGAGACAACGAGGCTCACGGGCACAGATTACACAAGGGCAACTTATATGGGAGATGCACCATCTCCACGGGGTCGAAGAAGGGGGTGAGTGTTCGATCTATTCCTTCTTTTCCCATCCCCGTATTTCGACAGGCCATCATGGGGATCCTTGCCTCGAGATTGATCGGGGACAAGGGAGGGGACACATTATTATACTGCTTTGGGCCCCCATTATTGCACAGATAGAGGGGTACAGGGATATACGCTTGGGGAGTAGACATTCTTGGGACCACCTACCACAATCTATACAGGGTGGTCTGTTTATAGGGGCAGTCATTGAGTCACCCGACTCTAGTCATGAGTTGGGTTTATGAGCATTTCATCCCTTATGGCAGGGGTGTGGAGGTGGCAAATCCTGGAGTTGTTAGGGCAGCCAGATGGACAGACATGTTGGTGCTTAGAGCACCTCATCAGCCAGTTGCCTCCCTGACTACTGCCGACATGGAGGCGACACCGTATCAGACTATGGTAGGCATATGGGGCGAGGAGACTCTTACCTTGATCTCCTGCTCCACCACAGGGCAGCTCATTGATAGAGTGGGACGAGTGGAGGTGCACCCCTTTGGCCGGGTTCCTCAGCAGTTTGGCCTACCATATATGGGTATGCTTCCCCAGTGGTGCCGGTTCTGATGAGTTCGTGAGGCCAGAGGGGGGCCTAGAGGCCAAGGTTGGATAGTGATTACTCCTAGCGTTCCTATTGCAGCCAGGAGGATAGTTCGTGCTAGAGGGAGAGCCGGTGCGCCTCAGGCACCTTTACTTCGGATTTCCGCGGGTCCTGCCCATAGCAGCGATGACCCTATAGAGGTAGACTCCGAGTCTGAGGAGTTTACGGGGGGGAGACAGAGGACAGCGATCCTGAGTGGCATGACACTCAGGATATCATGCAGGCAGAGAGGGCTGAGCAGAGCGTAGAGAGGGATACTCTAGTTTCAGAGGAGCCACTCTCCCAGGGCCATGGTGGAGAGGATGAGTCCGTTGCGGGGCGACACGTTGCTCCTGCCACAGGAGCAGCCCCTTAGTCGGCAGTGAAATCCGCGGTAGGTGCCGGCCCAAGAACCCATCCTGGAGGCCTGGTGATCCGAGTAAGTTACCCTTTCTCCCTTTTAATGTTTATTTGTAGGCTCTCCTTAGTTGCTATCTTGTATCTTTTAGTTTCTTGTTTAGTTTCTAATTCGTTTTCTCCCTTGTTTGCAGAGACTGTTGATGAGTGGCGGGATTTGATCCGCAGGGTATGTACTGATTCCCTGATGATCCCCATGGATAGGACTTGTGCAGAGTTGTGCCTCAGAGACATTGGGAGCCTTGGCACCCGGGCAGTAGGCATACCGACGTCTTTGCTCCGATCCGCATGTGGCCGAGATGGTATCGACCCTTTGCACCGAGCTTGCGGGGGTATGGACGGCTGAGCGGCCCGATGAGGAGCCATTCTCGTGGTGAGACTGCGGCTGACTCCTCGGGACCCTGAGCCCTCTATACATTCAGAGCGCCGGCGTAGCCGGAGTCCTAGGCATGGGCGTGCACCTTCGGAGGGGTCGCGTAGGGATTGAGAGGCCACTTGGCTCTCATAGATTTTGTTTTATATATTCTTTTGTATATCACGGGCTCTTTGAGCATTTTGACCATGCTTAGTGCATGATGGCATTGTATATAAACATTGATTATTTATATATATGCATTCGTTCTGGATCAAAATCTTGGCACTCATGGTTTCCTTTCTATTTCCAGTTTCCCTATGTATACTACGATGTATGTTTATATGCTTTTTAGAATGTATGCAATGGAGAACAAATGATGCAAATGTTTGTTTCCTTTTGTGTATTTCATGATGCTGATATATGGTGATGTAGATATAATGTGATTTTGAATCTTAGCTTCTATAAGCAATTTTGGATACCTCATGTTTGTTTTGCAAAGTGATGAATACAAACCAGTATGATGAATAGATAAACTTGCCCCACTCCTAACTCCACGCAACTAGTAAGATGCGAGGGCTCATCACCGAGAGCTAGAAAGGGCACAAGTTGTGAGGTGTAGCTGAAATGATAGTGATGAAAGATAGACAAAGCTTTGGTGGAACCAAATTGGAAGCTACAAGCTTACTCTACCCGAGTGACTTCATAGTTTAGAATGCAACTTACTTTGTGGTTTATCTAGACTTAGATCCGTAGATGGCCACATAGTAGACAAAATCTGGGTTTTTAGGATTTTAACTCTCTTGGAATTTTGAACATCTGATTCATTTATTTTTGACTCAAAGTTTCAAAGTTTGAATTGTTTGTGTATGCCCTTTAACGTTTGTTTGTCAAGAGGAACCCCGTACTTTGCCCCATGTTACTAGTAAGAAGCGTGGATTTATCACCATGGACAAGGTATAGGCAGTAAGGGCATTTCCATCCTTTCCCAACCCTACGTCACTGGTAAGAGATGTAAGCTCATCACCGAAGGTTGGTGGGGCAAGGAAATGTGTAAAATTAAAATTTTCTATTTAATCACTTTTTGACTTGTTTTCTTGAGTAAAACGTCAGTATGTGCTTATTTCCAAAGAGATATACATATGGGATAGATGTGACACCATGAAGCTTCTAGAACAGACCATAGGCAAGACACCTGCCCTAAGAAGAAATCAAAGTGAGAATAAACTTGCAGATCTTGGTATGGTTACCATTAAGACTTTGTCATATCTAGCTTTATTTGATAAAATGATTCCGAGATAATTTGATGACATCATGAAAATGGAGAGGTATGATTAAAGAGTTTATGCCAACAACATCATGAGTTTGTAATGAATTGCTTTGAGAATAGATTCCTTGATCACCATTTATGTAAGAAACAAGTGGACAAAATGATCTTAATCTATATGAAGATGCAATGTAAATATATATAACTAGTGCTAGCCGCTTTATGCGTAGAACCTCTTGAGGTGCGAAATTAACTATTTCGCCAAATTCCTCACCTTCTAGCGTACATAAGAGGTATGCACCGTTTCCGTAGTCCTTCATGACTCGGTATGGGCCCAACCATTTGGGCCGGAATTTCCTTCCTTCGTCGGTCTTCTTGTCGATCCGACTATCTAGCCTTAGAACTAGATCACCTTCGTATATGTCGCGTTCATAGACCTTCTTGTTGTACTACCGACACATCTGGTCAGCATAGATTCTATGTCGCTGTTCAGCATCCAACCTAGTTTCATCTAGGCTTTCTAGTTGGGAAAGACGTGCTTCTCTGTAAGCATCTTCATCCAAAATCCCTTGTAATGAAATGCGGAGACTGGGTATTTTGACCTCAAGTGGGAGAACTGCCTCTACCCCAAATACTAGTGAGAAAGGAGTTGCTCCCGTTGGTGTTCTTATTGAGGTTTGGTGGGCCCACAAGGCCGGATATAACTTCAAATGTCAATCTCATTTGTTTTCTTTCACGCTTTAAGGAGAATGGCTTTCGTGTCTTTTTCGTTTTCACCTATCCGTTGGCTTGAGGGTAATACAAGGAAGCCGTATGATGGCTTATCTTAAATTTATTGCATAGTTCGCGAACCTCTTCATTCTTAAAAGAAGTTCCATTATCGGAGATAATGATTTATGGGATACCGTACCTGCAAATGAACTTGGTGATTACGGAACTGTGTACAGTAGTAAGAGGCATAAGATCTACCCATTTGGTAAAATATTCAAAGGGCCATGATTATAAAATTATGGCCGTCTGTGGATGAGGGAGAGAATTTCCCTATTAAGTCTAGACCCCATGTAGAAAAGGGCCATGGAGTAGCGATTGGTTGCAGAGCTTGTGCCGGCATGTGGATCTCATGGGAGAATTCTTGGCACTTATGACACCTGCGTACAAACTCTATTGCGTCATGTTCTAGAGTGGGCCAGAAATAGCCCATTCGATGTATTTTTCGAGCGGTGGCATGGCCACCGAAGTGGCCTCCACATATTCCACTGTGGGATTCATGGAGAATCTTCTTGGATTCTTCTGTGTCGACACATCTTAGGAGCATTCCATCGAATGCTTTTCAATAGAGTACTTGCTCTATGATGACGTATTTGGCTGCAATAATACGTAACCACCTTCTTTGTTGTGGTGTAGCTCCTTCTGGATATGTATGGTCCATGATATAGTTAATGATATCAGCGTACCAGGGACACTCAGAGATAGAGGGTCGGGTTTCGATGTAGTATATGCACTCATCTGGAAAGTCTAAATCTACTAAATCACCTCCATCTAATGGGTTATCAGCTAACCAATCTGCGATGATTTGTCCTTTAACCGACTTCTGATTTATAAACGTTAATTTGAATTCTCCCATTAAAGTTATAAAACGTCCCCTTTTTTTAGACAAGGACCCTTGTGTGAGGAAAGTTCGTAAGTGGTCCATTTTTACCATAACCCTTGTTTCTTGATTCAAAGATATAGTGTCTTAAGCATTTAGTAGCAGAAGACTATAACAAGGCATTCTCATTTTGCCTGTGTATAACGTGTTTCATAGTCGAGCAGTGTTCGGCTGATGAAATAAATCACACGTTCTCTCTTGTCATCGTCCTCTTGGGCCAACATACAAGCTAATGAGACATTGGTAGCTCGTGAATATAAAATTAACAGGCGATCTAGTTTAGGCGGCATTAGCGTAGGTGGTGACAACAAGAAACGCTTAACTGCATCAAAAGCTTCATTGCAGTCTTCGGTCCAATCAATGCTATAGTCTTTCTTGAGTAAATTGTTGATTGGATGAATGGCGAAGCTCAAGTCCGGGATGAATCTTCGTATTGCACCCAACTTTCCGAGAAATGACCTGATTCCAGATTCATCCTAAGGTGGAACCATTTCGAGGACAGCAAATTTTGGTTGGATCAACATCTATCCCTCGTGACGATATGATGTAACCTAGGAGCTTTCCTCCTGTTACGCCAAAGATGCATTTCTCTAGATTTAGCGTGACTCCATATTCTATTAGGCGTGAAAGAATGACATGGAGTACTTCTGGATGGTCACAACGCTTCTTGGCTTTAGCCAACAAGTCATCTACGTAGGATTCCACGATTTTATGGATTAGATCGTGAAATATATATATCATAGCTCGCTGGTACGTAGCACCAGCGTTCTTGAGGCTAAACAGCATAACAACGTAGCAATAGGTTCCCCAAGGAGTTATAAATGTGGTTTTAGCTTGATCTTGCTCAGATATTTTGATTTGATTGTATCCCGAGAATCCATCCATGAGAGACAAAAGTTCAAACCCAGCTGTTGCATCAACAATGACATCAATAGATGGCAACGGGAAGTCGTCCTTAGGACATGCTTTGTTGATGTCTCGGAAATCTATGCAGATGCGTATCTTTCCATTCTTCTTGAGAATGGGAACGATGTTAGATACCCATTGGGAGTAGTCGACTGGTTTGATGAATCCTACTTGTAGGAGTTTTATTATTTCCTCTTTTACCATGAGAGCCACCTTAGGCTTCATGGGTCTTGATTTTTGTTTAACTGGTTTTGCATCAGATTTAGTGACGAGGTTGTGTACCACGATGTGGGGTGTGACTCCTGTCATCTCCTTATAATTAAATGCAAACGCCTTCTGATGTTCTTTGAGGATCCGAGTGTGTATTTCTACTTCTTCTGGGTTAACGAGGACCCTAATTTCAATATTCTTGGTTCATCCTCCGTTCCGATGTTGACATCGATTGTTTCTTCGATCAAAGAGGCGTTACCCTCTTCGAACTCAGGCGGTGCTGGAGGTAAATCCAAATCATCCCCATTTTCTACTGCGTATATGCTAGGTTCCATTTGTGAGGGAAGATCCATCATGGGATTTCCGAAGTAGGAAGACGAATGTGGAATTAAGGACAAATCTAGCATATGATAGGAGAGATGTAGTGCTGCATAGGCATTTAAGTAATCCAAAGTAGCCACATCACTATTAACATGATCCAGATGGTAGATTCACTTCTGTTTAAAAGGGGATTTGTCATTGTTTTTATCAATGGTTCATCACGAATGGATACCGTGAAATGGGTATCCTCTAACTCATTGCTTGGAGTAAAACGTGATGCTGAAGTTGCTATTGAATCGGCGAGAAGATTTTTCTCTCGCGGGATTGCTTCAATGGATATGAAGTTAAACGCCTTGCTTAAATCTAATACAACTTTTTTGTAAAGCTGCAAGTGTTCGACTTTGGTTTTGTATACTTCAGAAACTTGGTTTGTCACTAATTGCGAGTCTCCTAAGACTCTGATGTTATCAACACCAATTATTTTGGCTAAGGTGAGGCCAAGGAGGAGGGCTTCATACTCAGTGTCGTTGTTTGTGCATTCAAAATTTAGCTTAAAGGCAAATGGCAGGACTTTCTCTTCAGGTGAAGTAAGAATTATACCTGCCCCCGCTCCATAACGGCATTTAGCTCCATCAAAATGGAGAGTCCAATACTTAGCTGGGAGTATAGATGTTGGGGTATTTGTTGTGTTTGCGCACTCCACTTCTACCATGCAGAGATCCTCTGCTGGAAGGGAACCAACACCTAGGGAATATCCTATGCCTACTGAATCAAATGGTAAGAACATTGGTAAATCTTGTTCTATTAACTCAACAATTTTTGCAGTAGTCCCTAATGATACCGTTTCTATAGTGTTAGCCTTATCTTTGGGGGTTGGGGTTGTTTTGGTTATGCTGATAGTTTCAAGATCCGTTGTAGGTACCAACTTCTCCTCTGGTTTTGCGTCAGTGGGTTTATTAAGTTGGTTTGTTGGAAGTTCAAATTCCGAGTGCACACCTGGTCTTTTCTTTAAGTCAGCTAGGTGTATATCAAAAGGTTTTGGATCACCTTTGGCTACAAATACCTTTCCTAGATGCAAGAATCTTACTTCTTGGAATAACGTAGAAGGGATTGCCTTCATTCGGTGTATCCATGGTCGGCCGAGGATCATATTATAATTAGTTTCCCGATCTATAATATAAAACTCAGTCAGGATTGTTTTGGGTCCTAAGGTGACCGGTAGTATTATAGTTCCAATCGAAGTGGCTTTAAGGCTATCATAGCCTCTCAATGTATTTCGAGTGGTGGAACAGTTTGTTTCCCCATATCCTAGTTTTTGAAGGAAAGAGAAGGGGACTATGTTAACTGCGGCCCCATCATCAACCATTGCTCATTTTACATAGTTATTATAAACCCATACTTGTAAGTGTAAGGCTGGATCGCCTTAGCGTGCAATCTCAGCATCTGTAGGCATTTTACTTATTTCGAATATGAATTCGACATCCTTATCCGGCTGCCCCGAGGATGGATATCAAAATCTACGTGGTTCACTTGTGTTTCAAGAGGCGAGTGATATTGATTAGATGACCTAAACCTAATGCTTCTAGAAGAGCAGCCACAGGGCGGGAGAATTCTTCAAGAAATCCAAAAATGAAATGTGTGAGAAGGTTTTGTTAGGTCACTAATTAAATCATAGGCACCTACTGAGTTTTTCTACTATTTTTTGACTCTTATCTGTTTCTGGCAGATGACTTGGGCTTGGTTGAGAGAAATATTCTCGTGTTCTTGTTATAGCTTCGATAGGTAGTTCAGCATCTAGTTCTACTAAACTGACTATCTTGGGTCTCGGCTGATTTCCTAATTGTGGTGCAACTGATGGATTTAGTGAAGTCGAGGCTTCATGATCATTGTTTCCCATCATTGCACCCTTGTTTGTCCCAGTTGGATTTAGTCTGTTATTATCATGATTTGGGAGTGGATCGTTAAAGATCTTGAGGGGAGCATTCTGAGGGGAAACTGCCCCTGCGAGCGTGCTTGGTGGTGGTGACACGGGATCTGCCAAAAAAATCGTGAACTGCTTTTGTTCTTACGGAAAACGCTAAATGAATTTATTGTAGTCATGGCACGTTCTAGTATCATGACCTCGAATTTGTGGAAACCACAATATGAATTGGGATTGTAATTCCTAGTTTGTTGGTTTGGTGTATATTGTGGCCTAAAACTCTGATCAAACTGTTGCCTATTAGGATTAAAGTTTTGCATTTGTTATTTCTGGCTTTGATTTTGGTTTTGATAACCAAATGTGTTTTGGCTTAGACCCTGTGTGGGATTTCACCATTGTTGTTGTTGTTGTGGATGGTTAAAATCCACTATATTGATTGTCGGGGTAAAGTTGTTGTTTCGTTGATTGTTCATTGGTAATGAAGTATTCATAGTATTTACCTTTTTAGGCTGATCAGTTACTCCATCTATTGTTACCCCGCGATTTTTGTTAAGGATTTTAGGTCCTTGATTGACGTTCGTGGTAGTTGTAGTGTTCTGGCTGGAGGTGATTAACCTCCCGTTTGTTCCATATGTCTTACGGCCACTATCTATCGCCGCTTTGATATATTTGAAGAGTGCTCTCAAGTACTTCATCGTAAGTTCTTAGTGGGAACTTCTGGACTTCTTCCTTCACCTCTCTACTGAGAGAATGAAGGAATAAATCACATAGTTCCATCTGATCCATATTTGGAGCACTTGCTGAAGAATAAAGAACTGTATGCCACCTCTAGATGAAATGGGCGACAGATTCATTATGTTCTTGTTTGATGTGTAAGAACTCCCTGATTCCTGTTCTTAATAGTCTGTTCATGTCAAATGCCTTAATGAACTCTGATACGAGTTGTTTGAATGAATGGATGGAAGCCTCAGGTATTCTATAATACCAGTAGAGAGCAATGCCTTCCAAGGTTTTGGGGAATATTTTAGCAAGACCCCATCCCAAGGGAGTAGTTCTCGTATAGCTGTGGTGTACGCCTTGATATGTGCATTTGGATCTCCCTCACCTTTGTACTTGGGTAAATCGAGAAGGGATCTTGGAAGCATGACGCTTCGTATGGTGAAGTCTAAGGGCTCTTTCAAATATTCTGAATAAGTCCCTATCGTATAGGTTTCGACCATTGATGGTGGTTGTTGAGGGAGTGGTAATGGGATGGGTTGTTGATATGGCGCAGCGTATGCATTGGTAGGGGCATAAGGAAACACTGTGTTTGAGCAAGCATGCCGGGAGATGAGAACATATCTCCTTGTGGTGATTTGGAGTACATGTTTAAGTATGACGGGGTATTATCCAGGAATGGATTGTTTGATACTAGACCGAGAGGAGTGGTGCTAGAGATGATGGGTCTAGTTGGTGTTTGTTGTGAATACTGAGGAGGCATGCCTAACGTGCCTATTCCTGTGAGGAGGTCTACTTGGCCAGGATGGTGTGGAGGATTGGAACTTCCTGCTTGCATGAATGTGAATTTTGACTTGCTTGGGCAAGTTCTAACCCTCTCACTTTTTCCACTAGCGTTGAAATGACTTCATTTGGTGAAGTCATGGTGCTTTGCCTTAGCGGCGTTTGTTGTATACCCTGGTGTTGTATAGGCATGTGATATCCTGCTATGAACTGATCGTTATCTTGCCAAGTTTCTCTGAGAGTATTTCCTGTATGCAATGGTATAGAGGTATTTTCTTGAAAAGAAGCCTCAGGTTGTGTATGTAAGCTTCCTATAGGTGGGTACATACCCCGAGAATGTTGTTCACTCCTAGGATAACGTATTGACTGTTCATCATCTAAGACCAGGTATGGGTCCGATTGTCTACTAATTTGTGGTCTAAGCGATTCGAGGAGACGAACCGATTCTCCTAAACGTCATATTATTCGAGCACTCAAGGCTTTGTTTGTTGTTTTCGAGGGGGTTGATCTAACTCCTCAGTTTGAAAAGATGAATTATATCTGATTCTTGGAGTTTGTGTTGACAACTGATTAGTTGAGTAGTTGTCACCCCATACCGAGAGTGAGGGTGATGATTGCCTATTCTATTGGGCGTAGTATGCCTCAAGACCCAAGAGGGGTCTGCCATATGCATCGAATCCCGACATATTCGGGGGGTATATGAATACCCACAGAATAATGGGAAGGAGCGAAGGTGGATGAGATAAGATGAAACTTCTCAAAGAGAAGGTGAAACAGTTGTTAGTTCACGTCGGGTTCACCAATTTTGTACGCCGGAAAAGTGACAAGCGAGCGTGGGAATCTACAGGTAACTCTTCCACGTACTGACCTCCCGAGGTCGTGCCGAGACAGCTGGTGGGGATGGAATATGCGTGGGATGCAGACAAACTAGTTAGGCAATCTAATGTCTTCAATACACACTAGTGGAATTTGTGAATCTAAGGCAAAGAAGGCCCTTCTAACCTGAACTGGTGTGATAGATCGATCGGCAAGGATGACTGCTCGAAGGCTCCAATCAATATCGAGCTCTGGCGTGATTCAATCTATGGGTTGTGGAATACGTGGAAAATGACCTGGGATAGTTTCGTGTATGTCTCCAGATAAGGTCATATGGTGGGTAATGAATATAATCGACTCTACGGATGATTCTCTGGCCTAGTCCAGAATTCTCTAGCTTTGTTAGCCACTATATCTAGTAAGGATAACTGTTCGACGATGGTGGGTGGAAGTGGGGTAGATCTGAATACTAATATGCGTAAGACCAACATCTATATCTGATTGACTTATGGATTCGTTAGGTTGCGGGATTTGTGGATCACAACCGTAGACTCTTGGTTGTTGCGGTCCTGCTATGGTCATGTACGAAATCAAGTCCTAATCCCTAGTATCCAATAATCATATGCTTTCTCAGCTTCTATATTTAGGATTAATAACTGTGTGATCTTCTCAGAGTACCTCACAGGCGTTCTTGCAACCTGGATTCTTAGGCTGGTATCTATATCTAGAAGAGTGTCTCCTGCATCTGGCTGTGGGACCAAAGGATCACAACCAAAGGTTTGTTCTCTTTCGAACCCTTCTACAGTCATGTGAATGTTTGCCTAGGGTAATCTGTAGTTCGGTTGATTTGACCAAAACGTGTGTGCTTGGTCATCTTCTATATTTAATCCTCTCAACTGAGAGTTGATCAGTTGTAAATCTGTTGTTGTTTGGAAGACTTGTATTCTAAGGTTCGGTCTATGTCAACTATTGCTACGATGAGGTTGGTTGAGGCACAATTGGCTCAAATACGTATTCCTTGGGCTCCTGGGTCCCGTGATTGTCATCAAAAAACACTAATGTAAATCTAACTCGCAACAAAGCAAATTTTAACTACGTGGAATAAATCTAGAACATATATATAATTTCTATTTTTGTATTTTCTGAGAAACTTTTAAGGATTTAAGAAAGCAAATTATTTAAAAGGGTCTAGAACTTTGACAACTAAGATAAAACTTAAAACAAACAAAATAACCGAGCGTAGTTATTTGTCCTGTGGAATTTGTAGATCTATTCTAAATAATGAAATAAATTGCTTAATCTATTTTCCAGACTCTCGATCCTACCTCAGAAGTGAGGAATGAATCATAGTTTCTCAGAAACTATCAATCCCCATAGCTTCCCTGGCAATATCGAAAGTAAACTTAACTGAAAAGAAGTGATTATCTACTCTATTTGATATATTTCTAACTTTAGAACTTTGAAAGCTAGAACCTAGATTCTGCAGAACAGTGGCGAATCCAATGGTGTGTGTGATCTTGTCCCCTCAGTGTGATCTCCTCGTTCCTTTGTGTTCACGTGAATCCAGAAAAGCGTGTAATGCTAGCATCAACAGAAGTAGATTTTGGGACAAAGGCAGCTCAGAATGCAGACTGAATATAATGCGAGTAGGAGAGGGATAGCGCAAGAGTACAGAGCTTGGCTTATGCAATTCCTAGCGGGATTTATTGCGGGTCATGCAACATAAAGCATCCAGAACCTGAAACTATCCTGTTTTGAGGAGAAAAACCTATAACTTTAATGGCTTCCTAAGCTATTCTACTCCAATGGATTGGGTGAAATAACAACACTGCCTGCACAAGATGGATATGTGGCTTACCAACAGCTGAACAATGCTAACTAAACATGCAAAGAATTGAAACTATGGCTTCTAAGCAAAATAATAAACTGAACTATTGAAAATGAGAGTATGAGAAGTGAATGAGGGGCCAGACCATTTGTTTGTGCACAAACCATTTATTTATAGCTTTTCATTCACCCAAAGATCAAAACCAAACTGAACTCTAAAACTATAAACAATGGCCAAACACTATTCCAGGGGACCAAAAACATAAATGCAAGCCCAAGTCACAAGGAAAAGCTGGTGAAACATTGATTTTTATGTGATTCGCGTTAAAACACGTAAAGGACCACCGCTCGAGCGGCGGGCGGATTCAGGACCGCCGCCCGATCGGGCAATGGCGATCACGAGACCGCCACCCATGCAGGGCGGTGGTTTTGTCACTGAAGAGAAAAAGGCCAAGAAAAGAGGGGAAAAGGGAAAAACAAAGGATGCAGGGACTAAGCGGGGCATGCGGGATGTTAACGCATGTTTAGAGAACTTTTTCGGATCCCGAACACCTTGCGAGGAGACCTGTATCATCATTGGGGCACTTGTTACGTTATTCCGGCAAAGATAAGCACCTTACAATTTTGGGTACGTACAGTATCCATGTACAAACCGCAATATTTCAAGAAATAGAAGAGAAGAGAGGAATGAGATAAGAGAAACAAAAGAAGATGTGAAGCCGTAACTTGATATGAAATTTGAAAATCTATGAAGTCTCCAAGAAAATTGTCAATGATGTGGTCTTCTCGACTATAGATCAAGAAGTTCCACCCACATCTAACAATTCTCCTAACCTTAAGAAGGATATAAATGGAGTAATGGAATTATACCTACTCTATGAAGGAAACCGAGGGAAATAGTACAAAGAACTATGAATCTGGTCCACTGGAATGTGACATAGTTTTAGCAAGTGCAAAGGAACCAAAGGTAATGCCACTCAAGTAGAACTATCAAAGTATCGAGAGAGAACATTCGCCAAAAAATATCCAAGTGAAGTGAAGGTAAAGTAACAAGCTCCAAAATTGTAGAAAGAGGATCCACAATAGGTAGATCATTGATGATCTCTAAAATAGTGAAATCAATGAGAGTCCCAAAAGGGGTACTCCCAATAAAGGATATGAAGGAATCATTCAAAATGCTTATGGAATCAATAGGAGTGGAAAATGCCTCACATCTTTGGATGTGGAACGAAGGTAGATGAAATAAAAGTATGAGGCTAGGAAAATACCGCCCGATGTCTGATGGGAAGGGAGGAGGTTCAACATTCTCTGAAAGGTGGTTAGGAGGAGGAGGGGATTCCTCATCAATACTCTCATTAATAGATATAGAAGAATAAACCCCATCATTAGGAATAGGAATAGGAAAATCAAAGTGTCATCGTAACTATTAGCACATGAGGAAGGTGGGGAAAAATATGTATCGAGAGGAAGAAACAATAATGACAATCTCTGAAGGGTCTCTATAAAAGGATTGAATATTGCTTCAAACAAAGGTGTGAGGACACTTTGTGTGTGCTACTACATGATTGTGGAGAGGCATAGAAACATGCATAAAAATAATCCATGATTATGATCACACATGTCGATCCTATCTTCAAGATGATAAGGATTAGTGGGTGCGGAACTAGCCCACACAAATATGGATAAATGCCTTGGTGAGTAAGGTAACATTCCATGCAAGCATGCCATGATGTATAATTATCTCTACCAAAAACAATAGGAGGAGGCCGAGAAGCAATCTCGGAAGATCAATTCTGGAAAGAACATCCTCCATGGTGCATCCACAAAAAGAGAAAAGAGTATAAAAGAGTCATAGATGAAAAATACACACTCAAATGGACATTAGAATCGACAAGAAGTGCATCCAAAATGTAAGAAAATAAGGGTGTGATAATACACACAAGGTTGTAAGACATCGACTCATCCGAAAAGTGTATACATTCATTACGACACCTAAGAAAAATGACAACCCTCCTATTTGCGGAAATTTATAAAAACTACGTTGGTTACGGTAGGGTGTGTTCTGCACCATGAAACAATTGACCACTCACCTTACCATATGCGATGAATCAAGAAAGAGTGGAGGCCACAATAATTTTTAGTTAGAAGTATAGGAACAAAACCATAAACAAGCATAAAGAGTGAAAACAATGAACAATGGGACAAAAAAAATTGGTGTGAGAAAAAGTGTCTCATTTTGTATAAGGGGATCTCTTGTCGCAAGTCCATAGTAGACATGCTCACTATCCCTTAAGAGAAGATGAGAACTCAAATGCAAGAATGACTCAAAACGAGCCGAAATGACCTCCTAAACAAAAGAAAATCTCCCGAAAGGAAAAAAGTGACTCCGGACACTACACGCTTCGTAAAAGATTAGTAGCAAAAAAGGCCCAATAATGCTATTTTTCATTTTAAAAATTAAATGAATTTTTAAAATAATAAAAAAATCATTTTAAAAAAAGTGTCCTTCCCTTTTTTAAAGAAAACACATCTCATAAATTTAAAAAATGCTCTCAAAGCAAAATTGAAAAAACTACGTTTTTAAAAAATGGACAAAAAGAAGGCAGATCGGAGCTGGAGCGCCGCTAGGCTGAAAAACAAGACAAAATTCAACAATAAATTCACCTAGCATTTGCTAGGAATATTGTAATCTAGAGGAAAAAGGGACTCAGTGGAGAAAGGGCCCTAGCAGCCTTTAGCCTACTAGTAGGTGAAAATCATGACACGCTTAGAGGGGGTCGGCGAGGATCCCGGGCCCTAGTAGTCACTATTCTAAAGGGAGGCATGATGGATGGAGTGATCAATGATCAAAGTGAGTGAGGGGTCCAACGGTCATAGAGAATTTGAAGTAGGGTATGCCACACAAAGGATACGACTTAGGTGACTCTAATCAACAGAACATGTTACGACAAAGTTAGATCAGTACGCTAAGGAAAAAATGACCTAGTACAAAACCAAAAATAGCCAATTCATAAAACAAACTCGCCGAGGCCAATAAAACACGCTCTAACCCTCTAATAGGGAGACCACCAAGGGAACCAACACGTATGCCAAAGACAACAAAAACTAGAAATGACCAGAGGCAAGAACCTAAAATCTCCAAGCCAAAACACAAACCCAACTCGCCAAAAATCCCAAAAAAATCTAGAGGAGAGAGATTTGTAAGGGAAGGAGTAAGGAGATAGAAGTAGGAATGGGTACAGGACAACGAAAAAAACAATATAAAAAAAATCCAAAAAAATTAAATTTTTAAATGGAGAAATATGATAAAAATTATATGAATACCTTTAAAAAGTGCTTTTCCTCCAAAGTTAGCTATAACTAGCTGAATCTGAGAGAAAATTACTAACACATGCACATGAAAAATTCCCCCAAAAAAGCACATAATCCAAAAATTAAATGGTTGAGACCAGCTTAACAAGATTCAAATATGATAAAAAAACTTGCATGAGGAGCACAAAAATCAAAATGGAGGTAATAAACAACTAGATTAAAATGAGTGCAAATTTATCTAAAATATGCTTTGATACTGTTGTCCAAAATAAACCCCTAGTTATTTTGAAAAAATTCATCCCATTCTAGCTTTGGTTCAAGTTTTCAGTTACGCACACCATTGGTTCCTTCCTTGATGTATTTCATTGGTTGCATATTCTTATGCCTACTTCTCCTGCTCTTCCCTTTTAATTTTCTTACTTTTGCACATCTTTTATGAGCTCCTGCTTTCCTCTCTTGTATTCTCTTATCTCCTTCCAATTTACCCTTCACATAATGAATTCATGCATTCATCCTTATTTCCCGGATGTCGCTCACCTTCTTGTGTGCACCCTCGGACTTGCATTCCAATTTTACAAGTCCTCGAAATGCTCTGCGCACATGCCCCTTTCTTCCCGATTCCTAAACATTACCACGTGCACACTCTTTCTATTTTGCATTCTTCCATCACATTTTTCCCATCTCTTCTCTTACATCCTTGCCCTTGTGATCCCTTTTCCCACTCATGAACCTAAGGCAAGAACCTTTCGCCAATCAAAGCACGCCATGTGTCCTAATTGGGGGACCTCTCGGATATGATGTAACTAACATGACAAATAGAAAAGTGTCACCTATGCACTAATCTTTGTAGTTAATGAAAATATGACACCAAGAATAAGACAAATGTAGTTTTCCAACATAAATTTTCAATGTTTTAAAACAAACTTCCCTTAGTCTCTGCAAAAGAGGATCATTCACTAGGCCAAAAAGGCTTAAAAACTTGCAAAATTGAGTTATTATCACCTACAGGAGCCTTACCACCTAATTTTTCTAGTTTACACTGCTTCATATGCTTCCCACATCATCATTTCATCCCTCAAATAGCTCATTCCTCATTCATACTAACCTTGCATTCATCTCACCTTAACTTAATCTTGTTCTTAGTCCACTAGCTCTGTTGTTCAAGAATAGAAGTTTTGGATTATTTCTCTTTAATTTATCCTTAGTCCTCTACATAATGAATGACTTCCAAAACTCACTAACAATCCTACTATACTTGAATCTACCTTGCATGTAACTTCCCTAACAATGTAACTTCCCTCTAAGACTTATTATGGCACTCACTTGTGACTTTTGAACTTTCCTTCTCCTTCTAGATGTATAACTTCCCTCTTTACACTATTTCAAGAATCCTAATGATGTACTAGCACACAAAGACTCATCACACAGCCCATACCCTCACAATACACTCAAATCACCTTAACAAACACCTACAATTCTTGGATATTCCCTTATAATGGTATTACATAATTTGGAGGGAAAAAATCCCATTTGAATTTAAAATTTTCTCTCACTCTTAATCCTCTCTCCCATGACCTCATAACTAGGAAATTGGTAATTGAATGCCTCCTCGATGATACTCCTACATCATACTCCCATTGTGGAGAGAAAGTGTTCCCACACTTTGTTTTCTTGTACATGTCTTCTTTCCTTTGTCCCATTGTTATTAGCTTACTCATATCCACATGGGTCCCATGTAGTTGTCTTTGGTCTTCCATATGCTTTGAAATTACTATCTTGTTTCTTGGTATTCATCCTTGATTCCATATTCTCAAAGTTGTTATGATTTGTACCTACACACACAAACACAAAAATAACAAAAATACATTGTTCTTCTCCTACTATGTTGTCGTTCATCCATATACAATCCATGTAGTCATAATTTCCCTTGTCAAAAACTTCATATTCTTTCTCATCCACCTACCCATTCTCATCCTTCACCAAACCAAGTTGTTCTAACTCTACATTTTCTTGTTCCTTGCTTTCAATCACATCATCACATGCCCAAGAAATCATCATTGTCTCAATTGTCCCCCGTACTTTTCACTTGTTCATCCAAATCATCCAACCAATTTTGTAAAATATCATCAACATCGCACAAAAAAACTTGCTCATCACCATGCTTATCATATTCAAATGCATCATTATAGTCTTCTTCAAAAATTTCAAGGAATTAACTCACTTGATCTTCAATATCAATCAATAAGGAATCAAATTTACTTACCTTGCATTCTTGTTTTTCTAATTTAACCTCTAAAATTCAATTTATTTTCTTAAGTGTTTCTTCTTTTACCTAATCATTTCTTTCTTCTTTTATTTTCCACACCATCTTCACTTCCTTTGGATTTTCTTGTACATTTAATAAATCTATTTTCTCTCTCTCTTATTCTTCTCTTGTTCACTTGTTCTTGTTGTCACTTGCTTGTGCTTGTCATGTTTATCCTCTACTATTGGTTTCTTCCACCATGTAGGCATATTGTAACCATGGCTTAGAACTCATCTCAATGTCTCTTCCTAAATTTATTCATCATTCTTCTTCTTCTTGTCAACCTTATCCTTTTTCTTTTCTTCTTTTCTCAGCTTTTTCTCTTAACTCTTGATCTTTCTTTACAACTGAAATCTTTGGTTTCTTCTCACAATCTGCATCACATGCCATTATACCTTCTTATTCATCATAAAATCAAGTCCATACCTTATTTTCTGCATCAATTGAGTTAACCTCTCTATATATGCTCCCAGATTCTTTATCTATGCTTCCATCCATTCTTCATGTTTCCTCTTCTTCTCGACTCTTCTTGTCTCCTCTTGTAGCTAATCATCTTCCATAATTCTCTTATTTCTTCTTCTTGATGCATATCTCTCACTAAAAATTCTATTTCACCTTGCCTCTTTTCCTCCACACCTCACCTTGGCCTCACCAGGTCTTTTGGTGTCTTCACTTTCTCTTCTCAACTTCTCTCACTTCTCTTCACTTGTCACTTTCTTTACTACACACACTTCCATACACTGTTAGCCAAAAAAGCATGCATTCAATATTCAAAACCAAATCACAACAAAAATCCATGCTCTAATACCAAATGATGCAAAGAAAATGTATAACAATCCTATATTCAACTTTACAATAGTTTACAAACACAACTTCCCTAAGTCTCTGCAAAAGAGGATCATTCACTAGGCTAAAAGGGTTTAAAACCTGCAACATTGAGTTATTATCACCCACATAAACCTTATCACCTTAATTTTCTAGTTTACCCTACTTCATATGGTTCCCACCTCATCATTCCATCCCTCAAATAGATCATTCCTCATTGATATCGTCCTTGCATTCATATCACCTTAACTTACTCTTGTTCTTGCTCCACTGGATCTCTAGTTCAAGAATAGAAGTTTTGGCTTCTTGCTCTTTTTATTTCTCCTTATGCCTCTACACGAGGAATGAATTCCAAAAATCACTAACACTCCTACTATACTTGAATCTACCTTTCATGTAACTTCCCTAATAATGTAGCTTCCCTCTAAGACTTATTATGACCGTCACTTTTGACTTTTGAACTTCCCTTCTCCTTCTATATGTATACCTTCCCTTTTACACTATTTCAAGTATCCTAATAATGCATTAGCACAAAAAGACTTATCAAAAAACCCATAACATCAAAAGAAACTCAAATAACTTAACAAAAACCTAACATTCTTGCATATTCCCTTATAATGCGATTACATCATTTGGAGGAAAGACCCCATTTGAATTTAAAATTTTCTCTCTCTTATTAATCTCTATCTCATGACTTCACATAACATAGAATAATCCCATGACATAATAACTAGGAAATTGGTAATTGAATTCCTCCTTGATGATGCTAATCCATCAAGATTGTGCCATGTGTCTTGTGTGTTCCTCTTACACGGAAAAACTTCAAATTTCCTTAACTTCTTCCACAAATCTCAAAATCATGTGTGCTTGGTCTCATTGGAAAGCTGCTAACATGGGATACACTTTAGAATTTTAAAAATCATATTTTGGTAGGATTTGGTATGTGTAAATTGGAAAATTCAATTCTAGTCATTAATGCATACTTCTAGTAGACACAACCACCCATATTTCATGGGATTTCTCCTCTTTCCTTCTTACACAAGTAAATTGATATGGAAGAGACAAATTTGACAGAGTTACAAAAATATTTGCAAGAAATAATTGTATTCTATCAGTGGTTGTTATTGTAAGTATGAGGTTTCCCTCTTCTTCTCTCCAATTCTTCTATATATTGTTGAATAATCCTCATTTGTAAAGGTTGGACTCTCTTAGATTGCAAGAGCGTTATTCATAGTAGTGTTCCTTTGTATTTTGAGTTGCAAGCTTCAAATATGGCTCACTACGTGTGGATCTTTCCTTTTCCTTTCATTGTAATCGATTGTGCATTCCTTGGAAGAAATATAAGTTATGCTTAATTGATACTTTCTTCCTAGATAATGTTTTATTGTATTATCTCACTTGACCTTTATAATCTTGTTATTTTTGCATGTTTAATGTCCCTTGTTGGGTTTTTCTCTCATTGTGGTCCATGAAAATGAGCTCTTGAATGTTATTTTAGACCTTGGAACACATGTCTACTCTCCTTTACACATTTTATCTCATTTTCACTCATATGAGAGTGTTCATACCATTATTATAGTGTTATCACCTCCCTTTAGCTTAGGATTTTGTTTTATGCATCTCCTTCTCACCATAGCCTCTTAGAATCACATATTAGAGTTAGATAGTTATATTTCCCTTCATAGGAGTTGTTGTAGTAGTAGAAATAAGAAGAGGAAGTCATCCTTCTCCGGAGGTCTGTCTTAAGCGCAAGGTCCCATAACTTGGAGACAGTCCCATGTTGCCTCAAAGCCCTGAATCATACTTGATTTAGGATGGGTGTAGTTTTGAGCTCAAACAGTTCTGACACTCTCGATGGGACAAGTATTGAAATCTCAAATTTCACTATTGTTAAGTTTTGGTGCGTGACTTAGTGATTTCTAGCCTCTCAATATTTTTTTAACGTGTTTGGTGACTCCCAACATCTAGATCTACTTTTGATTAATCAATGTGCCTCTTTCATGAGAAGGATTCAAACTAGACAACACATGAACCTTGATGAAGCATTTAAATATCTGCAATTATCTCCAAGAAGAAGAAGTATCAAAGTTATGCGCAGATCCCCAACTCTTGCACATAGAGCTCTTTCCACACCTCCTATTGGTAGGCCTTCCACACACTCTCTAGTGCATTTATACCCATAATATCCATGGCGCAACATAAGAGCTTTCCGTTTGTTGGCTTTAACAATGGAAATACCTTGGACCTTTGTGGAAAACATGATATACTGATGGATGCACTCAAGAGTATTCCTTTTTTCACTAGGGAGAATCCAACCACCCTTGACAATCACATTTAGGACATTGTAAATGTTTTTTCAATTCATCCATCTATAGAAGATGGTGTGGCTCTTAGTCTCTTAGCTTCATCACTTAAAGGAAAATCACTTAAATGGTACAAAAGTCTAAGATTTTCCCCTATTCATACCTGGAATGAGCTTATCACTGCACTCTGTAATCAGTTTTAGGAGAATGTAGACAACATCTCTTTATTAGAACAAATCAAAAAAATCAAGAGGGATCCTAATGATATCATGGTTGACTTCAATTTCAGATTGTAGAAAACATGGGATAGAATTCCCCTTCTCTTAAGGCCAAATCCATAAGGTTTTTTTCTTTACTTATTAAGAGATTTGAATTCTAACATTACAGTTAGGATACAGTCTATGGGTACTGCACAACTTCCTGATGCCTATCCTTTAGCCATTAGGGAAGAAAATTATTTGATCCAAGCTGGAAAAATAACACCTAGATTACATATGCCCTTGTCCCTGAACTACCTTAAGCACCTCATCCTTTCATTTCCCCGTTCTGAGAAGAGTTCCCAACCCATTTCATCCACATCATACTATCCCCAAAAGTAGAAATAAGATGAATGAATAGGACTTGATTAGAAATATTTCCAATAAAGTAATATCCTTAGAAAAGTAGCAGGCACAAGCCTTCAAAACTAAATCTAATCAAGGATTCAATCAAACCCATCAAACCTTTAAAAATCAATATCCAAATTAGAAGTATGGGCATAATCAATAGAATGATAAATGATAGGGCCATAATGTGTACCTTCCTCTTCAAATAGTTGTTCTTACTCAACATATTCTTGTACCTAACACAAGAAAAGAATTGGTTTCAGTATAGAACAATATGGTCTAAGAGACAAAGCGGTGTTTCATTTATAATTTTCCACACAATCATTACACTTAGACAAATTCTCTACGAGTTGAAGCCTTCATGATCCATAATACTTCCAACTACGAACCATCCATGAGTGTGCACAAACTTGATAATGAAAATGTACCTAAAGTAATTCTTGAGACCAACCCTATGTTCTTTGGTGCTGATGAATTTTGCATTTATGAATCAATAAATGGATAGTTAAAATAGGTCATGCGCACAAGTTTCAAGAAGAAAGTATTAGATACTCCCAAGAAACCTTCAAATTCTATCAAATAGACAATGACTCATCAAACATCAAAGGACAACGCAAGTGTATTTAACATCTTTATATTGTCTACTAAATCATGCAAGGTTTCACATGAGGATCTCGTGCATGGTTATAAAACAATTCATGCATGCACATCCTCTTTTTACCAATCAAGTTGTTGCGTAACCCAAAGCCTCTATCTTGGTGATTGAACAAAAAAGAAAAGAGAATGTTGCACCTCAAATGAATAAGTCCTTAGATTTCCTATTCAACATTATGGATCGGATGAAGAAGAAAAATGTGAATGTCACAATGTGGGACGCCTTGGACATTCCATCACACCATGATATCTCGTATGAAGTTCTTGTGCAAATATCTCAAGTTGATCTAGTCATTCCAAGAACTCATGTTGCTATCAGTTTGTGTCATTTGGAAGAGAATAAAGCAATAATTTTTTTCAAAACACCACCCTTTTATATGTCCTTTATAGTAGGAAAACATCTTGTTCATAATTGTATGATTGATTCAGGGGCTAGTAATTTTTTCATGCCTAAGAAAATTGTTGATATCCTAGGTCTTAAGTACAACCTTATTTCTAAAGGTGTCTTGCAACTTGATGGCTCAACTGTCAACATCCTGGGAGTCATTAAGGATTTTGAGTTAACCCTTCATGCATGTCCAAGTCTAACTATAACTCAAGATGTGTCAGTCATTTATTTGCCTCATTTGTTTTCCATTTTCCTATCAAGATATTTCACTACCAAGGTGGGTGGTTACTTGTCATCAGATTGGTATCATATGCTCCTAAGAACAAGGTATGGTACCATGTTTACCATACAAGTTGAGCCTATATTTTCTTATCATGTTGATTCATATGACCCCTCTCCTCTCCAATCAAATTTCCTAATCCAAGAAGACTAAGAACAAGAGTTGGTTTCAGAAGAGAAACCTATTCCTCCTTTAATACTTGATCTATTATTAAATGAATGGGCCAAATAGAATTATGAATATGATCTATGTGACATAGCTATTGAAATTGTTCTGGGAACCTACTACATTCTTGAAGAAGAAACCACTCTACCTACACCGATCAAAGAAGAAGAAAATGATGCTACTTTGGACTATGGAAGATGTTCTTTGATGGTTCCAGAAGTAGAAATGACACAAAAACATGTGTGGTTTTGATTTCTCCTAATGATAAAAAATTCTTCTTTGTGCATAGGTTGAAGTTTGCATGCTCTAACAATGTAGCATAATATGAAGCGTTGCCGCATGGTCTTATCATTTCGAAAAAGTTAGATCAAGGAATTACAGATCTTTGGTGACATCGAGTTGGTCATCCACCAAGTGAGGAACCAATGCACGAAAAAGAATAAGTTTCTCAAAGATTATAAACAGAGAGTTTGGGACCTCTTGGAAAGTATTGATACTCTCAATCTGCAGGTGGTGCCAATAAAATTGAATAAAGAAGTATATCGAGATGACATCCCTTACTTCACAATTCTCGTTGGACAAGGATTTTGTCTAAGGAAATGTGTAAAATATCAAAATGGTGATCACACCATCAGTTCCAGATAATGAAAATAACTAGAAAGTGTTTGAAAATGATGCATAGATTGTGCGTTAATCCGAATGAAGTTAAATTATCCTGAAAAATGCAATCTAAATTGCATTACAACTATGGTGATCAAGTGATATTGCTGGAGACTAACAAATTTCCAAAAGTATTGGTCATCTTAGAGCATATTTATAGTCTTGATGATGAATTCAAGGGTGAAGTTAAGAAAATGAGCACAACATAAGAAGAATGTTAGCCAGTCACTATTGTGTGTGGTGGTAGACAACTACTACTTGGAGAGACATGTAAAAAAGAAAAAATAGGCCTTCATCTCATTATGTCAAAGGTATAATGACCTATTCTCATGGGAATATGATTACCTTAAACAATTTTATCCATTTGTTTCTCAAAACTCAATTGAGCTTAATCCTATAATCAAGCCCATTTGACAAAATAAAATTCCTATAAATCCCAAGATAGAGCCCCTCATGAGGAAGGAATGATCCAAACCGATTGAGGAAAAAATAATAGTTCCTATCAAGTACTCTACTTGGGTGGAAAATCTTTTTTAGTACGATTTAAAAATAATGGTGAAATTAAATTTTTGTTGATTTCAGAGATTTGAATAAGGCATCATTGAAGGATCATTATCTTTTGCCTTCTATGGAGCATATTTTGTACACAATTGCTGGTGCGCAATGGTTCTCCATGCTTGATGGATACTAAAGTTTCATTAAGATCATGGTCAAGGATGATGATCAATTCAAGATTGCATTTACAACCAAATGAGGAACATATGTATATTAGAAAATGACTTTTGGTTTGTCTAATGACAGAATGACCTTCTAAAGAGAAATGGAAATTTCATTCAAGGGTTAAATCAATGAGTTCATCTTAGTTTACTTGGATGAATTAAATTTATTCTCAAAATAGAGTGCATATAACATCATACATCTAGAGAAAGTATTTAAGAGATGCAGACAATTTGGGGTATCTCTTAACCCCAAGAAGTGCAACTTTGTTATTGCGCAATGTAATATTATAGGTCATGTTGTTTCAAAGGATGGAATTTCGATTAATCCGAAAATAATTTCAGCCATCCTCTCTCTCTTGCCAATTCGTAAGAAATCCTTGCAATCATTCCTAGGAAAAATTAATTTTGTTAGGAGATTCATCCCTAACCTTACAGGATTGGTTAGGCCTATCACTCTCATGCTCAATACATATATAGTATTCAAGTAGAAAACAAAAAGAAAATAAATATTCAATAGGATCAAGCATTAGCTTACTTGCACCCCAACATTTATCAATCCAGATTATTCCAAGGATTTTATCCTTTATGCATATGGAGGTGATACTAATGTGGTTGTTGTTTTGATGCAACAAAATGACCAAGGACTAGAGAATCCAAAGTGGCTTTCTTCAATAAAACACTTGAGGTATTTTCAATTGAAATACAATCACATGAAAAAATAGGTCTTCATCATCATGTGCACGCTAAATAAATTCAAGAGTATTCTCACCATTAATCATGTCAAGATTTTGGTTTCACACTCTAGTGTGAGAGACTTCATCATGGGAGAAAAAATCAATGAGAAAATAGCTAGATGGGTGACCAAAATCATGGAATATGATGTGACTATCAAATCCACTAAGTTGGTAAGAGGAAACACACTCTATAACCAACTTACTTTGGATGCATAGAACTACCAAGACACTTATTTGTTCATGGAAGAAGATATCTACACGTAGAAGTTGAGCAAGATAAAAATCATTATGTGCACAACTAGATTGATGACATGGCAACATTCCTATATTCGTGCATACTCTCCTGGTTTGGATGAAGAAAAAGAATACATTTGAGGTTGAAGTTTATTCCTTATGCACTCATTTATGGGGTTATCTTAAAAAGAAACATTGATGAAGTGTTTGCTGAAATGTATTGATGACACAAGGTCAAAAAGTGTTAGAATAATTTCATGATGGATTCTCTAGTGGAAATTCATCTTCCAAAGCAACAACATTGAAAATCATAAAGAAGGATACTTTTGGCCGACATTTTTGTTGATGCACACAAGTGGGTTAGAAAATGTAAAGAATGTTCCTTCTTTACAAGAAAAAGGAAATTGGCCCAGCTTCCCCTCCATATAATTCGAAGCGAATCAACCACTTTCCCAATGGGGTCTTGACGTCATTGGAATGATCAATAATCCTTCAAATACATGCTGCAAGTGGGTCTTGATAGCAATAAATTACTTCACCATATGGATAGAATTTTTCCTACTCAAGGAAACAACTAGGTCCATCATCCTTGACTTTCTTGAGTGTATTGTGACTAGGTATAGTGTTCCTCAAACCATTATCTATGATAATGAAAAATCCTTCCTAGGAATGAGGATTTATGATTGGGCTCTTAACTTTGGAATATATTTGAAAACTTTTTCCAAATACTACCCTTCGAGAAATGTCTTGGCAGAGTCTAGTAATGATAACTTAATCAGAATCGTGAAGCAGACAATGGATATCAACTAGAGGTAGTGGTATACAAAGTTATAGCACCTTCTCTTAGAAGATAGAATAATGGTGAAGAAAGCAATAGGTACTTCACCTTACAAACTTATTTATGGTAAAGGAGCTAGGATTCATTTATCACTTGAATTTCCTTCACTTGAACTAGCCTAGTAGTTGGAGTTTGAGGGCGCAGATTAAATAGAAATTAGAATGGAAGAATTGGTAACTAAAATTGAAGAACTAAGGAATTCCACCATGATCAGATTAGAACAACATTAGAGACCAACTAAACAATGGTTTGACAGAAAGACTAGAGATCAGGGATTTCAAAGTGGGTGATTTGGTCTTAAAATGGGATGCTGACAAAACTAAACCTGGGCACCATTCAATTTTTTATGCAATTTGGAATGGGTTAGATATCATCAATAATTATAAGGATGCTAACTCCTTTAAGTTATCTCACCTTGATGGAGATGCACCATCAATCCCAATCAATGGGATTTACCTTAAATATTTCCATTAAGTTGTTCCATTGCATCATGTACATAGTAGAGTAGTTTCAATTCCTCCAAGTGCATGCTTATGCACAATGCTTTGTTGGTAGTGTAGGTTTTGTTTCTCTCATGTGCTCTCTTATTGCTTCTAAGATGGAAATTACTATGCTTAACCATGTGGTTATGAGAAGGCAAAGGTCAAAAATTTTCCACTCTCATAAAGTTTCGTATCAAAACATCTTCATGAATGAGAGAAACGTTTAAATACAAAGTTAGACAATGCTTCATGTGACTTCAGGGGTGATTAATTCAATTTATAGATCAAAATTTCATATTTCAAGATATTTCCATGCCCAATGGATGCTTTAAGGCCACCGATCAACTTTATCTAGTAGGTAGATGTCCTGAAAGTCACCAAATTACTGTCCAAAATAAACCCTAGTTATTTTGACAACTTGCAACCCATTTTGGATTTGGTTCAAGTTTTCGGGTTGCGCACACCACTGGTTCCTTCCTTGATGTATTTCTTTGGTTACAGATTCTCACATCAACCTTAGCGTGCTTCCCCATACTCTCCCCTTTTTCTTCTTTTTCTTTTGTGCATATTTTGTGTGCTCATGCTTTCCTCCCTTGTATTTTTCTATCTCTTTCCATTTTCCCCTTCACGCAATTCTTTGAGCATTAACCCTTTTATCCCAGCTATCGCACATCTCCTCGTGCACACTCATGGAATTTCCTTCCAATTTTAGAAGTCCCCGACATGATCCCACTCACATGCCCCTTTCTTATCGATTCTCATATATTACCGTAAGCGCTCTCATTCTCTTTTGTTTTCTTCCTCATATCACACCTTCCTCCATGTGCACTTCCCCTTTTATTCTCTTGCATAATCTCCCTCATGTTTCCTATTCTCGTGTAGGTATGTAAGGAAGTAACCTTTCTTGCGCCAATCGAATGTGCCACGTTTCCTAATTGGGGACCTATCATATAAGTGTAACTAACAAGAAAAATAGAAAAGTGACACCTGTGTATAGATCTTCATAGAAAATGAAAAAATGACATATGACACAAGAAAATTGTAATTGACCTGCACACTCTCATGACCAATCATATTGCACCACATGTCTTGCATGTTCCTCTTGCACTACAAAACTTCAAATCATCATAACTTCTTCCAAAAATATTGAAATCATGTGCGCCTGGTCTCATTAGAAATATGTTGATGTGGGATACACTATGGAATTTTCAAAAGAATATTTTGATAGGATTTGGTAGGTGAAAATTGGAAAAATTGATCATGGTCATTTATACATACTTCCAGTCAAATCAACCACCTGGATTTCATGAGATTTTCCTCTTTTCTTTCTTCTATAAGAAAAATGACATGGAAGAGACGTATTTTATAGAGTTGCATGTAGATTTATTGGCATTTACTGCATGTTGTTAGTTGTTATGATTGGAAATCCAAATTTTCCCTCTCTTTTCCCTCTTCTTCTATCTAATTATTCCATATATTGTTGAATACTACTCTATTGTAAAGGTTGACTCTCATGGATTGAAAAACATTATTCGTAGTAGTGTTCCTTTGCATTTTGAGTTTGAGGCCTCGGATATAGCTCACTACGTGTGTATTCTTTCCTTTTCCTTTCATTGTAATCATATGTTCCCCTTGAAGAAATAGAAGTTATGTTTTATGGCTACTTTCTTCCCTAGCTCAAATTTTATTGCATTTTCTTCCCTTTCCTTCACAATATTGGTATGATGTGCATGTTTTATGTCCCTTGTAGGGTTTATTCTTTGGTGTGCTCCATGAAAATGAGTTCTTGAATGTTGTTTTAGATCATGGCATGCATGTCTACCTTCTCTTTAAGCATTTTATCTCATTTTAACTCATATGAGAGTGTTCATCCTTTTCTTTCTAGTGATATCACCTCCCTTTAGCTTAGGATTTAAATTTATGCATATTCTTCTCACCCGGCCTCTTGGAATCATAGAGTAGAGTTAGATAGTTGCATTTCCCTTCTTAGGAGTAGTTGTAGCAGTAGAAATAAGTAGAGGAAGTCAGCCTTCTCTAGAGGTCTATCTCAAGTGCAAGGTCCCACAACTTGGAGACAATCCCATGTTGCCTCAAAGCCCCAAATTATCCTGATTTAGGACAAGTGCAATTTTGAAATCGAATGTATACCATGATTGAGTAAATGAGGATTCAATCGAAATCCCATGCACATCGATGAGGTTTCACTCCAATGGTTATGAAGAGCTCCAAACAACATAAAAGTATTATTCAAATAAGAAAATCCTAGATAAAAGAATATATCTACTCATCCTCATATATCAAAAGAAAGGGTACATATATAGGAGTGTTGTGTAACTCCCAATGTATGAAAAGTGAAGCCCTAATGACACCTAATGACTTGTGATATCACCTAGGTGATCTGACTCACCGCATGATGCAGAAAATTCCCCAAGAGGACAAGGAAAGTACCCAAAACCAACCCAACTCTCTCTCTCTCTCTCTCTCTCTCTCTCTCTCTCTCTCTCTCTCTCTCTCATAGGATTGTAGGGAGGCTAGCATGTCCTCCATTTTTAGAGATGACATGTAATGATGCCAATAGGTTTGGTGGAAAACTAAGCCATTTCTCTTGTGTTTTAGAGTCCCACTACTTGTCGATGGAACTTGTTTCTTAGAGATTTGTTTCGAGTGTTCATTGTTTGGAGAGGAAATAATTAACATAAAATTTGACATTTTGTTCCCTATTTAGGGAGGCTTGTCCACTTTCATTTTAGGATGGTTTAGTTCTTGATTTGTAAGAAAAGAAATATGTAACTTGAGTTGTCTTGATTCTCACTATGGTAAATGAAGAGAATTGTTATTTGATACTAGTATGGTTTGGATAAATCTACGTTTAAATATGAGAAATTATCAAAAATAAATAAATGTATGATGTTGTATGCATCGATCTTGTAATTTTTCCAATGGAGTAAAAATATCAATTTGAGTTATCTTTTTTTGATAATCATATATAACGATATATAGATATTTTTTAAAAGAAAATATTAGCTATATTATATATTTATGGAGGCTTCTATCCTTTTTGTTTCTTAATGTTTCAAATTGTTAATCTATATAAGGAGGAGATCGTGCTTACCTTGCTTGATATTCTTGGTTTTGTGGCTATGACACACACAATTTTTGGATAGGATTTTGGTTTGGAAATGAAATTATAATATCCTTCTTAAGTTATGTAATCTTGTAGTTAATATACTAATAACTTGAAAGATTCAATTAAAAATGATAAAAACTATCTTGTTTAGGGTGTATAAGAAAGCTTATAGTCCAATGAGATTGTTGAAATGTTTCTATACTATAATTACAATTCATAATTACTAGTAAAATAACTTGTTGAAAACATATAAATCTTACAAACATTTCTTCTAAATCATTGAGTGTTACATTTTGTAAAATTTATACGAAAATGGATAATTCATGTATTGTGTTTTTAAATGGACTAAATGAAGATGATTTTCAATATCATCACCTTACAAAATAAGTTAGTTCTTATCTTCAATAAATTTTTTAATTCTTTTCTCATCCATTTGATTGTTACAAATAAATTAAGAGCCCTCCTATTTATAACAAGAATTAAGAAGTTTTGAAAGTCTTATAACTTATTCCATGTGTGTGTGTGTACATTTATATTATTATGATTTAAAAGACCATTTGGGATAAATATTCCTCCTCATCTTTATTTTTAAATGGGTAGAATGGAGTGGATATATTTATATAATATAATAATTCATAAATTCCACATGTATAAGCCTTGGATATTAAATTAATTTTATATAAAAATAAACTAGCTAGGAATGGATTCTTAGGCCGACCTAACCCCAACTATGGTATGGCCTTGCTTAGGGCTCAACCCCTATGTTAAATTGCCACCATCTCCCACGGATCTCCCCTTTATCATGTGCATACTATTGATATGGCCCACATCTCGGCCACTAAATCTCTTATCGCACCCATTAGAGTAAAGTAATAAAAAGTTTGAGGGTGTAACTCATTAACCCTACACTTTTCTCTTGATTTTTGCATCCCCTATACTCATCTTTGTACATGTGCAATTCACTTAGGGCTGTGGCCCCTAGTCCCAAATAGGCACAAAACTACGTGCACATATATGCAATACATACATACATACATACATACACACACACACATGCATGCATGCATGCATAACAATGTATATCTTATAACATTTTGAGTTAAATTAAATAATAAAATAAACAAATGTAATTAGTAATTCATCCAGTCTTGACCCCCTCAAACCTCTATAACTTACAAAAATAATACCTAAAAAAGTAGGAAAAGGAGAGGCGTTGTGGAAAAGAAATAAAATAAACAAAATGAAAGGAGATAAAAAAGGTCCGTTCTTCACCTCCTTGAGATCTCCTAGCATTTTTGCAAAAACCAGATAAAAATAAATGAGAAATTAGAAACTAACATGAGAAGAGAGAAACATAAGGAAATATAAGGTTTCTATCCACCCTAAGATCTATATTGTAGATAGTTTAGATCCAGGGCACTTACTTAATCTAGAAAATGTAACTTACTCAATTTGGGTATAAGCAATGACTTTATTTAACATTTTTCATGTGGAGGTTAAGTGAATAATATGGAATAATATAGATCAAAATGGGTAAGGGTGCAAGGGCTTGGTATAAAATCTCAACTAATCCTAGTCCTAACTAACCCCTTGGTAGTGAATTTTGAATTACACATACTTAATATCTTTGGGAAACAAATGCTGCAACCATTGTTCACTTTGTATTTAAGATTTTGGTTTAGAATAAATATAAATAAGATAAGACCTCTCAAGTCCACAAATAGCACTTAGTTGCTCATGACAACCCTAGATATATTATGGAGTGAATTTGATAATGGAAAAATCAATTATAGGGTTTATCACTAGTCTTTCTTAAATATGTCTATCAACTCGAGATCAATTAATCATCGATCATATTAAACTTAGATTCACTTATCTTACACATGGATTATTTTAATCAAACCCCTTGGTGGGGAAGGATGAACCTAAAATTAAATGTTGTAGTTATGAAACTAATGCTATGTTATTGAGTGCATCCTCGGTTAACTCATTTAGTGCTCATAGTTGGATGGATTATCTTAATTTCTCTTCTTTGGATTGTGTCTTGGGGCAATAAGAATGTTCTTACATTTAATATTATAACACATACTTGATGCTCATAAGACTTGGAGATAACTAAACATAATAACCTTATTTCTTACACAATGACACTTGGATTGCTCCTTATCACCTTTTTATTGGCCTAGCAAGATGAGTTAACAATGGTTTAATCATGTTCAATCCTTAATAAATGTTTCAAAAAAAAAGTCCCAATTTTTATGGGGTCTTTGGTTGGTTATCTTGGGTCATGAAATCATGGGCATGAAAGGTGTTGTATAATATTTGAGGGCCCTTTCAAAACCTCCTTATTACCCGATAAAAAAATTATGTAAATTGTCGATAAGGTTCTTTGTTCTCTCTCTCTATCTCTTATTAACTTAACTATTGTGTTTTGAATCACTCATTTGAGAAAATGTTGAAATTAAATAATTCTTGTTACTCTTGTATGCAAGTGTGAATTTATATTGGGGGTGAGAATACATCATGTTTAGTGGAGTGGAAAGGGGTGTTAGTTGAAGGGAGGAATATGGAATTTTGTGTTGTTAAATTAGAGGAACCAAGGGAATATGTGGATAGCCTTGGTGGAGTGAAAAGGACTTGTTGAAGTGAAGATTTTTTCATAGGTGTAGTTTTGATCCTGCTTTAGACATAAATTTAAATGTGAAAGAATGTAGAAAATAGGTGTAAATCCAACTACCACAACCATTGTCAACCATACTCCTAATTTGAAGATGCATACTTACAAAGGTTGAAGATATATATAACGGTTTAGAGGTAATTTTGCATAGTAAGAATGATGTGTAGTGTCCCCTTCAACTCGCTCCTCTATAAAAATGTTATGAAATCGAGACTGAGACTTTTGTGGTGGACATTACCCTTAGCAATGACATTTCATGATTAACATTGATGTGTTGTAAACATGTATTGGATTTAAATCTACTTCCATCATAATGATCATTTGTGAGATCTACAACTTTTTCCTTTATCCTCCCATCTCATGAAAAATGTAATATTGTGGTTGCATGGTGTTCCCATTCCCTCTTAGCATATGAAAAATGAGATTTTTGGACAAGGTATCATTATCCACCTCTACATTATGAAAAACATATTTCTATCTATTGTGTAGTTTGGCACCATGGTGGAAGTTTTGTTGGTAATGTGGGATGGAGCTGAGAATAGAATATTTTAAAATATGTTTATAAATTAGAAATTAGGGATAAAATATGTAAAAATGGTCCACATACCATCAATATATAGGCCTAGACTATATATGATACATGTCACATATAAGTGGGATACTAAACACATTGAGCTAATTGAATAGATATTTTTTTATGTTGAATCATGAATAATGCTTATTGGGGGACTAATTACATATGGCGACATTTATTTCATACTTCAATCAAATTGGTTTAAAATTACAATAACATCCACCAAACACACACAATTATCATACTTGGTCAATCAAAGCATCCTAGTTTGTCATTTTGGTGTGAACACACATTTACAAGTTAGTTTTCCATCGTTTCTACTCTAGGTTCATACAAAAAAATTCCTCAAAATGGCACTAACATAAGCCATCTTAAGTTATTCCCAACAAGTCATATGACCACCAAGACCTTGTGAGGGTTTATCTTAGGGAGATCCTAGGTGCACTCCATTGCAAAATAATTTTGTGCCCTCTTTCAAGAGTGACATTGTCCTACACATTTGTATGAGACTATGTCCAGTGTCGCGCACCACTAATAGCATAAATATCCCATTCACGCATCACCCATATAGAGAAAGGGGTTGAGATAAAAATTCCCATTCATTTAGAATCGGCACCCCATCCATCACGCAATGTACGATCCAATGCGAATGGATTATGTAACTATAGTCGGGAATGTCATGGGTACGGTCTTTTCCCACACTTGTGAGCACCCCTTTCCTTTGAAACCTCCAACATCATTAGCATTAGAAAGGAGAAAAAGGTGTGTCACTTGCAGAGATCAACACAATCATTTACATAAAATCATCTAAAAACCATTATAAAAAGGCTTGTAGCATTTTTAGGTGTTTGCATGAGGAAGTTTTGAATTACCTATTGGATTTTTCAACCATGTTCTAAACATGTTAATGAACCATATGCATGTATAGATTTCCCACTTTAAAATTAGGACCTTATTTTTGTGTAATAAATATATAACATGGTAGTAAGATAACAAAGATGACCCAACAAACTTGGGGACACAATAAAAGGTTGGAAAGTCCCACAAAATAAAATACCTAGAACCATAAGTTATGGTGGGGCTAAAAAAACAAAGGTGGTATAGATATGGTGTCAAGGAAATACTAAAACATATTGAGAAATAGGGGAAGAGAAAAAATGGACGATGAGAGAAAAGAAGGGAATATGTGGAACAATTAGAAAATAAGGAAACACACAAATAAATGACCAATATAGACTAATAATTGACCAATACACTTGAATAAGATAAATTTACATATGATGAATAACATGTATTGAAACTAAGTGTCTACTTTAATAAGCTTAATGCACCCGTTGTATACCATATTTCTATGTGGTGACATAAACAACTCGTATGTTCAACGTTAGGGAAAGAACCCTATAATTGTGCACACATCAAACATGTACAATTGTTTTCTCCATAAAATGCTTATAAAAGTGTCAATAGTTATTCAACTTTTATTCGATGATAGTTTTAAAGAGACTATCAAGAATGTGACACATATGATGTACCATTATTGGTACCTTGTTCAAATGTCGTATACTAACAATATTTGTACTAAATCAAATAAAAATCTACTTTTCCTTCCAACTAAACACATGAAACGAAATCATGAAGTCACCATGTCATAAGCTACATAATAATATACTTTTATTTTTTCCAACTAAATACATACATGACTATGTTCATCCACAAAATTAAGGTGCCCATTTATAAGGTCCTCTCCTCTAAATAGTTAGGGGTTGAACATGTTAGATCTTTACGTAAGAGTAAATGTTTACATTAACCAACCAACTTATTTAGGTGTAATTGGAAAGTCTCAGGCAATTCCATGGGATTGAGAATCAAAATCACCAATAAACTTATGATCTAATAACCACTTAGACAAGAAAGTAGAGAGATTGTGTTTACACCCCGGTTGTTCCATGTTTGGAATGATTTGTTATGATGAAATTCATCCTAAATATGGAGAACATTTCTCCTCTATGATTGAATATGAAATTCCGACTAAATACATACATGACTTTATTCATCCACAAAATTTAAGGTGCCCATTTATAAGGTCCTCTCTAAATATTTAGGAGTTGAACATGTTAGACCTTTACGTAAGATCAAACATTTACATTAACTAAGCAACTTATTTAGGTGTAATTGGAAAGTCCGTACGATTCCATGGGATTGAGAATCAAAGTCACCGATAAACTTATGATTTTATAACCGTTTGGACAAGAAAGTAGAGAGATTGTGTTTACACCTTGTTTGATCCATGTTTAGAATGATTTCTTATAATGATGCTATACAAAATAGTTGCCAAGGATCGAAGGATTTCTGTTCTACCAAATTCACCCGAGACACAATCGTAACTTCATCCTCTATTTATCAAGATATCTCTATATTAGAATTGGTAGACGACTAGACAGCAACTTTTACACTATCACATACTCTGTTAAACCATCACCCATTCGATAATATCTCTATTTTTTTAATTCAATCTCATTTTTGTTTTGTTTTGTTTTGGTGGGCCGTGAAAGCCTCCAATCCTAAAACAAGTAGTAGTTTTAAAATTAATAAACAACCATTATTGTACCTCGTAGGACAAAAAGAATACCACTGACAAGTTACAGCTTCATCTCAAGAATTCCAACGAACAACTTGAGAATAAAAAAGGAACGCAGGTTATACCAAGTCCAACCATGATAATGAGAAGGCTAAACAGCTTGCAAGTGACATTGACAAGCGCGCCTTTGCGAATCCCAACCTGTGAAAAAGCCATTACAGTTATCAGTTGGGCTTGGGATTTGAGAAAAGCCAGCTTTAAGCCATCCACAGATAAACAATAAAACTGGTGAGCCCCTTGTTTCCGCCATTTCTACGGCGTTTCTTAGAATGTGCTGACGTTTATGCCGCGGCGATAAGACATTTGAAGGGAATCCGCAGTGCTTTTCTAACTGTCATTTGGATGTGCACGATGCACTACTGACCTGGGCCATGTGAAGCTTTCATCATCTTCCAAATCCACAAAATGAAAACAGCTGACTAACTTATCTCTTTCCACGGGTCTCCACTTTGGTATCAATCTAGAGTCAAATATTTTCATTCTTCTTTTGAAAATTGAAATAGCGGTTATATTATAAAACTAAAACCAAAACAGTAAAAAAATCACCAAAAAAATTAGTAATATGGAAGGCAAATACACATGTATGTATGAGAAACAAAATGAAAAAAGTGGCAAACAATCCACAGATTACAAAATCACATCATAAAACAAGAAAACAAAAATTAGACAATAATGACGAAGAGAGAGGAATGAGGAAGGTCTCTGCAGTTCGGTTTACCCTACCCACCACCTAGAAGATCCTCCCTATGGCCTTCATTCTTTTCTTCACAATCATTATCTTGGTTCCCGAGTGGTGAAATTGCGAAGGCCGGTGGAGGGTACTTTTCATTTGCGGGAGGTAGCAAAGTGAAATGTGATGACAAGGTCATGACGAGCCCCACCTCCCACACATTTATTTAAGGGTGTTTACGACTCTATCATGTTATTAAAAACTTTAAGGAATGTTTAAGATATTGTGATTTTAAAATTATTTTTCTGAAAAGAACAAAATTACCCCGAACTTTCAAATGGATGTCAAATTTAAGGTCAAACATTTTTATTGACGTCTCACACCATTACATTCACTCCCCCTCTCATTAATCTGTCATTGTGAGTAATACCTATTGATATAACTAGAATAGATGTCTTAAATTTATCTATTGGAAAAAAAAATGAACATGGATATCTATCTCAAAGTGCATGTCTTGTATTTTTCATATAATTCTACTTACCAAAGGTTCCACATTGGTTAATAAATCCAACACCTTTAAAACATTTAGATTATAGATGATATATTCCTTTAATATAAATATAACAATGTGTTGGGTTAAAAAAATTCTTTGAAAGAATGGGGTTAAATTCTATCATAAAATCTTGTCACATGTCTAAGATATTGTAATTTTTGACTCGTTATTTTAAAATAAATGGATATTGCTTATGACATTCAAATAAACGTTAAAATTTAATTTGACCCGCCTCTATAGTGAAAAGATTACAAATTTATAAAAAACAAATTGAAATTCTTCAATTAATATTTTATAAACCAGGTCATAAATTAGTTTTTATCAATGTTTCATACCACTTCATCATCCATGGATGTAAATTTTTAGACAACTTCAACATTTCACACAAATTTGGCAAATAAGTAAAGACCCATATTCTTTGTTTGGTGTAATTCATAGAAAATGATGTATTAGAGCCATTTAATTGAAAATTACGTTTTATAAAAATAATTAAAGTCTTATCTAAGTTCCTTGTGCATGTGCATTAAAAGAATCAAATTATGCTTCCGTTGTTTATGCGCTAACATATGGAGCTCATAGCCAATGGGGTTTGGGTGGATCGGTTAAGATAGACGGTTGTGTCCTGGATCTAGCCGGTTCAAACCCGTTGGCGCAATCCCTTTGAGGTGGTTTATTGATGGTGGCGGTTGTTGCATCACCAAAGTGGTTGCGAATGGTGGTTCTTATTAGCGGTGGTGGAATTTGCATCATTGACATTGGCATATCAAGCGGTGGATGGTGGCTCTAAAAATGGGGATGTCGGAAAAATTGCATCTTCGATTCGAGCTCAATGGTCACAGGTTGGTGATTGTGATGGATTAATTGTAATATCTTGTTTGAGGACATTGGTTTTGATAAGGAGAGGACCCAAGAACCCCCGGTTCATAACTCTTTGGTCAAAAGCGTTTAACGATAAAAAAACATATGGAACCCATCATTTAATAGTGTCAATTTCTCCAACATTAATTTTTTTGTTGATTTTTTAGTAGATCAACACTTATTAACTAGAAATGATACTATAAACATGTAATGGGGATGCTAATAGTGCTACTTTGAGATATGAATAAGGAAAATTGTGACCGAAAAGAAAAACAAGTAAATTGAAGTGATAGGAAGGGGAGAAAAAGAATGTGAGAAGTAAAGCACATTGAGACAAAGTGAAGAAAAATCCTACAAGAGAAGTATTGGAAAGGTTTCATATTGGGAACTAATCCATCCACATACACACAATTAGCTTTGAGAAAACATTAATGCAAAGGTGTAGAGCTAGGAATACATGCAAATTTTTGTGGCAACTTCCACAAAAACAATAGAACTTTTACTCATTTTTTTGTTGAAGATTCCTAGGGAGAAGGCCCTAGCCTAAAAAAGTTCCTATTACAGTCCATGATTAATCTACAAATCATTGGACTTAACAGGGAGAGTAAAATGCACTTTATCGTGCTACAAAAACCAAAAAACTAGTTCCTATACAACAATATATATATCACTAAACTGTACATTCCTAGATTGTAAACAAAAAGAGTGATACCCACTCCATACTTGAACGAGATCAAATTAGAGAACCTTGAATTCAATCTTCCATGGAAAATCTTGGAGTATTTTCTGCGAATTTCCACCTCTGATTTGCTTGAAGACGAAGGAGACAAAGAAGAGCTAACACAACAATCCGACAAATCAACTTTGGCCTTCTCTAGGAGGAAGAGTCCCTGGTTTTTCGCCACCGCCACCAAGCCATGAGAGAGATATTTCACTCCATGAATCAGGGCATGAATATGAAATTGTAAGCTGACCACCCTTGCTTCTAGGTGCTTCATTTCTTTTGTGGAGGAGAAACTAGCCAGCTAAATTAGAGATAATGTTGGCCACGCTCAACCCCTACACCACATCAAACACATTCCTTTGACCCAAAGATTGACCAAGGTCCAACATTAACCTCCTCAATTTATCATAGACAACCACTTCTTCTTCGTCATCTTCAATGCTCTCAGCCATTGACCAAACCTACTCCAACCACCCCCTCATGGCCACATTTTTAATTCTCCCATTGAGCCACTCCGAAAAGGAATCACCCAAATCAAGCCTAGTCTGAGCACAACACCGCTTCCTCCTAGAGCCCCCGCAGAGTCTCCACAGAAACCATGAGAGAAGAAGGATAAATAGACCAATGAACTTCAACTTACCAGACCCACCTGAAGGCAAACCAACTAAACTACGGAAGAAGGAGCCGAAAAGATAACCCAAAGGTAACCAAAATGTGGCTTAAAAGCCAAACACCTTCCCCAAAGCCAATGAATGCTAGGTACGTGCCACGCTTCAAATCCAAAACCAAATCCTTCCTTTGAAAAAAACCATCATTTCCGAGAGGGGGAAACAAGGGGTATGACATTAGAGATTACAAGTCCCCTCTTGCATGAGCCAAACGTGCATCATTAACCAAAAGGGATTGAATGTCATTGGGGAAAAGCATATCCCATGATTGAGCTATCACCCGACCCTTATTCCAAAGCATGACACCAATATTAGCTAAACCATCTGCCACCTTATTATCTTCTCGACAAATATGAGAAAAATCACCTCCTCAAAATTGGGAAAAATTTCCTGAATGTTATCACAAATGGATTGTAATTTCCATGCATGAGAAGAGTTTCCTTGCACTATCATAATGATAGCTAGAGATTCGCCTTCAACCCAAATTCTAGACCATTTCCTATGCTTAGCTTCATCCAGACCCCGCCACAAGGCCATGCCTTCTATGAAATTATTGGAAGCTACACTGCAATTAAAAGCCATAAAGCAAGGACAAACCGACAATTAACATTAGGAAACACACACCCATAACCAATGACACTAGGGTTGCCTTTAGAGGCCCTATAAAAGTTTTGTTTGATCCAACTCCCGAAGGAGGACTCCAATGTGTCAACCTCTTATCCTTACTACCCTTATCCGGAAATAGAACTTTTACTCATTATTTATAATTTGAAACTTATGATTTAATAACCAACTTATTTAGGTGCCCGCTTATAAGGTCCTCTCCTCTAACTATTTAGGGATGAACGTGTTAGATCTTTACGTAAGAGTAAATGTTTACATTAACTAACCAACTTATTTAGGTGTAATTGGAAATTCCATACAATTCCATGGGATTGGAGAATCAAAGTCACCAATAAACTTATGATTTAATAATCACTTAGATAAGAAACTAGAGAGATTGTGTTTACACCCGGTTTTTCCATGTTTGGAATGATTTCTTATGATGAAATTCATCCTAAATATGGAGAAAATTTCTTCCTCTATGATTGAATATGAAATTCCAAGCTAAATACATACATGAATTTATTCATCCACCAAATTTAAGGTGCCCATTTATAAGGCCCTCTCCTCTAAATATTTAGGGGTTGAACATGTTAGATCTTTACGTAAGAGCAAACATTTACATTAACTAACTAACTCATTTAGGTGTAGTTGGAAAGTCCGTACAATTCTATGGGATTGGAAAATCAAAGTCACCGATAAAATTATGATTTTATAACCGTTTAGATAAGAAAATAGAGAGATTGTGTTTACACCTGTTTGATCCATGTTTAGAATGATTTCTTATAATGATGAAATTCCTACTAAAAAATTACATCGTCGGTGCAAGCTCAAAGGTGGTCACGCTTAGTGATCACGATGGATTAATTGTAATATATTGTCCGAGGACATTGGTTCATTAAGGAGGGGACTCCAAGAACGCCCGGTTCATAGCTCGGGTCAAAAGTGTTTAACGATAAAAAAAAATATGGAACCCATCATTTAATAGTGCCAATTTCTCCAACATTATTTTTTTAATTGATTTTTAGTAGATCAACGCTTGTTAACTAGAAATGATACTATAAACATGTAATGGGGATGCTAATATTGCCACTTTAGATATGAATAAAGAAAATTGGGACCGAAAAGAAGAACAAGTAAATTAAAGTGATAGGAAGGTGAGAAAAAGAATGTGAGAAGTAAAGCACATTGAGACAAAGTGAAGAAAAATCCTACCATAGAAGTATTAGAAAGGTTTCATATTGGGAAATAATCCATCCACATGCACATAATTAGCTTTGAGAAAAGCATTAATGCCAAGGTGTAGAGCTAGGGAATATATGCGAATTTTTGTGGCAACTTCCACAAAAACAATATAACTTTTACTCATTATTTATAATTTGAAACTTATGATTTCACTAATTTAGCATATTCTACTTTGACAAAATGTATTTTGAACTTGTTTTGTTTAATGGGAGTATTTATCAAAACCTAGATATTTACCTTAGATATATCCAAATCAGCCATTTAGGAAATATGATGTAGCCTAGAATTTACAAGATAACAACCTAGTCGTGTTTGACACATCACTCAAATTCCTAGACCGAGCACTCACCCGAAACATGCAAAGGTACTAGGTACCTCTTTAGGGTCATTGCTGTAATAGGATGCTAACATGATGAAGACAGACACATAAAGACTCATCACTAATTCATCATTCTACAAAGGTATGCTACCCACGATCTATGAAAGAACAAGCTTAAACAATAATCATGATTGAAACACTATCATGCACTACTCAATTACACAGATGACACTTAGATTCAGCCAATTTTTCCATAAATATATAAGCTCCTTACAAAGATAGTCAATTCATCTTAAGGCACATATGAATCTGATACACATATTCAGAATCATACATACATATCTATATATCTTTTCCACACACACACATAGATCTCTCCCACTATGCACCTAATAATCATATATATAGGGTGGGGACTTTCCCTTCACTGCTTAACTACTCCAGAAATAGGTCGCATGCTATTATTAGCCATACGCCATTTACAATTATAGCCACACATGCAAGTGCACTATTTATAGTCCTCTTACAGATAACTAAAGTGTTCACTCTATTCTTAGCTTGTCGCCATGCATAGGTGTTTTGATCTCGCTCTTCTAAATATGGAAATTGCATGGGGCACATATCTCTGCATCATTGATGTGTTCCACACGCCATCTTCTAAAAATAGATCCTCATGCCAAAATCAGCTAAGTCCTGAAATCTAAACTTGCCTTCCACGTGCGAGTCCTTCCTATCCATCCATGCCTTGGATCTTGGCCTTCTATCCCACGCGAATCCTTGTGTGATCTTTGCCAAGTATTCAGGATTTAAAATGGTTATCTCCAAAATTTGAAGGAAAGAATAAGAATGAAGAATTTGGAAAAATAAAGAATTTATATGAGGTTATTCAAGCAACCTCCTCAAAGATTAGTTTACAAGATATCGCTCTAGATACTCCTCTTTTATTGCAGCCTCCAAATCCTGCCATTCAATGAGTGCCTATTTCACTTTCTTTAGGATGTCCACAACTATGGATTCCAAATCATATCACGTAATTCCCATTTCTCGTTACGCAAAACCAACACAACACTGGACATGAATGTCATCCTTCCTTCCAAAAGGTCCATTTTCTACACAATCAACTTTCCAAACTCTTCCAATCGAGTTTTATGTGGCTCTTGTTCTGCGCTGGGCCTCGCACTTTTGTTTAACCATGGTCAACCTTTTTGCATGGCCCAAGGTCTCATCCTTCATGGCCTTCTAGACCTCATTGTTCTCTTCCAAGGTCTTAATGTTGATGAGCACCTCTGGAGCTGTGCATATATTTAAAGCTTGATCCACTTTCTTCAAGACTTCTTGTAATGCCTGCAACAACCCTTCATACGATGTGATTTTCCTCATCACAGATGCTTTTTCCTGTTCTACATCCTTCTCTGATTGTTTCGGCACTTGCACACGTAGAGTTTCATCTTTGAGCACCAAGTCCACCAACTTCCCCACATAGTGTATCACTGAAGGAAATGTTTGTGGTACCTTGGGTTCCAAGTGTGGCCTTGTTTTGATCACATTGTCCCCAATCTCCTCTGCGATGCTTATGAATACTTCATTCTTCTTCTGCATGAAGTCCCTTTCTGCATTATGCACGCTATCTCTGCGTCCTTCATCTTCAAGTCTTTGTGCAGCACCTCGATTGTGGTAGATTTATCCATGTTCCTTCTGACCACCTCCACTGAAACTTTTACCAGTGCATTACCGACTCGCCTGCTCGTCTGAGGGACAAAGAGGCTTTACTATCATGTGTCTAGCCTGGGGTGCCTTCTTCAATCACCTTGATACGCATGACTCTTCACATACATAAAAATTAGGCTCGTCTATGTGGGTGTGCATCGACCAGGATAGTTGCTTTCATGTTCACACGGTTGCCATATCTTCATCCTTCAACTCCTAGTCAAACAGATCCTTCTGCACTATTGTGCTCTAGAAGCGGGTGCAAAAAATATTTCCCGTGTCCTATGCATACCCCATGGCTAGTGGAACGTGCTCTCAACTCTCCCTTCTGACCTCTCACGCTTAGGATTTCTAGCCTCCAAATTTGGAGCTTGTGTCTCCTCGTGTATCTTCTCGCAGCCTATTTCCTATGTTCTTCTCTCTTCTCCATCCTTCTCCTTTGATTCCTCACCCTTTTCTACTGTGTTCTTTGGGGGTGTAGTAGATGTAGGCGCGCTCTCCTCGGGATTATTCTACCTCCTCACTCAACTTGAGCTTCCTCCTTCTCTCGTGAGGTCACTTCCTTCTACGGGGAGAGCTGCAGGGTGATCTCGCACACGAGGTTGGGGTAACACCTTGGGTCCTTGTTCTCCTGAATACCCTTTTAAACATGTGCTCCCCTTGGACCGCATTCAAGTCCTCTTCATCCCCCTCTTATGGCTGAGGTAGTGTAATGGTGCGCTCAGCTTCTCTCTGACTTGTAGGATGTTTCCTACCCCTATGCTCCAAGCCGCCACTATCTTCGCGCTCTTCCTCCTCATCCTACACTTTGATTTTCTCTGAGGGCTTAGGTGCTGGGACATTCTCCATTGTATGCTTCCCTTTTGGTGGTGCTTTGGAAGTGTAAACTCACCTTCCACATATTTGTTGTTCTCCATCTTTGGCTTCAACTAGAGATACACCAACGCTACCCCCAAATCTGCTACAACCAAGCTTATTGGCTTGATGTTCAGCACTTCAGAAATGATTCTCTCTATGTAGGCGCTCCTACCAGGGTATACATACTTCTTCTGTAATGTATGGTAGTCGTAGTCTACCTTGTTTGCATTGAAGTTTAATCTGCATGTATGCGGTAAACCTATGAATGTTCCCGGAAATACCTTGCAGTGAAGGTGTAAGGTAACTTGCACCAAGGGCTCCAAGTTCCATCCTTCATTAGAAAGTGCGTGATGTAGAAATGCTGGTATATAACAAACTGAACTTGTTTTCCTACCACTACTGGTAGGTCCTTTGCTATTCGCAACTCTTCCCTAAATGTTGTGCGGAGTCTATCATACCACTTCTCCGACACCTGTCATAGTCCCCTTGCATAGGTATTTGCTGAATCTTTCAGCTAGGGACTTGTTCTCCATGGGGTATTCCCATATTTTCCCCTTTGGTCCGTCTGGTACTCTGATTTCCATGAAGACTAGTAATAGGAGAACAGCCCCAAATTTTATCTTCCCTCATGTGCACGCTTCTTCGACTATTTTTTCTACAATATAGCCGACAATGTTGTATACTATCCCTTCCAACATCTTCTGTGCCACATGCAACCACATGGTGTTTACTTGTGACCACCGCTCCCGATCATTCAATTTGGTAACCAGATGTGTTGCAGCTTGTACAACTGGACAATTCTTAAATTTTTCGATGTCCATTCTCGCACGGACCCTTCAGGTATCCCAACTCCTGTTTGGTCTTTAAAATTGTGGCTTTATCTGTGAGGTCACTTTTTATATCCTCTCCTATGGCCTTCAGACCTATCACTGATGAAACAAGCACAGAAAAAATTCTAACTCTGCATCCTACAAAGTAGAAGCAGTCTTCGTGAACCCTGCTCATGAGCCACTGGTACAAGGGCTCATACTTCCCAAAATATGGCAGCTCATACAACTGATATACCCCGATTTTCTTCAAGAGATTTTCACCTCGCATCATCATATACCGACATGTCATCTGTCATGCGTTTGTTGGTTCTAACCATGAGTAAGGAGTCAAGATCCTTCTTGTTCTCCGACGTCTTGTGATTATATTCACTCACTTTACTTTTTCTAATGGGTGAATCCCATTCTTGGCCAACAATAACTCCTTCTAGGTACTGCATCTCTCGAAAAATGACTTTTGGGTGCCATCTCTTCTTCCTCAATGACCTCCTTTTTCTTTTCTTTTACACTACATGTAGATGCCTTCTTTGGTGCCATTTTTACCTTGCCAATGTCTCCTCTTCACCCTTGAATCTCTACAAATCAAACCCTAGCTCGATCCAACTCTGCCCTAGGTGGAAACCTTGTAACCTAACTCTTTTCTATCTCCCTACTTCACTCAAACCCTTCACCACTAGGGACACAAGCTTCTTAAAGCACAGATATGGTTGCCACGCTTGATTTCACACCCTTCACACCTTAAATTGATCACTCGGCTCTTTGTACTTGGCTCTTCTCTCAAATATTCTTAGTGGCAACGGTAAAAATGAATCCACATCCCTTCCTTATATAAATTTTTCAAATTTTGATGCATTTATTGCTCCTCACCTACCAAATATCCCTTCATTCATTGACCAAATCCGTTCGTTCGCACACGACATCTTTGTGCCTAGAATAACCTTCTAGCGCGCCTTCCTACCTTCTGGTCACAGACTTCTCTTCAGTGCGCGCTCCTGCACCCGAGTACCTTGTCACTGCACCTTCTCCTGGTAGCTATCATGGCCTCCGCTTACCTCACGTTATACTATTCCTTCATCCATCTTCATCCTTGGTCACCTTTTGAGAAGTAATCCTCTTTAAAGCACACCACACTAAAGGTATGTGCATTCCTCTGTGCATACACATTCTTCATACAATAATTAGCTTCATGCGTGCAAGCGTGCTTATTACACAAACAACAACTAAATTGACAAAGCATAACTGACAATAAAATAAATACATTAAGGAAATACCGAATTGAAAACCTAGACTAAATGGCAACACTTGCCTTATTACAAACACCAAAAAGACTTATTTATAGTAGGGCTTCAACCTACTCCCATTAAAGTAACCAGGTATCCGTGTTCCATCAAGTGCTTCTAATTGGCATGCACCTGATTCAAGTATAGAAGTTATAACATATAGCCCCAACCAGTGTACTTTGAGCTTTCTGGATGGCGCAAGAACTTTGAGTCATAAATAAGAACCATTTGTCTAATCTCAAACTTCTCATCTCTTATGTTTTTGTCATGCCATGCTTTCTGCCTAGCCTTTTCCTACTTCTGACTCCACCATGCTATGGCTCGACACTCATCCAACTGAATCATATTTTCAATCCATTCTTTTAAATCTTGTTCATTAGCTAGACCTCCAAAGATGGAAAATGTGCAAAGAAGGTAACATAAATTATATAGGAAGAATAACTTCTGCGCCAAACACCAATTGAAACGGTGTGGCTTTGTTCAATCTCTTGTAAGTTGTTCTATATGCCCAAAGCACAATCAAAACCTTGTCATCCCAATCCTTTCGCCAACATCAATTTTTTTGTCAAAGTCGGCCCAAAATTTTGTTGAAAGCCTCAGCTATTCCATTTTCCTGAGGATGGTAAGGTGTATTTTTGTGGTGTGCAACCATAAACTCATCTAATAGGATCCTAATTGTCTCATTCAAAAAGTGTGTACATCTATCAATTGTCAAGCTTAGAGGACATCCATATCTTGTGTAAGAACATTCTCCCATAGAAACCTAGCTGTTGTAGCTATCGTACAGTCTTTGGTAGGTGCTACTTCTGCACACCATGTGAGATAATCTGTGCAAGTAATGATATAGCGTGATCTAGTCCTACGCGCGGCTAATAAAATAGGTCCTACAAATTCAATGGCCCATTTCTCAAATGGTTCAACACTAGTAATTGGTCTCAAAGGCATCTCATCTCTTTGCCCTAGTTTTCCTAGGCACTGACAATGATCACACACCTTGCAATAGTCTTTACAGTCTTTATACAATGTCTCCCACCATAATCCAATAATTAAGATCTTCCGGCAATCGCATCACCTGCATAATGGCCTCCTGCAATACCACCATGAGCTTCTTCCATGATATCCTTGCGCTCATGCTCTAACACACAATGATGTAATACTTCATCTCTACCTAACTTGTAAAGGTCACCACTAATCAACATAAACGGTGCCGCACGTATAGCAAGATGCTTCTTTTCTAATGATTTCATTCCTTCTGGTGCCATACCTATTCATAGAAAGACAACAATGTCTTCTAGTTCGTGGGTGCGTGTTGGAACCTGTATAACTGTGCATCCGATAGTGTCTCTTCAATTATCTATGCCTCCTCTCCTGTATTGATTCTAGATAAATGGTTTGGTCCAGAGTTGCTTTTCCCTAGCTTTACCACAACTGTGAAGTCAAATTCTTGAAATAGGAGCACCCATCTACATATGCGCCCCTGTAAAACTGGATTATTTACCAAGTACTTTAATGCCATGTGATCTGTATAAAACAAAAATGGTGTTGCTAACAGGTACTGTTGAAACTTGTACAATGCATAAATCATTGACAAAGCTTCACTCTGTAGTTGTATAATTCCATTCAACAGGAGTCAACTTCCTACTAGAAAAATAGATTGGATGATCAAGAATACCTTCACTAGGTTGAGCTAACACATCACCAATGGCCATACCAGAAGCATCCACATGTACATGAAATGGTTTATCCCGTGATGGAAAGTGCAGAATGGGCGCGATAGTAAATCTCTCTTTAATATCTCAAACGTGTCTTCTTTGCAGTTCTCCCCAATAAAATGTACCTTTCCCCTTCAGTAATTCTTCCAAGGGTGCTGCAATTCTGGCATACCCTTTTATAAAATTTCTGTAATACCCTGTATGACCTAAGAATCCGTGCACCTCACTTTGACTAGTAGGTGCTTCTAGGCCTAAAATGACTGCAACCTTGGCTGGATCAACTAACAAACCTTCCTTGCAGATGATATGTCCTAATAGTATCCCAAATGGCATAGAAAATATGCACTTCTTGATATTCAAAGAGATACTCAATTGTCTACATCATTCAAACATTAAGCACAGATTGTCACAATGGTCTTTCACAAGCCCATATATTGTCCAATCATCTAGGTAGACTTGTAAGAAGTTGTGAATAAAATATTTGAATGCCTGAACAACTATTCACGAGAATACAACATGCACATTCTTCAACCCAAAAGGCATCACAGTATAGGAAAAACTGCCCCATTCAGTTGTAAATGTTGTCTTTTCTTGATCCTCCTGAGCGATCCTAACCTGATGATACCCGAGAAAATCTATTTGTGAAAGAATATATTTTGCGCCCTGCAACTCCTTCTAGTATTTCCTCAGTGAATGGTGTAGGGAATGGATTTGTAATGCATGCAACATTCAGCTCCCTATAGTCCACACATATCCTAATCTGTCCATCCTTCTTGATATTGATCACCATTGGGCTAACCCATTCTGACTCATCAAGGGGCTTGATAATTCTAGATTTCAACATTTTATCAATTTCTTCCTTTACCTTTTCATGTAAATTAGGATTCATTCTGTAAGGTCTCTTTCTAACTGGTCATGCACCATCCTTAAGTTTGATCTTCATTTCCCCAAGTGATTCATGTACGCCTTTAAGTTCATGATATCCTCTAGGGAATAAGTCCTGATAATCCTTGAGTAACTCAATGATCTTTGCTACCTCCGAGTCTAACCAGTAGTCCCCAATTATGGCCTCCTTAGGCTCAACATCCAAACCTATATTCACCTTCTTTGTCCTCATGGGTTTATGGTAGGTGCACGTATTCTTGTCTCGCACTTTCCAAGACCTCGTGCACCCCATGTGAATGTTCAATAGCCAAGTTTTCAACTTCCTCGTCATCCACGATGTAGACCATCTTTCCTTTCTCTTTCTCAAGGCAAGCACGTGTAAGTAGTTCAGAGTCCATTCCATCTTCCTTTTCAAAACATGCACCGAACTCGCCTCACCATATAATTCCCGAATATGCTCTTCTCGATTTTGCACTATCTCCCATAGTTAAGCGCTTGACAAATTTTAATGCCTCTCACTCTTTGGAGGTTGAGTGAGAAATAATCAAATTTCGGATAATACTTCTATTAAAATTTTGCGGTTCTAGTTTCTATATGTAGTTCTGGATATACATACCAAGCGCGTGCACATCCTTGGAGTGTGGAATACAATTTATGTACCTAGAGTGATGGTGGTAATGCTTCTGTCCCGTTGTCCAGATTCTCTCACACTGCTAAATATGATGTTGAATAGGTTGATTACCATGATAAGTACATATTTGTGTAGGTGCATTGTTCCTTAGAAACCTGGTAGATAAAGCTATTCCAATCTCTTCCCAGTTTATAAGATTATCTTTGTGGACTACCCACCAGCACGCTGTTGTCCCATGTAATGTATATACTAACATATCCCTCCATGTAACTGGATCTGCCCATTGTGTTTCCATAAGCTTCAGAAAGGTAGAAAGATCTTCTTTCCCTATATACCAAGATACCGTGCTACCGATCCGTCGAATTAAACGAGATCTATTCGTGCACACAACTAAACTTTTCACCTCATGCCATACCAGTTCATATGTACCATGATCCCAATTGTCACAAGAAATACTCGTAGTATCACTAATAGAATGAGAATCTTCCCACTGTAGAATGCCTTCTTTTGATGGCTCGTTGACCTCTGGATCCTGAATAACACGTACATAGACTCTATTCAAATCCTCCTCACTTAGAGGCTCAACATAGGGCGTAGACTTCCCATTTGTCAAGGGTATCACAACCCTCTCCTCCTTGTTTTCAAAGCTGATATATCCCTTATTGAATCTCAAGTCAACATTATTTGCATAACACCAAGGGCATCCAAGCAAGGCTGGAAAATTGTCTGCTTCTGCAAGTGCTAATACCTCAAAATCCCCAGTAAACTTGGCCCCTTGTATAGTTATAGATGCATCCTTCAACACTCCTATGGGAGTGGCCTTAGTTTGGTTTTCCATAAACAACACATTAGATGATGGCTGCAATGGAGGCCTCCCCATTTGTACCCAAGCATCTAATGTCAACACATTTACTTCCGCGCCTGTATCAATCAATATATTGCTCAACAGCCACCCATCCACAACAACATTCAGAGTAATTTATTTGTCATAATCAATGATATCAGGGGGAAGATTTGCATGTAGAATCTACCATCTGGTCTTAAGATTTACGCGCAGAGTGTTCCTTTTCAACCAACTTCCCAATAGTGGAATAATGTTCTCCTGGCGCAACATCTTGCACACCTCCCGTACATCATCGATATCAGTTTGGACTGTCTCTGATGCTTTCTTTTTCTCCTTTAGGTACTGTATCTTTCCTTGAAGATTCCTTAGCACTTCCATAGTATCTTGGTAAACTTCTTTCTGATGAGCAGGATCTGGGTACCTCGCATGTAAAACTTCCTCCTTGGTAATCGTAAGCTTCTGATGCAATGCCTCTCACGCAAGTGCTACTTCAGCACATGTAGTGATATTTACTGTCAACACCTCAAGTCCTTCTATTATATTGGGCATCCATTGGTCTTCTACCGTACGCTGGAATCTAACCATCTCGGAGCCTTTGTTTTCTTGCTTATGCTGCTTGCTCAAATGCTCATATAAGTCCAGGCACTCTTCATAGCTATGGCTCTTCCTGCAGAAAGAACATGCATTATTCTGAGGACATTCGCGCGCTGTAGTGGTCAGGAGATCCACACATATAACATGTTCCCTAAGGAAACTCTCCTCTTCCTCTACCTCAGCCTCTTCCTCCATATCCACCATGATATCCACGATCCCCTTCAAAACGCCCCTCATTCCTGCCATAGCATGTTTGAGTGTGATCCCGATCCTGGTGCTCATTCCTACCCTTAGAATTATCTGTGATACCTGTCTATCATACTCTAATGTCTATGACATCCTGGATCTAAGCAATCAATTGACAATCCTCAGTATCATGGGTCGTGGACTCGTAAACCTTGCAAAAGTAGGATACATTCTTCCTTATTGCATGCTGTAACAAAGGACATGGCTAACATCATGATTCAAATGGAAAATTTCACAGTCCAATAGTAATGAGCGTACAGATCTGTGAGGACAACTATCCTTAGTGTGACCTTCCACTTCACAATCTATACACCAAATTCCTGAGCGTGTTTCATGGGCTGAATTTGCTAATGATTTTCTAACCGCTTAGCCATAATCTGCGATCTGTGCTTCTAGGAATGTACTTGACTCCATTGTTAATTTTCCCAACTATCTCGGTCGCAAGGCTTCTTCCAGTGCTTGGCAGCACGATCCGTGTATGTCTTATGTGACGCTTCCTCCTAAAAGGTGATATCAATCCTCCAATGAACCATTGTGCATATTGGCTAGTGTGGATATCATAAGACAACTTAGATAGAAGTGTCTTAAAATGAGCATCATACGCACGTACAATCTCAATACTTCCTTACTTGATATCTTTGAGCACACTTATACTCTTCCTGCTCAAACTCGGGGATATGGAACTCTTTCAAGAAAGCATCCCTCGACTACATAATCCACACAAGTTTGATCAGGGTCAAACTTCCTATACCAGCGTGTGTGTGTGCGCCCTGTGATGTAGTAGTGAATTGACTTGCCTTCCGCTTAGTAGCTATGATCCCTTTAGTGCGCCACAAGATTTCACACATATGCACATGTTTGGAAGCATCCTCTATACCTCTATACTCTGAGAGACGAAGAGACATCTCCATATAGATATTCTGTGGTTGTTGCACCTTGACCACCTGACCCGGAACCTCCTGTGTTCCCTCTACCTCCAGAACCACCAGATCCACCGGAACTAGAACCACCTATACCTCCTAATCCTCCACTTGTAGCTAGAGTAGGACCTGTAGATGTACTCCCATGTGCTCCAATAGTAGTACTATACTGAACCCCTATAGTCTGTGAGGTAGCTCCACTTCTAGAGGTGAATCCAACATTCTGCGTGCTCACATTCTGTGCGGATGATGCACCTAAGAATGCTCCTCCATATAACATTGAGGTTGTATGTCCTGTCATTGATGTACTTGATCCCTGACTTACTCTGCCTCCTACTTCCCAAGTTAGCTTGTTGATTACTTGTCGTACTAGATCTTGAAAACCAAGCACAAAAGCTAGGTCACTAGGTGGATTAAGATGCACGCATGCAGCCCAAGTAGTCTCTATTGGTGCACTTCAATGCGAGGCCGAGAAGGGATCTCTATCATGCTTTCCAATATGGGGGAGTTCTTATCTTGCTCGCTCCAAGAAAGCATTATGTTAGTATGATGTCTAGTTATATTGTATACCTACCATTGTTGACAATCAATATTAGGAAAAAAACCAATAATACCTAGTGAAAACCTTCCATTGGAGGTGGTTCCCCAATTTTTGGGAAATAGCTACATACTAGACATAATTCAAAGAAGATAAAGACAATGATTAGGAATACACATAAGGAATAAACATGAATGTTTTTCACCGAATTAGATAACAAACATAATTTTAAATAGAACTTAAATGAATCAAGATGAAATTCAATTGGGATCCAAGATCAACATTCGGTAAGTGTACCAATATGGGGGCCAAAAAGCGCACAAAAACCCAAAATTAGCCAAAATGCATACGCGATATGGTTTGGTATTTTCCAAACCTAAAACGCATACGCATTATAACACGTAAAAATTTCTAGTGCTAGAAACGCATACGCGCTGCTATTTTTATGGAGCGTGTACACATTTTTAGTTATATTAATTTCAAAAGGGGAATGAGGCATATTTACTAAAATAAAGGTTAAGTATAAGAAATAATAAAAGTATAAAGAAATAATTCTTTATACTTTTATTATTTCTTATACTTTAAATTTATTTTACTAAATATAATAAATTAGGGTCACTTTGTACCTAATGGAAGTGGTCCCGTAGTTCTAATAAGTATAATCTAGAAGATGGTTTTTCAAAATCTAATCTCATCGGTAATTACTCATTTTAAGGATTTCAGAGGACCTAAAAATTTCAGGGCATATATATTGTAGTTAGTATTTGTTTTGGGAAGACATATAGTCATTTTTAGGTCTTTTAACCTTATGGATTAGATTTTTCCCTACCACTACTTGAATTAGTACCAATTTTTAAATTTGGTCCATAATTCACTTTATTGACCATGAATCAACTCTATGATGCTTGTCTTCTTCTTACTTTGAAATGAGATCCCCAGCTGTTTGTAGATATAGGATTGCCCCTGAATGGGATTCCTATCCTATGGCCAAAATGACGTAATTTTAATGTGCCTCCTCTTGAAGGTGTGATCACACTACTAAGTGCTAAATGATTTTTACAAATATTACCAAGTGAATTATATCAAGTGAACTCAGATGATTGCTCATTCTTAGAAACATGGTGCTCCATTTGAAGAACATCCCCTCACCTTTCCTGTCTCTAAAATCATCCTTTCATGGAATCAAATTCATGATTCTCATACACGTATTTTCTCATATGTCTCTCATTGAGATAGAAGATGCCTTGATACTTCACACGTGATGGTCTTGGTACCTCAATGGCATGACTAGCTCATTTTAGCTTGTTCTTTGGAGAGATTTGGGTACAATGACAGAGTCAGGATATGATGATCATCAAGTAACTCCTTGAGCTCCAAATTTAACCTTTGAGCATGACGAATCCTTAAAAATTCAATTTAATTACCAAGATGAAACCTGGGTGGAAGCATACTTAGTACATGGACACCTTTTTCTTAAGTTTGCTCCTCATGGAAATGGGTTTCCTCCTCTAGATAGGGGATGAATCCTTGAATGAAATTTGAGGATGAGTTACATGTTCTTGACCTCCATACTTCATTAAAACACTACAAATCACATTTTATGATCAATAAAACTATTCTAAAAATATAATTTTGCTGCAACTCAAAATTTAGGTCCTATTTCATTTTAAACTAGGAGGGGCAATTGCAGAGTTTTGAAGTACCTCAAGAAGTATTTAAGCCTTGAATCAATGTTGATTATTACACCTTGTAGAGTATTCTAATAAATTTCCAATGTCTTTTTTTCTTCCTAACTCTTTCCATATCTCTTGGAATCATCCAGAGAAGTTAGCTTTCACTGTTTTAACTTTTGTTCCCTGCACCTAAAAACCTGGTCTTAAACAGATTGCTCCTAAATGAGATTTTAATTCCTAAAATTTCCTAAATTTACTTATAAATAATAAATTCTCTCTTAAATCATCCTCAAATACTTTATATTTTCTTTAAAAAAATTCAGTAGGGTGTTCAATTAGCTATAGAATGGTTAAAAATGACCTATTTAGACCTTTGGAGGAAGTAGTCTCTCATCAAAACTAAATGAGCTGATCAATAACCTTAAACACTATTCCCTACACACTGATTGATCTTCTTAGGATTTTCCTTTAATCCGGGGTAAATGTTGAATTGATGATAGGATTTCCGGATGATGCATAGTACCATGCAATCCTCTCAATATAACTTCAACTCAAAGTACGACTTCCCCAATTTAACTTTCTCTTTTTCCCTTGTTTCAAGTAGGTCTAAGTAGGATTTGAAATAAAAATTAAGGGTTTAATAAATTACCACCTATTTCAACCTTACATCCACCTTTCAACACACCCATACACCTTATTCAAGTAAACCTCAATGCTCCATTACTCCTTTACCCATCATCTTGCTAGATTTTAAACTTTTGCCTTGTTAAGACTATTAGAGTAGGTATTTACCTTAGCTCATGTTCACCTAGGTACTTTATTTACCTTTATTGTATTTATCCTCACCCACTTATGTGTGTGGATATTTCTTTATCATATTTAGATATTAGGAGATATTATCTAGTTGTTAGGTTTAGTTCTTTCCTTGATCTATGGTATTGACTAGGTCCTTGATGTCTAGTTCTCTCCTAAATCTATGGTCTTAACTAGTTCCTTGATGACTAGTTATTTCCTTTATTTATGGCTTGATTTACGACCTTGAATGGTTCTTAGATTGTTATTCCTTGCCTATATAAGTAAGGTCCATTCTCATTGTATTTCATTGAGTTCCATAATAATATATGATATTACTGCTCATTTGTTTGCAAAGGTTTATGTCATTGAAATCCTTAGCCCCTGGTCATATGGTATGATCATATGAGAGCTTAAAGCTTGTGATTCATACTAGTGTGTGCTTAACTTCAGCCCCCTTTAATTTTATTTGTGGGGTGGAGGAAACAACATTTTATTTTGTTTTAGTGGCAACTTAAATAAATAACAAAGCAAAATATTGAAAATTTTGTTTTTTCATGCTCTTTCTATTGGAAATATTTATTTTGAGATTTGTACTATAATTATAAAGTGTCAAATATGGAGGATTGTTGTAATCAGTTGTGGACGTAATTTCAGCTGAGCCCGACACCCTAAAATTTTGGGAGTTACATTCTTCTCTATCATGGATTCTGAGAATGATATGATTTTCTCTTAAGTATGTGGACTTCAAGAGGATATTGTAAAATTTGTGGAAGAAACTAGATCACTCAAGAAGAGAAATTCTCTTCTACAATCACTCATTCATGATAAGGATATAATAATCCACTCCCTGCAGCATCAACTTGCTAGCCTACAACATCACCATGATATTGTGGACAACCATATCCATGCTTGTAGTCCACTTGCAGCTATTGCTCCTATACCCACTGACATTGATCTATTAGTCTTTGAGCTTGTCCTTGATCTTGATGCTTTTAAACCTATGAGGCTTGCTACTTACATGCTCTTCCACATCTGTGCCTATTACGATCTTTGTTATCCCGTAAAATTGACAAGGGTAATTTTACGAGTAACCATACCCAAATTTTGTTCTGGTCCCTCGTCAGGGACCCCTCTGTGTTCGAACGTTGCAAAACCCTTTCCCGGGAAATCTGGTTTTCCGAACTTAGCCATTTTTGGTTTTTTTGGGTTGGGCGCACCTAATGTCTATGCAACATAGGGTAAGCATGCGCCCCCTTTAATTCCTTTGGCGCATGGTTTGAAGTGTCAACACACATTTTGGTGCACCTTTCTTTTCAGCATGCGCCAAGGCGCATGCGCCTTTGTGTCAACAATATTTTTGTTGTGCCACATTTTGGTGCACCAAAGGCGCACGTATTTCCGTGTTGACAACACTTTTGGTGCGCCAAGGGCACACATAACTTCGTGTTAACATGTGTTTTGATGCGCCAAAGGGTGCAAGCTTTCTAGTGTCGACAGGTGTTTCGATGCACCACTTCAAAAAGTGGTTGGCACATTTATTACAACTTTGCCTATATATAGGTGCATCCACCCTGTCACTTTCACCAGTCAAAAAACACGTGATTGTTCTTTTTCCTCTCGCACTGCACAAGACGCCTATAATTCTCGTATCGCGTCGTGGACCCAGTTTCACCTCTCACATTATATATATTCTGGTAAGTGGTCCTTATTGCTCTCATGTTTTATGTTTTGGTTATTGGTCTGTTTGTTTGTGGGGTTGGATAGAATGATCTGTGAAACCATGAAACCTCCCTTTGTTGTTTTTGTTGTCCTCCCCCATGCACTTCTCCCTCTTTCCAGATCTGCTGGTAAAGAGGACTCTGCCTCTGAAAAAATCACTTGGATCTCTTTGTTTTAGCCTGTTCATCATCCAAGGAACCCTGCAGAAGAGGCTTAAACACATGTAACCCCTCCAGAGGAAGAACAAAGACTTAAAAATTGATAGACTGCTTCTTTTTCCTCTTTGGTGCAGTCGCCACCCTTGCAACATGAAGTACAGTCGCGCCAATGGCGCATCCACCATGCCTGCTGCATAAAAATAGTTGCGCCCTCAAAGCACACTTTCCTTGCTTGTAACACCCACTAACCCTGTGCCCTCTTGGCACACCAAACTCATGTGTAACATTGCAAAAACTTGCGCCATTGGTGCACCTTGCATCCATGCAACACCAACCTTACTTGTGCCAAGTACAAAACTGTTAACGGCGCAGGCGCATCCCTTATTACAGCAACATCATGTCATGCAAACCTTCCATGCGCCGCGCCAAGTTCCCCTGCGGGCATTGAAAAATGATGTTACACGCATTAAAATCTGCGCCCTTTGGCACATCCTCACCTGTAAGATGAAAAATATCAGCTCCCGTTATAAAATGCATATGTATGGCACAGGCGCACTTCCGCTTGCAACAACAAAAAATGTCATCTGCAGTGTTCATGCACCCTCGCCCTTTCGCACCGATTTGTCCTCGCAAAGCACCCTTTTTTTGTGTGCCATACTATTTAACCTCGCAACCTCATAGTGTTCATGCACCCCGAGGCCTTAAAATTACTAACTCTTCTTTCTGTCAACGCTTTAATGGAAGATCAAACAACTAATATGACTTTCCTGTGTTGGGTTTCACTTCTTCTTCTTGCAGATTAGCAATTGAGTTAAGAACTACATATGTCAACATCAAGTAAGAGACCAACCAATTCTAAGGGAAAAGCCAAGCTCACAGAGGAAGAAATGAAGTACAAATATCAGAGGGTCAGGATGCCCAAATCCCAGGCAGAGTGTGACCTGGATATAAGAGACTCAGAACTTGGTCACATTGATATGGAGGATTTCTGGGCCAGAACCCGGAGGGTCACAGGAAGTCCCTGGATGGACAAACTGGTAGGTAGTGGACTGCATTTTGCTGGGGGGATCCCAGTCAGTGCTGTGAATAACGAGTTCATGATGGTAGTAGCCCGCTGCTACAACAAAGACACAAGGTGTGTCCAGAATGAGAAAGGTGAGGTCGTGATCAACCTCACTACCCGACACTTCGAAATAATGCTCGGCATTCCTCACCACCGGCACTTTGTGGCCGTAAGCCAGGAAGATTGCACCAAGGCTTGGGATGATAATGAAGACCAGTGCATGCAATTAATGAATGAGGTATACCTAAAAACAAGAAGGTGGTGACCAGATGGCCACAAGTCATTCATCGCAGCGATTTCTCAGAGGAACTAAGTGATACAATCACGTTCCTAAGCAGAGTATTTGGGCTTCCTGATGCCCACTACTTTCATAAATGGATGCTGAGATACTTGGAGACAATGAACAAAAATGTGCCAGATCAACGCTTCGAGTGGGCGGAGATCATAAGCAACACTATATCCGAGCAGCTCCAACAACTTACCACAACGGGGAGGTTCTATATGAACTCCTACGTAGTTTACGCTGCAGCCTCGGAGAGAGATTACCCAGCGTTGATGCGGTGCGGGGTTTGGCCCTAGGTAAAAATATATGAATACTATCTAGAGCTGAAGCTGGAAAATAGTATCCCCCAGTTTACAAAGATTAACGATGCCTTCTTCTACGGCATCGTCTACCTTTTGAGGCCAAACATGACTCACGGTCGTATGACCAAGAGCATTGTTGCTGCAACAGAGAAGTGGGGGGCCTTGTTCACACAATTCCCCACCTTCACCTATCTAAGGGCAGCCAACTTCTTGGGAGAACCAACCAAATTACCAAGATATGCCGGCCCCAAGCTGATCCTGTTGGAGCTGTCAAGACAGCTCATAACCTATCACAAGAAGTGTTTGAAGAGAAAGAAGGGTGGAACTCCTTTCCCCCTCACAGTGGGCAGGTACACTTGTCTCTCTCACCACAAAGCATGGGATATGTTTACAGAGCTGGAGCTGCTAAATCTAAAGCACAACTTCCCAGGAAAGGCCCACTTTCGACCCAAGGAATTGTCTACCCAGAGCCAAACTCGATCCGATCCACATTCCATAGATCGAGGATATTTATATCGACCTATATCATGAGGTCGAGCTCAGAAGGAAAGACCATTCCCGCTTAGCCTTGGCTGAAATCATCTAGTACGGTGTAGCCATCATCCCAAAAGGTTATCAAACTACTGATCAAGAATATATCTTGACATAGGTGGGGACGACTGGCCTTTCGTTGTCATTGACAGAACCAAAGCACCTCAGACGATAGAAGAAAGGGTCAAAGAAACTCATGCGAGAACAGAGCACTGGTGCAGAATGAATGGCCTCATCTACCTCGGAGTTGATTTCACCACATCTCCATTGGGCAATGCACCTTCCAGGCCAAAGCATCTGCCAAAGAGAAAAGGGAAAGACAAGGAGGGTGAGTCAAGTTCCACCCAAGAGGAAGCTCCTGAAAGTCCTCCTTCCGCTTCACAAGAACGGGTTGTAATCCCGAAATCCTAGAGAAAGAAGCAGCGGAAGATGTTTCGATAGGAACATCCACTCAGGATGTTGCCACTACTGTAACTATTGAAGTCCCTTCTATCTCTCCTCCCTCTCCTCCTTCCCCTCCTCGAGTGACCCAAGCGACCATTCCTTTGGTCGTATCCTCTCCCCGTCTTCTGTTGTTCCCCTTCCTCATCATCCATCTTCTCTTCTCTTGCGGAGCTGTCCCCCACCATTTCTTCCCTCATTTCTCAGCTCCCTTCCATTCCCATGTCTACCTCTCCTACAGATCTCTTCCCCCGTGAGCACTTCCTCGGCCTCCCTCTCGATGCCGCCTCCAAGTGTCTCCACGTATTTTCCTTCTACTACTACAGCTGCTCCCTTTTCTATTTTCGGCCCTCTCCCATAAGTCCAAAGATGGATCTCTTGCACTTGAGCCAACAAAAGAGGAAAGTTCCCATCGCACTGATGGACTTTTTCGTTATCCCATCAAAGGGGACCAAGAAGCAAAAGCCTATAACTCGCTTCTCTTAGAGTGCGTTAGGAGAGAGAGTAATGGAGATAGCATACCCCAATCCTTTAAAGGATAAAAAGGATCTATCTTCGACAGACACACAAAGTGACCCAAGTCACAATGGGGACATCTTCGTAAATCCTTCAAGGAGAATCCCTATCTGCAGCTAACGCCTTTTCGCAAGAAGCTCTATGAAGCAAAGGAAGAGAAAAGGCATGTTAAAGGAGCAAAATAAACATCTTCTCCACACCTTGCGTAAAATGGGTAGTGCACCCTCCTACAACTGCCACCGAAACTCCTGAGCCTTTGAGCCAGGATAAGATTAATGAATATGCCAAAATCGGCGAGCAGAGCATGGCAGTTTCTGCCTAGAGGAACCAAATCCTCAAAGAAAGTGAGGGAGTGATCGCCAAGTTCACCGGATTATATCAGAATATCAATCGGAAGAACAAAGAACTCTAGGTGATACAGGACCCATCTCCGAAGAGTGACCATGCCAGATGCAAAGCATGAGACCTTTCGAAAATGCTCGACTGTTCACCAAAGATCTAGTCAAGTTCGGTGTCTTTGGACACCCCAGAGCCCTCAACAAAATCCTTTCTACTCTGGATTATCGGGTTGATCAGCTGGAGTTTGTCCTGAGAAGATCGACAAGATAAAGGAGGAAGCCCTGGATGCAATGCATCAGATGGAGCAAATTGTCTTGAGAATGTCTCTGGTTTGCTCACTCCTTCTTTCACCTTAAGAAAGGTGGATGAAACTATTCGGATCTTCAAGGAGATCGTTTCGCAGGGGCTGGGACCAGAGGTCACTTTCGACGCCGAATCCATCAACAACCTGCTGGCTTGTCGTGACTTCATTGGGTACCTGATAGAGGCAGAAAACGATTATTCCAAACTCCCAGAAAAGCTCACGGATGAGTGGGAGACTTGCGAAGCTATCAGTGATCGACACAAGGATCCTTCCCATGATGAACTTCAACCCATGATCAGCAAGTTCATGGAATACCATGCCCAGTTCCACATCTCGTCTCCTGAGCAGCAACAAAAGCAGGATACCCCCTTTCAGCCGCGGGATGACGATGAATAGTTTCCTTCTTCCCGACTTTCTCCTTGTAATTATCTAAAGTGTGTTGACACAAACAATGACATCATCCATGTTGCACCATGGGATGATGTCATCCACAAAGTTGTCAAAAGTCAACAAATGACTTTGGAATCTCTTGTAAGATATTTTTGTAATTAAGTGGTTGGTTTGCTTTTGTCTTCTTTTCTTCTCTCCTTCTATATATACTTGAATACTTGTTGTATTCAGGGTGGATATTTTTTAGATAAAAAATAGAAGTGAGAAGAAAAGGCTTTGTACTTTTTGTAACAGAAGAAAACATTAATACAAATATTAAGACTTTGTGCTGAATATGTGTGTTATGGGCATCTGATCTTTCTTATGTCAGATCTGTGTGTTTATTCTGTTAGATCTATTTCTAATTTTTTGTCATTTGTTCATCAGTATTGCTTTGATCGTCTATGCAAGTAGGTTCAGCTCTGTTTACTACTAGCCCAAAACATAGACCCTCTGACCTTTCTAATTTGGAATTCATTTCTTTTCCCCCTTCAGACCCATCTTCCTTCCTTTCCTTCCTTCATTCCTTTTTGTTCTTTGTCGGAACTACTCTATCGAGATGAGATCCCAAACCCCAAGGCGAAATATTGTAAGACTTGCACGTGTTCCTACTTGGTAGAATAGCAATAAACCGCCACTTTGTTGTCTCAAAGAGGGGCTATGCCCTGCACACTGTTGGCTTGTCTATCCATAGATCTGCTCTCATGACATATTTTCAAACCAACAAGTACCACATGTTGTGAATCCTATTTCTACTAAAATGCATGGCCTTTTTGATAAGCGTGCTAATGCCTTCGATTCTCGCATGCTTTGTTTTATGGGTTTCACTAGAAGAGGTATTAGAAGACACTCATAGGGTATTGTTTCTCCTCTTCCACATGTTAAGTGGAATTCTTGCCATGACATTGGTTTTCATGCGAGATACTTCATTGGGATCACACATTGTGAGCTCCTTTGTTTGTTCGCTCGACTCTTTTTAGAATCATGAGCAACACATGAGTTCGCATATTCACTCGGGCTTGAGAAACTTGAGATTTCAGCTGTCAGACATGATCAACCTGACACACATTCTCGATGTTCTTATGCATGCAACCATTGTGTATTTTACATCAAGTCATATGTAGGAATCTTCATCATCCATCCGTGTTGATTTGGGGTGTATATCGATCACTCATGGCGGCAACATAGGAATTCATTGAGAGGAATCTCTGAGTGCATAGCTCCTCCACCATTCGGCCACTTGCTCCACTTTCTATACCTTCGCATTGTGATGCTTCTTGTTTTGAGGATTTTTCTTTAACGGTGTAGTGTATCTCTCTTGTTTGTTGAGAGATTTTGTATCTGTATTTTCAACACTTTTGGCATGTTGACAATATCTATTGGGGATCTATTCAGTGCGGTCAAGTTCAAAGTGTTAGTTTTTCAGTGTTCGAGTAGTTGTTTTGACAACTCATATAGATTTGTAGCATCCCTCCACCCATTCAACAATATGGGAGGGTGTGGTGTTGATCCTACTTCTTTGGGTTTTGTGTCCTTGCCTTGTTACCTTGGATTTTCTTGGATTGTGACACTCTTGATTTTGTGTCCTTTCCTTGTTGCTTTGGTTATTGTTCTTGGATTGTGACACACCTATTTGCAATAGTTGATAAAATTATGTTTGGTGTTTTTTCACTTTTGACATCACTCCATTGACAATCTCCTTGTATGGAGCTATTCTGGTGAAGCCCAATGTTAATTATTTTTGAGTTTTGTGATCGAGCAGTGGATTTAGACCACAGTGCACACCAAACTTCTTCAGCATTGTATGAGTTTTTTTAGCCAAGATTCTTGGGATGCCTTGGAGTGGTTTTTTATCTCTTTACTTTGTTGTTACTAGTTTTGGGTACCTTGCGGTGTCCCTTTTTCCTAGTTATTGTACATGAGTACCTCATTAGGCCTAGTTGTCGAGACTCATACTATGGACATGCCACTTTTATTTTGGCCCCTAGCTTCACTTGAGAGGGGTGTTAGAGTAGGTATTTACCTTAGCTCATGTTCACCTAGGTACTTTATTTACCTTTATTGTATTTATCCTCACCCACTTATGTGTGTGGATATTTCTTTTATCTTATTTAGATATTAGGAGATATTATCTATTTGTTAGGTATAGTTCTTTCCTTGATCTATGGTATTGACTAGATCCTTGATGTCTAGTTCTCTCCTAAATCTATGGTCTTGACTAGTTCCTTGATGACTAGTTATTTCTTTGATTTATGGCTTGATTTACGACCTTGATTGGTTCTTAGATTGTTATTCCTTGCCTATTTAAGCAAGGCCCATTCTCATTGTATTGCATTGAGTTCCATAATAATATATGATATTTCTACTCATTTGTTTGCAAAGGTTTATGTAAAGTTATTCTGACTAATTACTTTCATCTTATTGATCATGGTGTTTGATTAGCATATGTGTTCTTGGCTTGGTACAATCTAGTTATCGTTCCTTTTAAAGACTCCTTGTTTTCTCAATCTCTAAACAATCTTATCAACTCTGTTTTCACCTTCACCTTGAATTTTACTCAATCTTCTTTTCACTCATCTCACTATGATCACTTGCTCTCCTAATCACTAATGCATATCACTCAACTCTTCCTTTTTCACTTTTGTCTTTTCATACAAACCCTTACTCTGTCTAGGCTTCTTCATGACACTATGTAGGAAAGTCAATAGGTCTTCTTGATTAAATTTGTATAAAAAAATTTCCTCTGTTCCTCAAGGATTAAGAAAATTCTAACAAAACTACCTCAATTATAGATACAATTTTCTTATGATTTTCTTGACAGTCATGCAAGAAATAAACATGATTGTACATTGCTTCCTTTACCTCGCTAACCACTCAATAATTTTTCCTTATAACCTAATTTTATGACTCCTTGATGTCCTTAGGCCTTCATCCATCGTAGACTCCACCAACTTCAAACACATGGAATAAAGACTATTTTTCTAAAATTACATCCTTCCTAGCCCTCAAACTGGGCATTAACACTACTAGATTGTATTTACACATTCCTTTGCTTTTATTATTATTCCAACATGTACTAAGGATTTTAAAACTCTTGGTATTCTTATTACCTTCCTCCACACTTATTAAGGAATCTACCAATCATAATTATTAACTTTTACAATGAATATTCTACTCTAGGACCTTAAGATTGGGCACACACAATTAGGATTATGAACACAAATTTAATTTAAGAAATCCTCCTTTAGATGGCTTATTACCTTTTCTTGAATTTTGCAACACCAATTCCTCATGATCAATGCCTTGAAAATAGACTCAATGATTCCATTTAATCATTATGTTCATGCTACATACTACTAAACTTCTAAAACAGGGGTATATTTGCATCTAAGTAAGTATTTATACCTATTTTCCATTCCTTCGACACTACGAGGGTTCCATGAATCCTTGAACACCATTATAGATATGAAGACAATCTAAACAAGATATTTACACGTGAAAATGCTTTGCAAAATAGTCTCTAACCTCCAAATATGATATCTCGGTCTGAGAGGACTATGTCACTTAACACCTAAACCTATAACATACCTAGAGCTAGTTCAAATATTCAAATTATACATTTGGAGGGAAACTCCTATTATTTCCTATGGATTCCAAATGGACTAGTACAAGCTATGACCATCTCAAGTGGACCCAAGACACCCCTAGTCACCTAAGAAAGAAAAATTGATTATTAACAAGATGCTCTTACATCATCAGAGGAAAGATGCATAGTGACTGAGAAGCCTTATTTTCAATTAAGGGCTTAGTTGTCATGCTTCAAAAAATTTAATTTCCATGCTAGTTATTTTGGCCATTATGGAGCTAATAAAACACCCTCTGGGAGAGTTTAGGAAATATCTTAAGCATCCAAAGGTGATGTCAGGGAATCTTGGAAGTGTTGAAGGTAATTTAGGAATATTTAGGAAATGTTTGATCATTCAAGGACTATCTAGCTCAACATTGGGTTTTCTAGGTGTAGGGAATAAACACTCTAATGGTGAAACCTGAATTCTCTAAAAGATTCCAAGAGCTCTGTAAGGAGTTAGGAGGGAAAAAATAGGCATTGGAAATCTACGTGAATCCTATACATATTTGAGACATCCATTTTTCTCTAAGGCTTGAAGGTGTCATGAAGAATTTCAAAATAGTGAAGCTTCCCCTTTTGGTTCCAAACTTCATGAACCCTATAACACATACATGTACATGAAAATATTCACAAAATAGAGGTTTTTATGTATCTTATCATCATACTTGGAGCATGCAACAACAACATAAAATAATATTTTATGAATTCTCTACATTCTGAACCTTCATACTAGCCTTCCCAAGTCATTGCATGGCCAAACCCTTCATATTTTGTCCATCACTATAAGAGTAGGGTTTTACAAGGGTTTAAACCCACTTGGCTTCTTAACAATCATTCATAAATGATAGGGCATAATTTTACCTCATTACAATTGCAAAATACTATTAACTCCATGCCTCAACATTGATGTATGACTCAAGTCTCCATGTAGAGTTTGCACATGTGGGTGAGCATTCAAAGTTGACCATCAAGATGGAAAACAATGTTTTGAGAGCTCAGTAGATCCTAAAACATATTTTCATTCATTTCCTTCATATTCAAGTAACCTCAAACTTTGTACACACCTATGACATGAGCTCCTCCATGATTTGCAATGCTCATTCATGATTTATTACTTTTGAAACTCACCATGCTACCTGGTTTTCCCATGCATTCTTGTCGTGTCTTCTATGTATTTCTTCAAAGGACCTTGAACATGCACTATTAACTTGAAACATGATCTTGTAAACCTTCCAAAAATGCTCTGTAATGTCAGAATACTCCTTAAATTCTTACACTAACTTTCCTTGGATTGCTTTTCTTCATACCTCATGCCATACATGCACTAGGTTTAGGACTAGGCCTACTTAGGCTTACTTCAACCCATGTCATACTGAAACTAATCTTGAAATCACCTTTTGACACACATACACCTTTGACACAACTCTATGAACATGTTAGGCACCATAACAACCTTTGACCACCTTTGGAGCTCATACAAAACACCTTGCTTTCTTGAACCATGCATCAAAAACATAAACATATACTCACTCCTAGACACCATGCCACTTCACCAATGCAACACTTCATGACACCAAAACAAGGACTATGAATCAACCTTCATGATTCTTGATGATTGATACCTCATGTCAACTCATATGCCACTTGGACACCCTTTTTCATTAATGTAACTTGATATCAATGACAACACCAATGATACTATTATCAATACATGTGTTTTGATTTGTTATGTATTATAAGGCATTTCATGAGTGCATATATTTGAGTAGTTTTTGTTTCCTTTGAGATTTTTGAGGTTTGTAAAATCTAATTTTGACACATCTAACACTCCTACAAATTTTAGTAAACAATCCAAAAGGCCCCAAAACTAAACAATGACTATATTCGTTGCCAAAATAGACATCGATTGTAGAATTTAAATGCTAAAATCTTTAGGTTAAATGTTGAAATCCTGAAAATTACCTATGTACTGACCAGATTAGATTATAAAAACTATCTCCTAAACCGTGACTCATAAAGGTGTGAGACTAGTTCCAGAAAGTGCAGAGTGACCTAATTTCTTATATTTACTAAAATAAACTTAAATTATAAGAAACAATAAAATATAAATAATAACAAATGAAAAACTTATATTTCTTATATTTTTGTAAATAAAAGCCTACCACAAACACATATAATTCCTATACTCTCGGGAATGTGTACACATTATAATTTGCATACTCTTTCCCTTTATTATGCCCCTAAACCAAGCTTTTATAGAATTTGAATTATTTTGGTTTCCCAAACCTATGCCTTAGACCTGTAACAACATAGAAACATGCGTATTTTTTAAAAAATATGTAAACACTCACCTTCCACCATGCTAAATCCTATAAAAACATTTTCCATATTTCTTAAGTTTTTTCTACAATGTTAAGAAAACTATCCTCTTTCTAAATATATACTTTTTAGATTTTTCTGACTATTCTAAGGTTTCCATTTATATTTATTTTAAACTATATATTTTATACCTCTATTTTTAATGAGTGTAAATTCTTATATTTCTTCATGTATCTTTTTTTCACTTCTCCAAAAAAAAAATTATATAGTCCCAAACAAGGCCTAATTTTATAGATATTAAAAATATATAGTTTTCGATATTTTTTGAGGTAGTTAGGGGGAGCACGGTCAGTTATCCGTTATTTTTTTATTTTCAAAATATTTTTACTTGAAAAATCATAAAAAAATAAATACTCACTAAAAAATATCTATCCCAAACTAGATGCTCCTATCTATCTTTCTACTAAAGGGTTTTCAAAAATACTAAATAGTGCTAAAAATTAGGGGCACGACCAACTATCTACTATGTTTTTTTACAAAAACAAGAGCACCTATTGACATTTTATATATTTAACCCACTTACACTTAACCATTTTTAAAAATATAGTATTTTAGAAACTAGACTCGAAATACTACAATTCATGTTCTTATAACATCTTCAAATTTTGAGTGTAACTATCTCAAATAACTCGTACAAGTTGAAGTTTTTATTTTTTTGGGAAAAAGTGTCCACTTAAGACCCCCTTTTGGCCCCCCATTTCCATGCACTTACCCTTCTACACATTACACTTTCATAGTTATATACAAAAATAAGTGACTTTTAAGTTACAGTCACTTCTTCTTTCTTTCATACAAAAGAGGGTCTTCACATTATCTATCCTTCCTAAGAGAGAACTATATCTTATATAATTTTTCTTATTTACATTATGCATATACATAAGAGTTGTGTAATCATACAAAATACATTCATGTCAGATTTATAATTCTTTTTATATTCCCAGCACTTTACTGAACTTAAATATTTGTCTCATCTTGAGAAAAAATACTTGAATGATATGAGAAATGGATTGTGCTACTCGTCTTGATATGTGCCAAATATGTTGGAATGTTGAGTTTTAGGTGTTTTCATTGATGGAAAATGTCATTAATGAAAAAGAGGATGATTACATGGAGTTTAAGGTTGTTTCATGATGGCATGAGGTGATTCGGTGAGATTGGTTTGGAAATAAGGTGACCTAGCTAGCCTAGGTGATGGTGCATGACAATTTTAGTTTCTTGCTTTCTTGAGGAGCGTGTTTGGAGATTTTTAGGTACTCACATGATTTTCAAAGTGTAGTCTAGTTGTTTAGAGGTCAAATGAGGCACGAGGATGAAGTATAGATCCATGTGATCTCATGGAGGCATGTATATATGTTGGAAATGTTTCCTTAGGTGTGTTAGGGAATTTTGGAGAGGTTTCTTGGTGATTTATGAGGTCCTTCTATGATGACCTAGTTTAAACCATGAAAAACCCTACGAGATAGTCATGAAAATGAGATGGGATATGAAGATGCAAAACTATTTGAGATATTATAATTATTTGATATGGTGCATAGGGATGTCCTACAGTGCGACCAAAATTTAAAGTCATTTTGAAAAATATTTTGCAAGTTGTGAAACAGGGGTTGAGAAGAAGTTGTTTTCTAGCTCGAATTGCAACTTTTGATGCTCACCATGAATTGTGTGATTTACATGGGACCTTATGGATTTCAGATATTATTTTCCATTGTGTTAATAAGATTTTAAAAAAATAATGGAGTGGTTTTAGCGTCACATTTTTATGAACAAATGTTAAGAAGGTAAACAACTTTTTATGAGTTTAAAACCCTAGCTAAAAAGTGGTAGGATAAATTTTCTTGGTAAGTGTCAAACATTGATTTTTGGTGATCTTATGATGATTTTATGTTGTATAGGAATCCTCTAGTTTTACATAAATGTAAGATAGAGCATGTCATGATGAGTGGACCCCACTCAAAAAGACAAGTTTTTGAAGAATTTCATTTTGGGACAATGTTGTCCAAAGGAGGTATGAAATAAATCAACATTGTTTTTATCCTAGGATTTTTAATAGATGTCAATGATATTTTTAGATCATATGGTTGAGCTCTGAAATGGAAAAGTGTGCCCTATTTATGAGGACTAGATTTTGGGGCAGTTTGGAGCATTCTATAGTAAAAGTGGAACTTCAGGAGCTATATGTGGAGTTAAGAATTGATTCATGATTTATTATGATCTTGGTTTAGAGATAATTACAATGATATATAAAACTTTATTTTTATAATGTAAGAAAAATTTATGACCTAATCTTTGAGGGTCAAATATGCGAGATACCTAGTTAAGCAGGGTCTTGAGAAGCTTCATGAGGTAAGGTGATTTTTCTGATTTGTTCATGATTTTTGAAGGTTTCTGAGTCCATATAAAACATTTATAAGGTTGTTACATGCTTTGGTTAATCTTTTAAGTGTTTTTGGAGGTGATAGAGAAAGTTGACCTCAAGACTAGTTCTTGAGTCCTAGAAGCCTAAATGAGTAGTTTCAGAGATGGACATGGTTAAAGGCATTCCACTTAGATTTGGAAGGAAATGTAAGATGTTATGGAAAGAGGATTCAGATATATTTCCAATATTTTATGGTTTGTTTAATAATGATGAGGTTTTATAGGTCATCAAGCTTAGTTTGTGAAGAAGAAGCTTAGTTGTTTTTTAGGACAAGATTGCTTTTGTTGAAAGATTGAAGTAGAAAATGCATTAGATGGACTATTTTATTATTGATATCATTTTAAGATTTAAGAGGAATTAATTTTTTTCCTATTGAACTGCTTTGGAGTTATTGAAAGTGGTAGTAAGGGTGAAAGACTTTTGAGTTCCTAAACATTATTTAAGGGCACTCGGTTTGGTGAAGAGGAAGTTAGTGTGGTTTGCATGAATGGATGTTTCATGAGCTATACCAAACATGTATGTGATATACATGTCAAGGGGATTCAATTTAATGGGTTACATGCCATATTTTAGGTGTTTTAGTATGTTATTAAGGTATGAATGTGAAGACTGGTTCTAGAAACAACTGTTTGGTGAAGGATATGAGCCTTCTTGAGTGAGTTATGAAGAATTTTAGTGGTGAAAGATAATGTACAACCATGGATGGTGTTTTTATGTCATATTTTACATTTTGATGAATTTGGGAGCTTTAATAATCATGGCGATGTTTTTTTGGTTTTTAGTCATCTAAGTGATGGGGTTTTGAGTTGTTTTTAGCTTGTTTTATGTTTTTAAGCATGACCAACCTACATGAGTCCATTATGAATGTTTTTATGAATGTATTTGGATGTTTTTATGATTTATTGGTCTAGATAAATGTTTAATATTGAAGTTTTTCATATTTGTGAGTTACTAAGAGTATAAAGTACATGTTGGAGTTCAAATTTCAACTAGTTGAGAGAGAGAGAGAGAGAGAACCAAGTGTGAGTGATAAACATGTATGAAGGCATCATTTCAGAGCTAAGGAAGTTTTGAAATTATGAGGAATATAACAGAGAATGTGTGCAAGGGTTTGAGATCAAATCAAGTCAAGTTTTTCCAAGTTTGAGCAAGCTAGAAGGAGGTGTGTTTGAAGGATTTTGGAGCTGAATCTTGTGATCACCATTAGATGAGTTTTTAGCATATATTTAGTGATCTTATTATCAAAATATTGTGTGATGAGTCATATTCATGAAAGTATCTTGTTGTGAATAATATAAATAAGGGTTGGTGTCTCACTAAGGAAATCTCGTGTGATGTGTAATATTCACTTGAGTATTTTTTTGTGTAATATTAACAAAGTTTTCAGTGGTTATTATTCCCCTTAAGGGTTTCCCACTTACATCTTGTGTTCTTGTGTACTCCTTGTTTATGTTATGGTGTATGGTTATTTCTTATTTTTATGATCACATTAATGCATGGTTGAATGTTAATGGTGTATGAAATTTAATTTGAAATTGTATAAGGGTTTTGAAGGAATGATTCACCCCAGTATATTGTGCTTCCAAAAATTTGTATCAAATAATTTCCTTTTGGAGAAGTTTGATCACTTGAAAGGAGATCCATGAAGCACAAAAATGGTGAGTCGAAGAGTGGCTCTTCTTCTAGCAAGACACCATTGTTTGATGGCGTGAACTATGAATTTAGGAGTATAAGGATGATGACTCACATCATGTATTTATGGTTTGATATTTGGAAATATGTGGAGGATGGATATATTGTTCCTGTTATCCCTCCAACAAGCAATCTTGACAAGAAGTTGTGTAGTGACAATTCCAAGGCTATGAATGTTAGTATGTAGGGATTGGTTGAACTGAGCTTATGAAGGTGATGTATTACGAATTAGATAAGGATATGTGGGAGAAGCTTAAGGTCTTGTATGAAGGAGACTCCAATTTAAGAATTTCTAAGCTTCAAACTTTCAGAAATCAGTTTAAAGGACTAAAATTGAATTATGATGAGTCTATTATTGCATATTTACTTAGGGTTGACAAGGTTATCAACACCATGAAAGGGTTAGGTGAATATGTGAAGGAAGAATTTGTAGTTCAAAAGGTTTTGAGATCTCTAACACCTAATTTTGATTCCAAAGTGTCTACTATAGAAGAAGCCAAGGATTTAAATCTTTTGAAAATGGATGAATTGCATGGGACTTTGACTGCCTATGAGATGAGAATTGCTGACTCCAAAACAACTAAGAAAGAGATTTATTTCAAGTCTAAAATGAAGAGCAAGGGTAAAAAGGCTAATGATGTTGATGATGCTCCTAAAATTGATGATGATGAGCTATTTGCAATGGTTTCTAGAAGAATGGATGTTGGATCTAGTAAGTACAAAGGTAAACTACCATTTAAGTGTTTTAATTATGGTAAAGTAGGTCATGTTGTTGTTAGGTTTCCTCATAGGCATAAAAAGGAAGGTGATGATGATCATAAGGGTATTTATGAAAAAAAAATCATAATTATAATAAAGGCAAAAAGGATTTCAAGAAGTTTTAACACAAGAAGAAATGCAAGAAGAGTATTTACACAAAGGAATATGATCACTCTTATGAAGAAAGTAGTGAGAGTGATGTTTTAGATTTAGAGTCTAAATCTGATCATGGAGATGTAGGAGTCGAGTTCTTGTTCATGAAAAAAATTCCATGATATCTAATAGTGATGGTTCTATATTGTTAGGTGATTTCATATCAGATTCTTGCAAAGATATTGAAGAAGAATAAGATGATTGTGAAATTGAATTAGTGTGTGTTCAAGATGAGATAAAGCGTGTTGAGAGGAATGTCAATAATCTAAAGACTCAGGTTAAAGAATATGAAAGAAAAATTCATGAGATAGAGGAGAAACATTGGGATGCTAAAGAGAAGATTGATGAAACAATAAGAAAGCTAGAGATGCAGATGAGTACCATGACTCAAAAATTCCAATCTAAGGAACAAGAAGTGGCTCTTCTTAAGAGTGAGCTATCTGATCTTTGCTAGAAAGATCTAAGGATCTTGATGATATCTTGAGAAATCAAGAATCTACAAGTGACAAGGATAGGTTTGGGGTTTAGTGATGACCTCAAGGGAAAAGTAAAAATATAGAAGACCTTGTTTCAAGTAAGGAGGTTGGAGAACCAAGCATCAAGGAAGGAAAGAAGGATACTTTTTCCAAAGACAATGTGAAGACAAAACCAATTAGGAAACCTAATGCTTCAAGGTATGAAATATCTTTTAATGGTTATTGTTTTACTTGTAATGGCTTTGGTCATAGGGAAAAGGAGTGTAGGAGGTATTCTAGATATGATCACCCATGGAGAGATAGTAGGAGTGAGAAAGATAATAATGTAGTGTGTTACAATTTCCATGAGAGAGGTCATGTTGCTAGATATTTTTGTATGATCCACCTAGTCAAGTTGAAGGCTACAAAGGTAAGAGTTCAATTGTATGCTTCATTTGCAATGAAGTTGGTCATGTTGCTAAAGAATTTCACTATGGTTACTCAAGGAAAGATAAGATATTTCAAGGTCCTATGGTGCAAGAAATAGGATTTTAGGGTTCTAGATTGCATACTAGCAAACTAGGTAGGATATGGGAGCCTAGAAGGAACAATAATGGCCCACCAAGAGATGATATGGATGTAAGACAAGGTGTGTCAAAAATGTTGATCACAAACAAGATGGAAATGGTGAAATGCAGGTGTATAAGAGTTCTTGGGACCTCTTTAGGTCACTCTTCTAGATTCATCATGAAAGGATGTGTCTCTACTAGGCTTCTTAGAGACATGTTGATCCATATGAAGCATTGAAGGAAGGGGGAGCTGACTAGGTTGATGAATGACTCCTCCAAGTTTTCAAGGTATGTTGTCAAAGTTTCAAAAGTATGTCTTGTGGTTTACCTTGGTTGTCCAAGTATTGAAAGTGGTATCGTCACCTTTGTCAAAGGCCTTTAAGTTTGTATGAGTTATGTCCTTGAGTCTGTGTTTTCATGTCATGAGGTGTTGGTCATTTAAGTACTTATGAAATCTTGCCTTGGTCCTCTAACATATGGTTAGGGTATTCATTTGTATAGTTCTTATGAGTCGGGATATTTGTCTAAGTATGAGGAATTGTTGGTTTCCCATCTTGATTCATGGTCAAGTTCTAGTTTTCAAGGAAATATATCATTCTATAGAGTCATATCTTGTTCTAAGTCGGTGATCAAATTTGGTGGCATACATAAAATGGTTGGGATCAAAGGTTTCCCATGGTATTGTACGTACTTGAAAAGGCTATGTGTGTGTTTACGTGGTTTATAATAGGTGTAAGGATGATTTCCAAAGCATGTCATGAGTTATTTGAGCTTAAATGTTTGATATCTTTCCGATTGTTGTGAATTGGATGTGTCAAAGAGTGTGTGCACTTGAAGAAGATGGTATGAAGTATGTCTAGTTTTGTCTTATACTCAAGAAGAGGTGTATCTCTGTCAAGAGTTGTCTAAGTCCTAACATTATGGGTTAGGTGTCTTTAATTCATGCTCATTATGGTTTCAATAATAATCATGTTTCAACCATCATCACAAGATGGATTGTGAATGATTTCATGAAGTTTGATTGAGGACAAGCTAAGATGGATACTTGGTAAGTGTTTGTGGTTTCTTTGATTCATAAAAAAATGTGAATGCTCAAGACTTAGAGGGGCTTGATATATAGATTTTGAAAAAAATTCAGGAATTGAAATCAAAATTTGTGCACTTTGATTTATTTCTACCTTATTTGGGCTCTAGGAAACCATATTAAGCGGTGTGAAGAAAAGATTGTGTTTGAGGGACTAAATGGTGTATTTGAAGGCTAATATTTGGAACAAAGTATCTTCTTAAGACATAATTCAAGATTAAAAAGAAATTAATTTATGGGAATAATTCAAATGGTTGGAAACTATAAAATTTCTCGGACCTGATTGTGAATTACACTAGGAGACCTATTTGCACGAAAAATTGCAAACCTGGAAAAATTATTTCAAAGACATGCTACAAGGTTGATAGGGAAGACATAATGGTCAAATGGGTACTCAAAATAGGTAAAATTATATGTGAAAGTGAATAAATCACAACCTAGGTGTGAATTCCTCATGAAGTAGGGCTAGTAGCTTTGTGAAAGCAAAATGACCCTTGATGGATCACCTAAAACTATTGATATTGATAGGGTTGAGGGATAGAAATAAACTAGAAATTAACTAAAAGAAAACAAAGGGTGATACACCAAATATTTTGGGACTTAACTTATATGGAAGCACACTTAATGATTGGTAAAAAACTGATGGAATTCACTACAATTTCTTGTTTGACAGATTTTGCACTCACAAAGGCATTGACATACACTTATATGGCTTGAAAAACATACAAAACAACTTAATGGAGGTGTTGTAAGATTATTAGCATGTAAAGGAATAATATTACTCACTGAAACATACTTCTAATCTATTGTGAAACACTTCACAAAGCTTGAAATTAGAGGAAAACTAGTATTTTATTCATCTACACAGGTGCGTAAGTATAAATTTTGCATACAAGTCTACATAAAATAATAATCCCCTTAAACCTATGCACATGCACAATTTTAAATGCAAAATATCACCGCTTTAAGCTCATAAATAGCACATGCTAAAATTAGCCTAACTAGAGGTTTGGAAATAAATCCAATAATTGCCACTCATGCAGAAAAGAACACTAATAGTTTGAGATGACTTTTTTTGCACAATTTTGATTTAAAATAATTCAATCCTATGATTATATTTGTAAAAGAATAAAATAATTTTTTTCCTATGCACTTTGCATTTTACCATTCAAAATTGTTGATTAATGACCTTCATGGTTGAGTTCGACATGATTATGAGTTAGCTGAGCTTTGAATACATGGGATGAGATTGTTTTTCCATTTTTTTTTTTTTCTTGGTGCAAATATGAAGAACAAAATGAGATCTTTCCAACGAGACCAATTTTATTGAATTTGGAGTTGTAGATCGAAATATATGGCCATTTGAAAATTTGCATGTTGGGATGAACATGAGAGTGACACGTGGTGGCCTCTAATTTGTTCGTGGGATTTCCTTTGTCTACGTGTGCATTGATTTTATTTTTCCACGTGTTATGTGGATTTACATGTAGGCATGTGATTTTATGAAATGTGAGCCAATAAGAGAATGTTGTGTATGCTTTGGATTTCACAGTGTCGAGCTCTATGAAACCTCCATTATCCATCACAAAGTATGAACCAATGAGAAATCTACATGAACTTTCATTAGTGTCAGTCCTTTCTTTTACTTGCACTAGTTACCGTGAAAAAGGTGATCCAATGAGAAGGCTCCACGCACTCTCGTAGTGTTAGACCTTTGATAGTCCCTTTTGACCATTGGAAACATGAGCCAATAGGAAAGATCCACACTCCTTCACAATGCATTTTCATTTACAAAAACCTTTTTAGATTGTGAAGCGCGAACCAATAAGAACATCCCACACTACTGTAATGTCAGTCTTTAGTTATACCAATCCTATCATATTGTGAAGGTATAAACCAATAAGAGCATCCCATAAAATTTTGCGGTCACCGATTACGTTTGATAACCTTGAGTAACCATTGCGAATGCGAATCAAGAAAATCTTGATGAACTTTCACTATGTTAATGTGTCAAACCTTGCTTTTCAAGCACCATGTAGACCCTTGCGAAGCATGAACCAGTAAGAAGGCTCCACGTATGTCTCATGTCATATCTTCTCCTTCACATTGCAACTTATTTCTAGGTCACTCAGGACCCGACATCTTATTGAATTTGGTTTATTCCATGGATACTTGAGGTCTCTAGAATGCATTGGCTATTGAAAGCGTCATAATCCTTCCATGTGTCCCTACTTTTTAGTTGTAAAGTTAAAATTGATGGCCAAAAGAATATTTGTTGGGCTTGTTTAAATGGCTAAGTCTATTTTAAAAGAGTGATTTGTGCTCTGTGAATAAATGTTTCTATTCTCAATGTTTTCCAACAGACCTCCACAATTATAGTCCTCATCTTCATGCAACCCATCCATATAATTCATTGCCAGAACTCATTGTTTATCATAATATTCTTTTTCCTTGATGGTTTTCTTTTCTATAAAGGACCTATGTTGGGTTGAATCTAGAAAATCTTTCCTTCCAACTGGGTTCATGAATTATAATGAATGGTGTTGATTATCAAGAACATAAAAGATATGATTCAATGCCTTATTAATTCTACATTCTTCCCATCATTGCTAAGAAGCTCTACCATTCTCTAATTCATGGCTTGCTTATTATCCTGAGTAGCTGAATTTTTTTGGTATCCCCCTTCGATGATTGACCAAAAATGGTCAACATAGTTGGTGACTTCACAAAACTTGGTTGCATTTTAACCAGCTATAACCCCTGAATATATTTACTTATAGCCATGAAACAATCTGAAACCATCCTATAAACTTGACCATGCACACCCAAGGCTAAATAACACTAAAAATATTGAAAATCCTCCACAAAAACTGAAAAACAACAACAACATGTGCAAAACTACACTTGGAGGAAATAAACACTCCTACAAGGCATGCCATTTAAGATTGGTAGTCATTATTGAAATCGGAAATGTAAAAAGATGTGTTAAAACACTTAGAGGAAAGCATGGGAAACTATAATACAATGTCAACTTATCTCATTTAGAAACAATGCTTCAGATGAATCTCGTTGACTAGGATCAAAAGCTCTTCTCCATCTGTTCTTGCAAGATAGAAAGAATTATGTGGCTTGCATCCAATGATGATGTATGGTCCACTCCAAAATGAATCAAAATTTGTGTGAGAATCTAGTTTTTGTATCTTCATCCCACTTCAACACTAAGTCACCCTCATTGAAGACTCTTGCCTTGGCCTTCTTGTCAAATTTTCTCTTAATTTGAGCTTAATTCAGATCCATAGAAAACATAGCTTGATTCCCGATCTCTTCAAGTTCCATGAGTTGTGCATACCTCACCTCCATGGGCTCATTCTCCATTAATTCAACTTGATGCATCAGTTCCAAAGATGGAAGCTCAAGAGAAATGGGAAACTTGGCTTCAAGGCCATAAACCAACTTGAAAGGTGAATTTGAAATTGATATTTTGTGAGTTATTTTATCAGCCCACAAGGCTTCCTTCAACTTGGTATGTCAGGTTCACTAATTTTGATATGTAGTTCTTCTAATTATCCTTAATAGATTTTTATTCATACTTTCAGCTAATCCATTACCTTATGGGTAATAATTGGATGATGTGCTAAGATAAATACCATTCGAATAGCCCATGTAACAATATTTCCACCTACAAAATATTTTTGCATTATCTGAAATTATAGTAGAGGGAACACCAAACCTGGTAATTATGCCTTCATAGAAGTCCAAGATGCTTGTCTCATTAGCTTCTTTCAAAACAACTACCTTAGTCCACCGTGTGAAATAATCAGTTGTAGTGAGTATTCATCTATGCCCCAAGCTTGAGGGTGGGTTTATGAGACCAATGAAATCCAAACCCCATTGAGAAAAAGGATTATCAATTATAATTGGCTGAAACGGTAAGGTAACAAGCCTTTCTTTTCCTTGTAAAAATGCATACTTCTGACATCTTCTTACCCAAGCATGGCTTTCTTTGAAGAGTGTAGGCTAATAATATCCTCATTCATGATCTTGAGGGTGTATTTTTTGATAATAATGCCCTCTCCTTGATCATCATGAAACTATTCAAGTATCCTTTTGATTTGGTTTGGTTCAACACACCTCAATATACACCATTAATGTCATTTTTGAATAGAACATCATCAATCAACGAAAAAGATGAATTGATTATAATATGAAATATATTCTTTTTGAGCTTTCCAAATTATGTGGATACATAACATATTGAAGGTACCTTACCATGTCTAAAAGACATCTTGCATATTGCTGATTTTTAAGCTCTTCAACTTTATCTTGAAGAACTAGGACACCTTCTTTGAGCTCTTGCAAGTCTCGGGCCATGTGCTCACATAATCCTTTGCCTCTAATTATCTTGGTCACTTTAATGTTGATGTCATATTCCATCACTTTAGTGATCCAACCTACTCTTTTCTCACTTATTTCCTTGTTCATAAAAATTCCTTGATACTTGGATGAGCAACCATTAGATTAATTATGTTGTTAGAGAGAAAATGCCTAAATTTCTTGAGTGATCTAATAATTAAAAGTACATGTTTTTCAACAAATGAGTACCTTGTTTCATACTCCACATACTTTGATTGAAAAAGGCAATTGGATGCTCTCAAGCCTTCTTTGTTCTGTTGTGTTAACATTCCTGAAATGGTATCCATGTTAGCATGAGCATACAACATGAAATCTTTCAAAAATTAGGATTTATGAGTGTTGGGGCTGAAGCTATGGCTTGTTTGATAGCTTAAAAATGTTCACTCCTTCCTTTGACCAAGTAAAATTTTGATCCTTCTTGAGCATATTGGTCAATGGCTTTGAAAGTGAAGCAAAATCAACAATGTACCTTCTTATAAAATTAATCTTTCCAAGGAAACTTTGAAGTGCTTTCTTATGTTTTGGCAATGATAAAGCAAGAATAACACTTACTCTTTCTGGATCAATCATCATACCATGTTTTGAGATGATATGGCCAAGAATTTTACCCTCATGAATTGAAAACACACACTTTTTGGGATTAAGTGACACACCAAATTCTCTGCACCTTTCAAAAACTACTTTGAGTTGTGATAAGTGGTCACTTGTAAGCTTTGAAAACACTATGATATCATCCAAATAAACCAAAACAAACTTGTTAATGATACCCTAGAATTCCATATCCATGGCTCTCTAAAAGGTTGCACCTACATTGGACAAACCGAATGGCATATTTTTGTATGCATAGGTGCCCCATTTAGTTGTGAATGTTGTTTTAAACTGATCTTCTTCTTTGACAAGTATTTGGTTATAACCACTATACCCATCAAGTAAAGAATATCTTTATGAACCAACAACTAGCTGAAGTATCTGCTCCATGGAAGGAAAAGGATAATGATCCTTAAGAGAAGCCTTATTCAATCACGAAAATCTACACATAATTTGATTTCACCATTTTTATTTCTTACCAGTACAAGGTTAGCTACCCAAGTTGAGTGCTTAATGGGGAAGATAATGGAAGACTCAATGAGTTTTTCAAGCTCTATTTACATCAAGGGCTCCAACTTGGGGTTGATTGGCCTTTGTTTTTATCTAACTAGTTTTGAATCAACCTCTAATTCAATAGTATGTTGAGCTAAAGAGGGATCAAATCCTCTTAAATCACTATATTGCCATGAAAAAACATCTACATACTCTCTACAAAGCTCAATAAATGCATCTTTTTCAGCTTGTGAACATATTTTACCAAGATTGAGACTCTTACCATCAAGAATGGTGACATTTTCATGTTGATATGTTTATGTAGCAAGGACAACCCTCTCATGCTTCATTTCATCATTTCACCAAAGATGGATTCCAAAGTGACAAGGCCTTTTGGGATCTTGTTTGTTTTGAGTTGTATAATTTGGTCCTCATATCTTTTGCAGTTTTCCTTGGTTTTGTGCTGAAAATTCAGCCTCTTCCTACAAAAATATGATTATATGTGCATCATCATCAAAAAAATTTGCCAATGTGCATTATTATTCGAATGGATGGCCTCACTATAACCTTGATATGAGGTTTAAAACTTATCATTTCTGATATCTGTAGGTATATCAAACTGAGATCTAATGGCTGCAAGCCTATCAACATGTTTATTTTTGTCTCTAGGAACAATTTGAATATTGAAAGAAAGAAAATCCTCAAGCATGTCCCACACTCTATGTCTATAGGTTCTCATTAATGGATTCTTGTAAGAATTAGAACCTCTTACCTGATGAATAACAAGCTCATTGTCTCCAAAAACCTACAAATTCTTGATTCCCTTTTTCCTTTCCCATTCCAAACTGTGAATAAGTGCTTCATATTCTGAAACATTGTTAGAACAACCAAATTGAAACTTAATAGCTGAGAAATAATGTTGTTTTGAAGGTGAAATCAACATCAAACCAGCTCTGAACTCTATTGGTTTTGAAGCCATCAAAATAAAGTTTCCATAAACCATCATCTTGTTGATTTTCTTTCTCCATAGCTGGTATTTCAACATTATCTCCATGAATGCAATAAATTCCAAGGCCATGTTCTTCAATGATTCTCCAAGGGTCATACTCATAATCCTCATTAGTCATTTCATCCTTAAATAGATCTGGGAGACCTTCTATTGCATACCCAGTTTCAGCCTCAAACTCACCTAACTACTCTTTACTTACAATGTATAATTTGCATTTATGACACTAGGTGTATAAGGCTCAATGTGAAAATTTGACAAAGGCTCAAAATTAATGGTAACTTTAGTTCCATACCTAGTTCTAAAGACAAGATATGTCCAATCAGCTAAAAGATATCCACCAATATTGGATGTGAAGTCTCTAGATAAACACATAGCAAAATAAGGTGGTAAATCCACCACCATCACATCTTGTAAGATTGTAACATTTAGAAAATCCTACAAATTTATTTTTAGATCTTTGATCATTCTAATGGTCTTAGTTGATGAACCATCAAGTTGTAATACTCCTTTGGTACTTGGTTCATACTTAAGACCCAACTTTTCAACAACTAACTTGGGCATAATAGTGCTGCTAGCTCCACTATCAACCATGCAATTATGAACTAATGAGTCTCTAATAATCAATGAAAGATAGAAAGGAGGTGGATTAACTTTTTTACCTCACCAATAGTTGGTTTTATCACTTTTAATGCTTGTTGTTTTATACCTTTATTTTTTGATTTGCATTTTCCATCACTATGTTAGTTCTATTTTTCACTGGTCATCCTGTTTTGATGTTAATTTTAGACCTACAAGCTCTTGGACTAACAAGTCATTTTGTTCGAAATATATAAGTGTCCCACATGCTCATAGTGATATTATTTTCTTCATATGATCCACTATGTTGAATGGAATAATTCCTACCTTAATCTGATTTTTCAAAACAATAGCTTGTTCTTGAACTTGAGAGGAAGAAGAACTCTTACCAATAGTAATATATTGATTCTCTTGAGTTGGTACAACAATTTGTTCACCTGAATTTACCTCCATAGCTCTCTTTCTTGATCTTGTAACAACTGCAACAAATTCGGATATTTCCTTTGTTAGGAAATTAAGTATTAATGTTTACATTAATATGTATTCATTAAATACAAATGTTAGTAATTATATTATTGTTATATTAACAATAATATGTTGGTTGGAGTTGTTTTAACAACTCATATGATTTGAGTTGTGTATTGTTACGTGAGTAACAATCACAACTAAATAGGAGATATTTGTGGTTGAGTTGTTTCCTACTTAATAGGAAACTATCTCCCTATATATTGGCAGATTGTTCAGTATGTATGGATCCGGAATGAATTAAGATACATTATTATTCCGTGAATAATATTAGAGAAGTTTATTGTGTTGAATAGAAGAGATATTGATTTGTGTATAATTTGTTGTTGTACATTCTTTATAAATCGATCCGGTATATCATTTGGTATCGGGCGTGGATAACCATGTTCACATAATGCATTTTTCATATTAGAGAAGGGGATGCCTCTGGTTCATTTCTATTTCCAGCAGCAAAAGAAAAAAAGGGAAGAAAAGATGTTTTTGTAACATCATGGCGCAGCTCTTCCGCCAAGCTTGATCCAAAACAGGCCTTCAGTAAAATACTCGTAACTTTCTCATTTCTTAACAAAATTGAGAATTTCAAAGTGTTCTGAAAAGCTTGCAACGTGGGAATAAAACCCAGAAATCGTTTTGGAAAATTCGTTTTGATAAGTGAGCGATTACTGCGCGAGAAATGTGACGGGTTTTGTGCTGTGTTTGTTCTGCAAAGTCTTTGGCGAGCATATGAGTTCAAATGGTGAACTGAGCATTCAGCCATTACCTCAAATTCGTCCACGTGCTTGATATACAGACTGATACTTAGGCATGCAAAGGATTTACAAATTCATAGCCATCAATGGATAGATCAGTGCACAAATAAAGGCAAGTATTTTTCCAATATTCAAAGGTATTTGCATTTCTTAGCAAAGCATACACATGTTATAGAGGTCAGGGCAATTATGGCTCTTAGTTACTCTTAACTAGCTTGTTGTAGTTTGTGAAAAATTGTTAAGTCTCTTTAATTACTTTTTACACGGACGCATTCTCGGTAGAATCCGACGTCCATATTGTGTGAAAATGAATAAGTTGAGTCACATTGAAAAATTTGAAGGCAAAGATTTTCATACCTGGCAAGTGCGGACTCAATTATTCCTAATCAACAAAGACTTATGGGATATTGTTGATGGAAAAGAAAAAAAACCGACAAATGCAGATGAAGCAATAAAATGGGACAGCAGAGATCGAAAGGCTACAACAATTATCGGATTGGGTCTATCAGATGCTTATCTACATCATATAGACTTAAAAAAGTCCTCTCATACAATCTGGGTGACATTGAACAAGTTGTTTGGATCACAAATGGGAAGCGCAGCGATATCCTTAAAGCAAAGATTGTTCGGCCTCAAGATGGAAGAAGGTGAGAGCATGGTGGAGCATATCAGTAAGTTTCGGTCTATCTGTAATCAACTTGCTGGCATAAAAGTAGATGTACCTGATGATGATGCTAAAGCAGTATTACTTAATAGCATGCCTTCATCTTATTCTAATATGGTTTTTACATTAAGCAAAATAAATCCAAGTCTAGAAGAACTTATTTCTTCTTTGTTAGATGAAGAAAAAAGAATTATGGTTGTTGAACCAGAGGAGACTGCAATGTTTGGTAGAAACAAGAAAGCATTTGGTAAGAAAATGCCCAAATACGGTTCAACCTCTAAAGGACCGAAGAAACAATTTACATGCTACTATTGTAAACAACCTGGTCATATATCTAACAATTGCAGAAAAAGAGCACAAGACTTACTTGATGGGAAACTACAAGATAATGCCATGATTGTTGATGAAGAAAGAGAAAATGAAGAGGAAGAAAATACCGCACATCAAAGTGATGAAGATTTTCTCTTCTAGATGATTTTTAAATGGAGGATGGAGGCATCGGAGGCTGGAGGTCAGACAGTGACCTCTCGTCAGTCACCAACGACGGGGCCGCACAGAATGATTTGGTGGCACAGGTGTGCAGTGTGAGTTTTCTTTCATTTCTGAATTGCAGTTTGTTGTGTGCAGTATGATTTCAGAGTTCCTGTTGTGTGTTGAATAAGTGAAATGTTCACAATGAGGGGGGGAACATGGTCTCATTGTTCCATTTCCATTATGTTTTATTGTTCAGTTTTGAAAGCAATATTTCCTACATGATTCCCTTTTGTAGTGACATTGTATAATATTGATCAAAAGTATTGTAGCAATCATGATGTAAGGTTTTTGGTAAACCTGTAAAAACCAATTGTGTAAGGTTTTTGGTAAACCTGTAAAAACCAATTGTGTAAGGTTTTTGGTAATCCTGCAAAACCAAGTGTGAAAGGTTATTGGTACACCTGCAAAACCAATTGTGAAAGGTTTTTGGTAATCCTGCAAAACCAAGTGTGAAAGGTTATTGGTACACCTGCAAAACCAATTTGGTAAGGTTGTTGGTAGAAGCCGGAGAAAACCATCAGTGGAAGAAATGTGTGTTGGCACATGTTCGAGTTTTGTGCAAGCCCAATGCTACACATTTGCGGAGTTGATCATGAGCACACAGAGGTGGCAGGCTACAATCAGCGAACGAGATATGTTGTACCATGTAAACATTAAGGGGGGGAATGTTAGGAAATTAAGTATTAATGTTTACATTAATATGTATTCATTAAATACAAATGTTAGTAATTATATTATTGTTATATTAACAATAATATGTTGGTTGGAGTTGTTTTAACAACTCATATGATTTGAGTTGTGTATTGTTACGTGAGTAACAATTACAACTAAATAGGAGATATTTGTGGTTGAGTTGTTTCCTACTTAATAGGAAACTATCTCCCTATATATTGGCAGATTGTTCAGTATGTATGGATCCGGAATGAATTGAAAGATACATTATTATTCCGTGAATAATATTAGAGAAGTTTATTGTGTTGAATAGAAGAGATATTGATTTGTGTATAATTTGTTGCTGTACATTTCTGTAAATCTGATCTAGATCTATCATCCTTAACTCCAATTTCTTGATTTACAACCACATGATATGCAATTTCAAAGTTAACCATTGTTGTATCTAGCCTCCCTGTTGTGCTTGTGCAAAATTTGGGTCTCCTTGTGTTGCAAGATATGCACTTTTTGAATATGATAGTATGCCTCCTCTTGAGTCATATGTGGTACTATAAAACCTTGTGGTACCATCTCTAAGACTGTATTTGGCTCACTAGGCTGCATGTTAGGATCTGGCATCATGTTTGTTTGCACTGGAACTAAATCACTTGAAGTTGTAGGGGCATTAAGATCCATTGTTGTAATTGGTTTAGCTATTGTAATGGTTGGTTGTGCTTGATATGGAGGTCTATAACCTTGAGCAAGGGGCCTATAATTATTATAAGTTGGAAAAGGTGGTTGATATGGCCTACTTGTTTGATCTTGATTTATTTCCAACTACACAATTTTGTTTCCCATGCTTTAGATAACACCCTTTAAGTCATCAAAATCACTAGGCCAAACTGTGGGAGGTAATGGTGGCTTTTCAACTAGTGGAATAGGGGATAAATCAACATAGATATGTGTAGAAGGTCTATCGTCCAATTTTCTAGCTTGTATAAGGTTATTTTCTACTCTTATTGCAATGTCAAAGGATACAAGAAGAGTAGTACCACCCATGGATTGAATCATAAAAACAATATCACTATTTAATGCATGCAAATAATACAAAAATCATGTTTAGGTGTAGGCTTGACTGTTGCTTGGAATATTTTCCCAAGTCCTAGTAAATCTCAAATTGAAGTTTGTCATGAACTCTTGGGGTGCACATTTAATGGTAGTAAGCTACTCAATGAGGGATAAATGATCATATTTGTCCTCAAATTGTTTACAAAAGGCTTCACCCAGTAAATCCCAAGTGGTGATTGATCCTACAGTCAAAATTTTATACCATTGAAGGGCTTGGCCTTTAAAAGAAGCAACTAATAACCTTAAAGCAATATCTTCATGAGTGATATTATGCACAGAACACAGGGTTACAACATATCTAATATGTTTGGTAGGGGTAACTTGGTTTTCACCCATAAAATATGGAAGGATTTTTAAGGCAACAATGGGTATATCATGATAAACAACAATTTACAAAGGGATGCCATTAGTAAAGGGAAGAAAAGGCCGATTTCTAGCTTCCATTAGTAAAAAGGAATCTAAAACACAAAATTTGGGTTTGGAGATGGAGGATTGGTAATATTAGGCCTGTTGTAAGGTGTAGTATTTCCAAGTCTTCTTCTCCTAGATGAATTAAGAGGTAATTGAATAAAATAAAAGGGAATAACTCTTTTTGTTGCCCTAGTTCTCACCTTAGGCATGGAACAATAAAATATGTAATTAGACCCTTCTAAAAGAAGTTATGTTTCTCGGTTGATTGCTACTCATATATATTCATTTGTATCCTCTTGAGTACTAATCACTCCTACTAAAACTAGGTCAGGTTCACGATCTAGAGTAGTTAACATTTTAGGGAAAACCATGTGAAAACATCATCTTCATCTGCATGCTGAAAATAACTCTAAAATCTAGTTCATGGTCTTACCAGGCGTGCCAAAAAAACTATTATTGGTCCGAAGTGCACCTTTTTATTGGAAAATCTATCGAATCGACTTGACTAGTATAATGAAATATCCTTTGAGTTATGGGTGCCTCAAACTGAGGAGAATCTCAAGAGCGGGCTGGTTCCCATGATGGATCATCTAAAACTACTGATATTGATGGGTTCGATGGATAGAAATAAACTAGAAATTAATTGAAAGCAATAAAAGGTGATACACTAAATATTTTGGGACTTAACTTGTATAGAAGAACACTTAATGACTCTTAAAAGAACTAATGAACTTCACTATAATTTCTTGTTTGACAGATTTTGCACTCACAAAGGCATTGCCATAAACTTATACGGATTTGAAAAGCATACAAAACAACTTAATGGAGGTGTTGTAAGATTATTAGCATGCTAAGGAATAATATTACTCACTGAAACATGCTTCTAATCTATCTGACTGTGTTCATATTAAAATTTCTATGCTAATTGAAATAAACTAACACCTAGTAGTTTCAAAGCAAAGAAAAATATAACATTAACATTATGATTAGAGCTTAAAGGAAACTAGCTTTGATGTAAAAACATGAAAGAACTCATCTAGTTACCAACCATTTCTTACTCTATTTATGTATGATTGCCTTTAAAACTATGAACTTATGATGGTCATAAGCAATCAAATTTTGTTGTTGCTTCAAGATGATGAAAGAATCTCACTAAAATTGCTACAAGGCCATGTTTATATCTTCCTTTACTAATCAAACATGAAGAAATGGATGCAAATATGAGAAATCTATTCCATAAATGGAGAAAGGCTCTTAATCATATAATTTATATGAAATAATATCAAAATTATGGTGCAAAGTGTGAAAGTAGGAGCTTGGTCCTTTATATAGCTTTCCTATTTGGGGAAAGCTTGAATCCCAATGAATATGGAATAAATGATAAAGTAGAATTAGACTTGTTAAGTATGCTTAGAAGAATTGACAAGCGATTATCATGGGAATTGGAGGGTTCTTTAAGTAATCAACTAGGATTAATTAATTGGCTAGAATAAGATTCTTAGGCTACTGGAGGTGATTTTGGAGGAATTTGATATGATTTGAAGCATTTGAAATCGAGATTTAGCCAATAAAAGGGTTTATTGATTAATTGTATTGTTTAAAAGGTTTAATTAACTAATAATAGTTAATTAATTGATTTGAATAGGATTATAACTAGTGAAGCATCATTAATTGGCATCCGAATGTGATAAATGATAGTTAGTTAACGTGTCGTTAATTGACCAGAATAGAGGGAAAAGTTAGTTAATTAGCATAAAATCACTAATTATAATGGAAATGATAGGAAATATGATAGTTCAATTGTATTAATTGAAGCGCAAAAAGAGGATTTCAGTGTCTACATTTACCCTCTTTTGAGGTGGTGTAAGTGATGCCACTTCAAAGATAGTAGACACATATAAACAAGTAAGTTTTTAGGAAAAATTAGTAGAATGCAGGATGCCCCTTGAGTGTTGATGGGGTGATAGAAGATGTCAATCGATGATAAAAAAATATGAAGGAAATATATAGAAGAAACAAGGTGGGGGAGGGAGGGATAAAAATGATCCCTATTTCCCTAGGTGTTTTGGAAGAAAAATGGATAGTGATAAGACATGATAGTGAAGAATATGGAAATAGATTTTGCATCTAGCTCATTCAATAAACAACTTTATTTCATCACTTTGCTCATATGATCTACATCATTGGCTCTTATTAAAATATATGCATACAACAAAAAGTGTAAAATAACATGAAAAGCTATAATACTAACATTTGTTCATTGCTAAAACACTAAATCAATGAAACATACATAATGTAATCAAATATGAAAAAGTAAACAAGATAACCTAACAAGGAAACAATTACAAACACACATACTCAAACAAACAACTTTGAGATAGTTGCACAATTGTTTTTATTATCAAACTTTAGTTCCTAAATGTTTGCGTGAATGACAAGGGTTATGAATGGTGCCCCAAATAATGATACATGTGAGAGGAATACACAGAGGACACAACTAGTCCTATGAAAATGTATTTGTGCACTATGAAACAGGATGGCAGCAACTCGTTTGTGTAGGGTGTACAAACATAGTAAGAAAACAAACTTTATTAATGGAAGTAGATCAAATGAATCACGAGACATCGTGTGAGAATAAGTGAGAACCTAAGAAATATGTTTTATAGGAAAAAAATTTAATGTTTGAGGATGATGCATGCCATTTACCAATTTTTGAATTTTTTTGAATTTTACAATTTTTTGGATTTTTAAACGAGTTTTTAAGTTTTAAAATTTTGAAAAAATTAATAGAAGAAAATTAAATAGAAGAAGGAAAATTTAATACGAAATTGCCAAATAATGTTGGAAAGCAAAAATATTCCCTAGGTAGTAGAAAGGGTATCCAGGAAGAAAAAACATGACCCAACGTAGCGAAAATGGGCAAAAAATTGATTATTTATTAAAAATAATCATCACGAGTGCTAGAAGAATTTACAAGATTCACGGTGATCACCTAGACCATGAGGGGTGTGAAAAATAACACGAGGGTTCAAAATGGCTATAAATATCAAGACAAAGGGGGTAAAATCCATCGCGGCTAGTTATTTGCTATTTACCTTTATTGAGTTTTGGAAGACTTGCTCGACCTTAGAGATAAATGACGGATATCCGTAACAAGAAACATCGCGTGAATCGATTTCGAGAGTTTGGGATGCCTCCTACGGACTGACGTCAATATGTACACAAAAATTTGAATTCTAAGTGCATTTATTATATTTTTAGGCTAGGGAAAAAGTACAAGTTTGCACTAGCACAAGCCCTAATATGTGTTGGTGTTAGGCATTGTGATGGCGCAAACATGGTGTGCATTGGCAAGAAGGGATGACATGCATGAAAAAACCTAAAAATAGGTGGGTTTGGGTGGGCACAAATGTGAAATCGAGTGAGTAAGCGCAAAAATGACCATATAGGTGAGCATTCACATATATGCGAAAAGAATGTGCAGGCACGAAAAGGTGAGTGCTAGCACAAAGCTTGTGTCTTAGGCCAGTTTAAAAGAAAAATCTGAATTTTTTGACCTTAGTGAAAAATTTAGGAATGAATAGAAGAGTATAGAATCAAGTAGAACACCTTAGGAAGATGTTTTGGAAGAAAATGATGTTAATGAAGTTTTGTCCAATTTTATAGGTGAAGTTATGAAATCTAGATGTGCACTAGCGACACATGTGACTCAGAGCCTTCGAGAAGTGTCGCTTTAGAGGCTACAAGCCTTAGTTATGTATCATGCAGATGCCATAGATCAGAATAGATCATGAAATTTTGACTAATTTAGTAGAGAGATGACGTAGTAAGAGCCAGTGTTTTAGACTACCCACCTGCTTTGGCGAGATGACCATGAATTTAGTGGATGTTTGATGGATCCTCCGAGTACCGATTAGAGACAGAAAAATAGATTATAGTGGGAAAAATGACCGGATTTGAGCCTACCATTGGGACATGTTCTTACATTGAGACATACCTCGAGAGGATATGGTAGTAGAACTCTATACACCCTTTGATAGTCGAAAATTTTCCCATATACCAGTATATTTAATGGCTCTTGTTAGTGGCCTCTTGCTTCCTAAAAAGACTAGCACACACTTCCTCCTTGGGTTGACTAGAGTAGTGCATAGATAGATGGATGGTGAGATTCTCTAATAGGGCTAGAGCATATTGGTTAATTTATATTGGGACCTATAATTGATACCATACCAAGGTCAAAGCGAGAACTTGGATCAGAACACTTCTACGAGATATGGGCATGGGACAACATTGCAATAGGTATCCCACATGGAGTAATCTAAGACAGGGCTCCAAAAGATCCCTCCTGCTATGGATGGGAGCCAGTGGGTGAGGATGTGTGCTAATAGATGGGGACACCGCCTCTATAGGCGTGCTTTTGATGATCTACAATCATGATGATTACATGGCGGCCCTACAAAGCTATATCGGTGGTCAAATGATGGTATAAAGCTTCACACTCGTTTACATTGACTACTTTATTATTGGGAGAAGGTAATATATCATAAATTTCTACCATATACATTGAGTTTAGTGACATCTTGGCCACATTCAGGTTATCTCGGGTTATGATATGTGGTACGTGCATAGGACGCGCGAGATTTTTGTTATAGGACCATGGATTGGCGAAGCACTTGATAGGTTTAGTTATACTATGTCACAACCATGGATTGCACTTCCCTAAGTAGTAGACCTTAAAACTACATCTTATTATGTGGCCCGATATGCCTTAGTCCTTCCACATTGTGCATTACGATCCCTTAGGCTTTTATAGTGCCATGTATAGCCACCGTAGCGCAGGGGCTTATAGGGAAAAGATCTTAGAGATAGAGCGAGATTAGGCTAACAAGAAGTCAAGGTTGCACTATAAGGATAGGGTACACAGGTATAGGTGCTAATGCGGGAAGCACAACCACAAGTTCCATAGGTGCTAGTGTAACTAGTACAACCACAGGTTCATGTGTTTTGTACACCAAGTTCCAGTGTAGGTACCATTATCACCTCCGCATATATTAAGTCCACCAAACATTCCTCTCAGGGATGGATGGTATGGAGGAGATGGTTGGGATGAATGGGTCTCTCCACCACATTGATCACCCCCAAGATAGATTAATAAGGGGACATGGGATATAACTTCCTTGAGGCAATAGTTATAGCAAGTCATCACAGAGAGGGACCAGTTAGTCACTAAGAGGACACAACTCTAGGTATACGTGGCTAGACTCACAAAAAAGTGTGATGCTCTACATTAGAAACCATTAGAAATAGGGTCTCCAGACTTGGTTTACAATTTTACATCAACATTTATCAAGGTAACTCACTAAAAATCCCTATATCATGGCACAATCCTAGAGGGGCATAGAGTAGTCCCTTTTAGTCTTTGTAGTCGCCTTATAGAAGCAGATCTAGATCAATATCACACCTGACATCTTGTTCAGAAAGATCGGTACAAATTTCATCCCCTTACCAAGGAGTTTCTACACATCAAGGTGCGGTGTAGCAGATGCCGCCACCTAGTTAAAGGCCACGTAGTCCTGACTATGGGTGAGAGTCATGGTTGACTCAGATTATTGATGTACTATTTTTTATGTATGCCTCGAGATGAAGGCACATTTTTGTACAAATTTATATGTATTATTTTTTATTATGCCTTGTGATGAAGGCACATTTTTTATCCATGCCCATGATGGATTATTGTATCTGATGTATATCAAGACACATTGTTTTATACATGGACATTTGTATTTACATGGATATATGATGATGATGGACTGTGTTTACTTATTGCATTTTGTGTTATATGAGATAACATGTTTAGCCCATGTTTTTATTATGGTCTATGATGAGGGGGATAAAGATAATCCATCTTGCCCCTCTTTTGATGATATTATATGATGTTAGCTTAGCATTTATTGATATGTGATGATGTTTAGATGTGATGATAGATGATATTGATGATGAAATGATAACAAACTATACAAGCAAACAAGACAAGCACAAGTTAATCAAATCTAATCAAAACAACACAACTATGTACAAGTATGCAAGATAAAAATGAACCCAATGCACTCCACAACATATTAAAGTAACACTTAATCTAAGAAAGAAAATGAATCCAATTTAAAGCACACAATATGAAAAGGCAAAGCAACAAAACTATGTACAATCAAAAAACTAAAGTAAGAAAACCACTACTTTGTTTTTGCGATACATTTTTTGAGATGTTTTGCACTATTTTTGGTATTATCTCGAGACAATGTTATATTGTTTTTTATTTTTATATGAGTCGTATTTGAATGTTTTGATTTTTCTAACTAACACATTTGAATGTTTTGGGATTTTCAAAAGTTATACAAATTTTTTTACGATTTTCTATAAGTTTTTCGAAGCTATGTGCAAGAAAATGAAGAAACATGGATGCCCCCAGTGATAGATGGGATATACAAGTGTAGAATGCCACGCGGATGTTCAAGAAGTTCCGATGAAAATTTACCCCAACATTATATGGGAATGTACAAAGGAAAACTCTTTGCATACAGAAGTAGGATCAACCAGATCAATGGAAAGAGGGATATGCTCAAAAGTATCTCAAACACAGAAAATACTAGCTTAGGATAAATCCACCGTAATCCTAGATATGAGATTCTTGTGAACAAAAAACCCTCTAATTTTTTCGGAAAATAGTTTTTAGCAGAGGACTTGCCCAAAATTTCACACTTTGACGCATTGATTTCTCTTTAATTTTTCTGATTTTATATTTTTGTTGATTTTTTTGATATTCGAGGGACCCCATACTTAAGCATAGAACCGCTTGATATTCATGGCATTCATGGGTTCCCTAAGTCCATCACCATCAGCGTGAGTAAGATTGTATACACTGGAACTCAATTTAGTGACGACAACATATGTTCCTAAACAATTTGGCTCAAACTTTCCTTTCTTTTCATAGTCCTTGGTGGTATTGAATTGATTTTCCTTTAGAAAAGGTCTCCTACCTCAAATTGGTGAGGTATGATTCTTTTGTTATAATTTTGAGACAATTGATTTTGATGCAAATTGAGGTGATCAAGGGCGTGAAGTCATTTCTCATCTAATAACTCGAGCTTAGTTAGCCGAGCCACTCCATAGTCCTCCTCTTTATCCAAGTAATCTCTTATCTCTATGCACAAAGAGGGGAGCTCGATCTCGGGGGTAATTGCTATCCCAAATTCACTCTTGGAAAATATGGTCAAGATAACCCCGCACATAAAGTAAATATGAAGGGAAAATGTTTCGGACCTATGAGCTCACATTCTAGAACGGAGGTAGGGGCAAATGGTCAAGTAGAGTCAAAAGGTAGAGCTTTGGGGCTGCGGGGGTTTTCTGAGTTTTGTGTTTCGTGAAAAGGGGAAAAGGTAAATTACGGACCCAAAACCTGATTTTTTCTCTCTAATATTGTTGCCATGTGTCCCATCTCAAAAAGGGGGACCCATTTTTAAACTGTTTTCCCGTCCCATTCATATGTATCGATACAAAATTTGAAGGGGCCTATCCTTCAACTCAAGGCTTGAAATATTGCAAATCTGACACCATTGGAAAGATCTCGGCCTCACCTATGCCCTGGAGGTCTGAAACTTTAATTTTGAGGAGGTTAGGTGAAGGAAAGTGGAGGAAACATCTTCGGGCATTCAATGCGGGATCTTCTCGCCTCAACAACCAGATCGGATTCGATCTATTTTCATTGTTTCCTCTTCTTTCAAGGCACTAAATCAAGGAATCATGCAGTAAAGACATATTTGGGGGAAGATTTTATCATAAGCATTAATAGCGGTGGTTGAGTTCCAACTAGATTTTCCCGCTTCTCTCTCTTTCTTCTCTCTGATCAAATCTATAAATACAGGGGTAGGATTCATTGTAAAGGGTTGTTGTTCATTCTTCTTCCCTACCCCCTCTCTTTTTTTTTCCCAAGGTTGAAAATGGAGTTTGAACCTCCTTTCATGGCTCTGTAATGGCATTCTCTTGCCTCTTTCCCACTAACGATGTACTGTGTGAACTTTTGGAGCAATAAATTCTATTTTGTGATGCATCTATCCATCCTTTTCTTATTTTATCGTCTCTCCTCACCTCTCATCATTGCAGGGTATAATGTGCATATTCTAATGTTTGTTGCAGGTCTTGAGAGTCATGTGTGTTTAATGGATTTTTAAGTGTTGTTCGTGTGAAATTTATCTCTAGTCTATGGTGAATCGCATCCACCCTCTCCTCTACTCACCTCTCTCCACTTCAGGCAGCTAAGATTATGACCAACACTCCCCTTTTCTTGGTGCTATCACCTCGTTAGTGTAGGATTTCCCTCTTTATGCACTTTCTCTCTCCCTGTCTCCTTGGCATTGTTAGGATAGGTATAGTTAGATGTAATTTCTACATTAGGAGTAGTTTAGCATTAGGGTCAGGAAGAAGAAGTGACTTTCTCTAGAGGGCCATCTCAAGTCCACAAGTCCCATAACTTGAGATATGGTACAATGTAATGCAAATCACACCAAATGAGTCTCGCCTTAGAAAAGTAGACCCAGTAGAACTCATTTAGGGGTGTTGTGATTTCACGTTAACTAATACAACTTATCTATTGAAAACTAAGGAATACAGAGTAGCACTAGTATGGGTGCGAATGGATTTTACTGTAAGCTCAAAGGGCACGATGAATCTACAACTAGAAATTAAAGCCAATTTTATTCACCATCTTCTCCATAATATGTACAAGGGTTTTATTTTAGGCTTCTTCTTGCCATTAGCTTGAGGGTAACAGGGGGTTTAATACTTGAGTATGATTTTAAAGCACCGACACATTTCCTTTATGGTGTTATTCTTGAATGATTTACCATTATCAGCAATAATGATGAGAGGGATGTCATACTGGTAAATGATATTGTTCATTAAGAACTTTGATATCTATGCACCAATTATATAGGTGATAGGAATATCCTCTACCCACTTCGTGAAGTACTTAGTGGCAATAATAATGAAAATATGGCCATCAGATGATGTAGGGGTAAGCTTACCAATGAGATCAAGTCCCCACTTTGAAAAAGTCCATGGTGTAGTGATAGGTTTCAATGATTATGTCGGTGCATGTATAAAATTTCCATATATCTCGACGTAGAAAACATTTCTTTATGTACTTGCAACAATCAGTCTCCATGGTAGGCCAATAATATCCTACTCTCAATATCTTTTTATCCAAGACTATCCCACTTGTATGGGCCCCATAGATTCCTTCGTGTACCTCCTTAACCACTAAGATAGATTAGTCTAAGTTCGAGAAAATGCAATAGATTCTCGATCATAGCCTCTATGCAATAAAGAGTTCCCCCAAGTAAGGTGTAGCAAGCTATACGTTGGATAAGGTTTATTTTGTCATAATGGGAAATGTCGGAGGGAAGGTTCCATCATGAAGGTAATTGAATATTTCATTATACTAAGGGGAAAAGGGACCAACAACTTCACATACCAAACAAGATTTTAACATGTCATATAGTGGTATTTTTAGATGCTTGACAAAGAATGAAATGTCATTGTGTCCAGGTGGAATGCGTAATATAGATCCACCTATAGCCATAGAATCTATTACTCGATTTTGTCTTCTAGGGATCTTCTTGAATGTAATTTTCTCAAAGAACTCCTTTAGAGTGTCAACCATTTTTTTGTAAGGAAGAATTTTTTCATCCTTAACTTTGTACTTGATCATTACCTATTTGATGATCAACATAAAATCGTGATTATATACACATGTCTAATGTCCTACTTGATAGAAAGTTTCATCCCTTTCATATTTTTTTATATTATTTGTGCATGGGAACTCAAGTCTAAATGATTTAGGGATCAAATATCCTGAAGCAGTAATCAACACAAATCCTGCACCTAACCATGAAATGTAAAGGAGACATCAAATTATAGATTCCATGTAATAGATTCCTCAAGATACATTGTAGAAGCATCTAGAATTTCCAAACTCAATAGTTCGATACACTGGAAAAATGGCTTCACTAGCTAATCTTCTAGTACTTTCCCTTTAACTCATTTTTTATGGACGTTACTCAATATAAAATTCACTAAGTAGGATGATCCAATTGGTCATCCTTCCTATAAGTGCAAGTTTTGATAACAAGTATTTCAATGGGTCCACTTTTTATATGAGCTTGGTCTTATTATTCAAAAAATAATGACAAAGTTTTTGAAAAGCAAAAATGATGGCCAAGTAAGCCTTCTCAATCTATGGGTAGTTGATTTCATAAGCAATCAATGTACGACTAAGATAGTAAACATATTTTCTTTCTGATCTATATCATATTGGGCCAACAGTGCACCAATTGCAAATTGAGTAGCAAAAATGTACAACAATAGTGGTTTTCATGTCGTAGGCATTATAACAGGGGTTTGGACAGATATTCCTTAAGAAAAGAAAACAATTATTTTTGTTTTATACCCCAATGAAAATAAACATATTTCTTTAAAATATGTGTGAATGAGTGACACTTATCTACGAGTTGGGAGATGAATATTTTGATTGCTTGAATCTTCGATTGTAAATTGCGTAGTTGTCTAATGTTATTTAGAGGAGGCATCTCTGTTATGGAAGTAACCTTTGTAGGATCTACTTTAATTCCTCTCCGTGAAACAATAAACCCTAAAAATTTCCTTATAGCATCTTTGAAGACACATTTATTTGGGTTGAGTTGAAACTTATACTCTCTAAGACGCTAAAAAATGTGCCCTAAGATAGTTGGGTGATATTCTCTACTCCGGCATTTATCCAATATTTCATCCACATAATCATCCATTATATCATTGATGATATTCTAAAAGATGATAGTTATATCCATTGATATGTTGCACCTACATTCTTGAGGCCAAAGGGTATGAATTAATAGGAAAATGTCCCCCATGGGGTTGTAAAAGTTGTCTTATGTTGATCTTCCTTAGAAATATTAATCTAATTATAACCTGAAAATCCATCCACGAGTGATAACATTTCATAGCCATCTGTTGAATTGAAAAGCATGTCAATGTTAAGAAGAGGGAATTCGTCCTTAAGAAAAGATTTATTTATATCTCTGAAATCCATATAGATTCTAATACAAATAGGGTTATTCTGTACAAGGACTATATTTGAAATCCACTATGAGTAATCAATAGGCATGATGAATCCTACTGCCAATAATTTCTCCAACTCTTCTTTTACCAACAAGGCAACACGAGGATGCACTTTATGAGATTTTTTTTAATAGGTTTTTCCTCTTCATACACAATGGGGTTATGCACTACTAATTTTGGATCTAACCCTAGAATGTTCATGTAGGACAAATAAGATATCTAAAAACTTACATAAAATCAACACAAAGGTCTTATATTCTTGAGTTGAGAGTGATTCCCCAACATGAGTATTCTAGGTAAGTCCTTTGTACCAATGTTTATATCTATGGTCTCCTCCACAAGAAAATTGGATTCTTCTCCATGGGGGATTAAGATATTATTATTCTAAGGGTATCTCAATGAGATTTTCACCTTGCGGTTGGTTAGCTTCTTTGTCCACTGATTTTTCATTTTATTTGTCCGCCAATGCCTCAAAAAGGTTTTCACTGTAAGACTTGGACTTATTATTTTTGCAAGGCTTCTCTGTGGAAATATTTCCCTTACTTATTTTTTTACTTTGATGACCACAGAACTCAACCTCTTCCCCAAAATATGTGCATGTATTAAGGTTGATGGAGAATCCTTTCTTATGATCACCACCTTTGGAATGTCATCATGAAGACCCATAAACTCACCAATAGCTTCATCATTTTCAAATATGTTGATTGGTACATGTTGTTGTTAGTCCTAGTTAACAAGTGACGGGTAGACAAGGTCTAATGTTGGAATGGTAGGGGATATGATAGGGGTTATAGTCAAGATATCCATGTCAAAAAATAGGTTTGTGGAGGAAAGGTCTTCGTAAAGACTACATTGGGAATTTGTTTCACTTTCGTATTCAGATGAACTTTCTTCATGTTCGAAGAGGAAACCTCAACTTCACGGGGATGAGAACAATACAGATAAATGCCAATATCATATTTAAATTTTTGTGATATGGTATTGGAAGATCTTCCCACATACCTTGTTTTTATGTCGCAACCATATCCTTTGTATCCCATAGCATACATCATTTTATTTGGGATAACATACTTGGGTGATTGATAGCATGGAGCCATATCATTATCCAAAGGTCATGAGATAATATTTTTAAGAAAATTTTCATTTGTTAATAAACCACCATGAGTAAAAGTGTCTATGTTGCAATTTTCTCTGGTCGTTGATATTTATGACAAGGCCTACCATGCGCTTTGGGTGATAGGGGAGTTTGGAAACTAAAAGGGCATGTTGGAGATCATATTCTCCATAGCCATTTGCAACAAATTTCATCTCCCATGAAGAAAAAGGATAATTTGATGTAGAAGAACCATTATCATTGGTATGATAAGGTATCTGGATCAAATCATGAGGTGAGCACCTTTGATTGAATTGGAATGACCATCTTTATAGAAGGGCATTCATAAGTGGTGGGAAAATAACCCAACAATGCTCTACAATGAGAAAAGGGTTGAGAATCCCCTGAATAGTAATAATTTGTCCTTCATGGTATAACTTCAAACACTAATGATACGTAGAAGGTACAACTTGCATGGCATGAGTCCATGGGCGACTAGGCAATATGTTATAATGAAGCTCCAAGTCTAAAACATGAAACTTGGTATCATGAGTATTAGGCCCTACTCCCAAAGTGAGAAAATTATTATGCCAACTAATTTTCATTCCTCATTGTCATATGCCTTGATGGTTATGAACTTAGTTTGTAGATCAGTTTCAGTATAACCTAGTTATCGAACCAATTTCAAAGTGCAAATATTCAAACTTGATCCGTCATCCACAAGCACCCTTTTTATCTTCTTACAATTGATAATGACTTCAATGTGTAAGGGTAAGCTATGAATAAGATCCTCTTCAGTAATCTCTTCCTAACTTAAGGTTATATACTCCATTGGAGAAATCTGCGCGACCATGGCTTGGAAGTATGTAGGGTCAATATCAACTGACACTCCTAAGAAATGCAATTTTTACAAAGGATGTCCTTGTGAACATTAGATATTTTAAGAAAATCTAAGATCGAAATATTAGCAGTAGTTTTCTCAAGTTTCTCTAAAACATCATAATGACTATCCTGAGGGGTAGGTAGAGGAGGTTCTCGAGATAACACGGTGAGCACGTTTTATTGCCACGACGCACTCCTTTGTTTTAATCTTAATCGTGTTGATATGCTCAAAAGGCGGGTTAGCACAATCAATTATGGCATCAAAATAACTATTTGTCTTTGCAACATAATTGGCATTTTCAATTTGGGATGACTGTCCTTGATCCAAATTTTCCTTTCCTTTGTTATGTTTAGGGAAAGATTATTTGTAAATTCCCAAGTTTGCATTGGAAAATTTACTAAGGGCAACGGAATCCATTTCCAATTCATCACTATCAATTAAGTCACGAATGAAGTGTTTCAACTTCAAACATTTATCAGTTTTATGACGCTTGACACAATGAAATGTGAAATATTAATTTTCTCTAAACCATGATGGCTTAGGAACGTAATCTCCATAAGGTATAGTTTTAGGTATTTAACCATATTAACTTCCTCTAACTTTTTAATATCAACGATATACGTCGGATAAAGGGGTGAAAGTGCGTCGTTTAAACTCATGGACCGGAGGTCCCTTAGCAAGTTTCAAAGGAGCATGGTTTTGAACAACCTGTAATCATTTAGAGTTCATTATACCATTACCTATGATTTTTTTTTCTTGTTAGGAACAAAATTTTATTTTTCATTAGGCTTTGAATCATGATTATCACGTGAAGAGGGTTTGAAAGTCCATTTTTCTAGCAATTTTTCTCAATTTGACTTCCCTTTTCTATAACCTCTTTAAATGTGTTTCCAAAATGCATCTACAAGTGGAAAGTAATCTCAGGGTGTAAGTTAGGTATGAATATCTTGAGTGGGTATTTCTCTGGTATGGAGAGAAGGGAAGCGACTAGCGAGACCTCACCATCTTTGTAAGAAACTAGTGAAGCTTTCATTATTCCATGGTTTTGCATTGCACATATCTATCATGGTAACGTCATTTTATATATTAAAGGAGAAGTGACGAACAAAATGTTCCACTAATTCCAGCCATGTAGGAATTGAACCTTAAGGTATATGTAAAAATCATTCAAGTGCTTGATCCCCTAGACTCCATGGGAAAAGGAGAATGAGATAGTTATCACTAAATGTGACTTCTTGACACGCCATATAAAATTATTTAATGTGGTCTCTGGCATCACCTTTTCCCTTATATTTATCAAACTTGGGATGATCAAAGTAACGAGGTAAAGGTACTTGCATCATAGCCATGTCGAAGGGATATGGGCATAGCTCCTCAAACTGATACTTTTTACTATTGCCTACATTGCCTTCTTATAAATCAGTAAGGGAATTATTTATGGATAACCATTCTTAATCAAAGAGTTTCCTTTACGTAGGTGATGTTAGCCTATATAAACAATTAAGTCTACATGTTTAGAATTTTTTGTTTCTATGATTTTTTGTTTATAACTCCTCATTCAGTTGTTTACATTTATATTTACAAGGAGTCTTATTATAAAACTTCTAATGTGAAGAACTAGGTTTTTCTTGTCTAGGAGTCTTAGTATAAAAATCTTGATATGAAGCTCTAGTTTTTCTTTTCTAGGAGTCTTCATTGATTCCTTATTAACATGTGAATCCAAAATTTCCAATTGGCAAGAAAGGGCTTGTATTTTTGTTCTAAGGTAACCTCTTGGGTTGGTATCTCTTTACAAGTTTCACGAGAGGGAGGTTGTTCATGATTAACATGTTCTTCATGATCCTCATAATGTATTTTGACAATGGGGATGTGATATCCACCATCATTTTGAGAAGGCACTTCTTCCTCATTCCTTTGGCGAAGTAGAAGCATGTCCTGGGTTTAGGATTTCATCAATGTTACATGGAGGACGTTTTACTTATTCCTATTCTTGAACCATGCTGGAAAGGAGAGATGGATCAAACGTAGATGGAAACTTGGCCCCTAACTCTACAACATGCATAAGAACCTCATGTCTATTTTGGAATAAGAAGTTATCTATTTGGGCAGGGCTGAATTCAAAGTCCGCCCGAGGAGAATTATCCTCACCACCACTATGATCAACCATGGTGTTGTCTTCAAAAATGCATTTAAATTGTCATCTATAAATGGATTTGACCTAATTTTGATGCCCCATCCTTTTCATAGGAGGCATAATGAGAAAGGTTTTACTAAGGTTGATTTAAAATGAACCCTAGGTAAAACCAAATAGTGTAACAATTTCCCCTACATTCTCAAAGATAGTTTTGGTGCAAATAATGACAACACAATATCAAAACTTAGGTCAAGTTTATAATAAATAAGGTCGAAGCAATAAGAATATTTTGATGTGATCTACAAACAAGGCATACTAAAACATGTTTAAAAAATAAAGTCCAAGTATTGAAAATGGAGGTTACAAATGTGAGCAATGAAATAACACTTGGACACGTTAATCAAGATTTGTAGACAAAGCAAGATTTTAGTATCAAAATGATGTCACCACAATGCAAGTAGTGTAACGATGACACTTTCCAAAACTCAAGGAAATGTTGGGATCAAACTAATTCTAAGTATATCAAGAAGTTGTTATTTATGCGAGCAATGTAACAATACAACTTAGAGACTTAGATCAAGTTTCACAAAGGAAACAAGATGTAAGTATAAAAATGTATTGATATGATACGAGAAACATAAAAAATCAAAGGAATTCAATGATGAGATAACCTAACTACAATGATAATCTTGACATGGGTATCAAGATAATGGCTACCAAGATAAAAGACGTACCAACACACTTTCAACACTTACTATCGTAGTCATGCAATAAGGAAGGATGTAAGTGGGTGAAAAGTGGTGGACAAAATCTTTGATAGCACTATGTATGTATGTTCTCTTTTGTCCCAAATGGGAAATAAGAAAACAAAGGAGTAGACCAAGTGGTGATGAAAAATACTTGGCGTAACTTTGGCAGAGTTTCACCTTGTCTTAAGACAAGTGAAAAACTAGGACAAAGTAACACTTGTAATTTTTGTGATGAATAACACTAGGCTCAAACTTTGATGGACTCTCCCCTTTTTGAAATAACAAGGTTTTGACTGCAAAAGAAGTTCTTTATTTATGAGAGCTTGATAGAACATGATGGATAAAGTCAAGTTGGCCCCAAGCCAAAATATTCCTATTAGTTCACTCTCTAGGTGTCACAAACTATCTCTCCACATGTGGTTTTCTAAGAAAATCCCGTTAGGAATATCTAAGGAGTATCCCGATTTAATTTATCCCCTTTGATACAATGAGAAATAAATTACATTCAGTTATATCACACTGGGGTCACATGAAGATAATTTTGATGCTAATCTCACAAAGGTGTACTAGTCAATTGGGTAGCGAGGCACTTCCTATTTCATCCACCATTTATCTCAAGGTGTGGACTACTTTGGGGTTCTTGGGGTAATCCTCACAATGATTTTTATGGCTTATGCTAAGATACTTCCCCCAGTTCAAAGTAGACGAGTTATAGCTCTTAACCGAAAACTGTAAATATAGTGTGTTGAATAAAGTGGTGTATTTTTATCTTGTGGATTAATAAATGTGGTTTAGTACACCATTATCAACCTAAAACACATGTGTAGTTAGAATTTTTTTATATCCCAAGTCTTTGACAAGCGTTAGGTCATGCACACAAATGATTTTAGTAATTTCCAATAGAAAGTGAACCAAAGTTGCTTTTGATTCTCAAGATCATCCAAGGACACAAGAGAAGAGCATACACATGATTCGATTGAACTCGATAAATGCAAAGGAAACTTTAAATCAAATGAACTTTAAACAAAGCTTGATAAATTGTTCATTCCCTTAAGCCAAAAATGAAAGATTAAGTTTCCAATTTAACCAAATGTTAGAAAAATGAAAAACTAAAGTTGTTTTTGGTTCTCAAGATCACCCTAAGGTGCAAGAGAAGATCATACACAACTTTAGCTAACTTAAGTAAATCATGGAAACAAAATCATTCATCAAAACTTAAGAAAAATGTTATAAATCTAATTAGAAATGTTAAAAACCTACAGAAAATAGTTAGGAAAACCTGCAAATAATAGAAACACAAAAAATCATAATCTAAAACCTCAAAATAGAACCAAAATTTAACACACCCTCTAAGCGCAAACAAGTCTTAATAATTCTTCATGGTAGAAAAATGTAGATCTCACTAGCGCAAGGGTATAACACAATAGTGCAAGTTTGAGTTTTAAAAAATAGACAATGTTACAATAGTGTAGGCAAAGACTCGATGCTTGCAAGTAAGGTTAGAAATAACAAGCGTCTACAATTCAGAGTAGTGCAAGCCATACATAGAGTAGAAAACGCATTTTATCACCAATGGACAAAATAGCACTAGCACAAGCCGAGTCAAGTGGTAGTGCAAGCATGAGAGTAGTAGCGCACGAGGTTCATATGGTAGCTCAAGGTAGACTCTCAGTAGTGCAAGCTTCCTGTAGATCATCAAAACACAAGATTTTTGACAAAAAATTATCAAAAATCTCAAAAATTTGTCAATTTGGTCCAAATTTGACAGCACCTCACCTCCTTTGATCCTACAAAGAGCATAAAAACAAAGCAACCTCAACTAATCTAGTTAAGAAACTTCATATTTATCTAAAAATGTAAAAGAGGGTTATTAAACCAAAAATTTGAAACTAATCTAAAAATCTTGAAAATGAATGCAAAGGACAATGGAGTATGTCCCACTTTGGGTGTGTGGAATGTGTTCATATTAAAATTTCTATGTTAATTGATAGAAACTAACACCTAGTAGTTTCAAATAAAAGATAAATCTAACATTACATTATGATTAGAGCTTAAAGGAAACTAGCTTTAATAAAAAAACATGAAAGAACTCATCTAATTACCAACCATTTCCTACATTATTTATGTATGATTTCCTTTAAAACTATGAGCCTATGAAGATCATAAAATTTGTGTTGTTGCTTCAAGATGATGAAATAATCTCACTAAAATGGCTATAAGGCCATGTTTAGATCTTCCTTTACTAATCAAGCATGAAGAAATGGATGCAAAGATGAGAAATTTATTCCATTAATGGAGAAATGCTCTTAATCATATATTTTATATGAAATATTGTCAAAAGTATGGTGTAAGGTGTGAAGGTAGGAGCTTGGTCCTTTATATAGCTTTCTATTTGGGGAAAGCTTGAATCCCAATGAATGTGGGATAAAGGATAAAGTATATTTAGACTTGTTAAGCATGCTTAGAAGAATTAACAAGTGATTAACAACTCATGGGAGTTGGAGGGTGCTTTAATTAATCAACTAGGATTAATTAATAGGCTAGAATAAACTTTTAGGCTATTTGGAGGTGATTTAGGAGGAATTTGATATGATTTGAAGCATTTGAAAGTGAGATTTAGCCAATAAAAGGGTTTATTGATTAAATGCATTGTTAAAAGGCTTAATTAACTAATAATAATTAATTAATTGATTTGAATAGGATTATAACTAATAAAGTGTCGTTAATTGGCATCCGAAATGTGATAAAGGCTAGTTAATTAACGAAGTGTCATTAAATGACCAGAATAGAGGGAAATGCTAGTTAATTAGCAGAAAATCACTAATTATAACAGAAATTATAGGAAAGAGGATAGTTAGTACAATTATATCAATAGAAGCTGCGTAAGCGCATTTTAGAGTGTCTACAGGTGACACACTTCACAAAGCTTGAAATTGGAGGGAAGAAAGTATTTTATTCATCCACAAGGTGCGTAAGTACAAAGTTCTACATACAAGTCTTGAACATAATAATTCCCCTTAAAATTGTGCACATGCACATTTTAAATACAAAATATCGTTGCCCAAGCTCAAAAAATAGCACATGCTAAAATTATCCTCACTTGCGTTTTGGAAACAAATCCAATAATAGCCACTTATGTAGAAAACAACAATAGCAATTTGAGTCGACCTCTTTTGTAAAATTTTGATTAAAAATAATCCAATTTTATATTTATCTTTGCAAAAGAATAAAACACTTTTTTCCCCATGCACGCACTTTACCATGTAAAATTGTTGATTAATGACCTTTATGGTTGATTTTAACATGATTCTAAGTTAGCTGATCTTTGAATACGTGGGTTGAGAATTCTTTTCCTTTTTTTTATTCTATCAAAGGCCATCAATTTTTATTTTCTTGGTGTCAATATAAAGAGAATGACGAGATCTTCCCAATGAGACCAATTTTATTGAATTTGGAGTTGTAGATCGAAAGATATGGCCATTTGAAAATTTGCATGTTGGGATGAATAGGAGAGTGACACATGGTGGCCTCTAATTTGTTCATGGGATTGCCTTTGTCTATGTGTGCATTGATTTTCCTTTTCCATGTGTTATGTGACTTTGCATGCAAGCATGTGCTTTTATTAATTCTAAGCAAATAAGAGAATGTCATGTATGCTTTGGATTTCACATTTCTTGAGTTCTATGAAACCTCCATTATCCATCACGAAGTACAAACCAACAAGAAAACTACATGAAATTTCATAGTTCCAGTCCTTTATTTTACTTGCACTTGCTATCGCAAAATGTGAGCCAATGAGAATGCTCCACACACCTCGCAGTGTCATACCTTTAATAGTCCCTTCCGACCATTATGAAACATGAGCCAATAGGGAATCCCACGCTCCTTCGCAATGCGTTTTAATTTATAAGAACCTTGTAAGATTGTGAAGCGCAAAACAATAAGAACATCCTTGCTACTGAAATTTCAGTCTTAGTTATACCAATCTTGTCAAATTACGAATAATAAACCAATAAGAGCATCCCACAAACTTTCACGGTGGCATTTTATTTGATAACCTTCTAAACACCAAATTTGGGTCACACTCCCCTTAGTCTCATTTAATCGATTAACATTACATTTTCACCTAACCATGACCCCTTTACCTCACATTCATATTAATTTTATTATTTACAATTGAATTAATGCTCATCCTCACATTAATTATTAATCTAATTACTTTAATTTGGTTAATTTACACCTCACCTAGACACCTCACTATGGAATTATTCTTAGCCTATTAATTAACAATGACTCAATCTCCACTTATCCTAACTACCTGGGACTTAGTCTAACCCTGGCATTAAATTCATATTCATTCTCCAACAACATTCCCGCTTATCTAAGCATTAACCATCACTTGAGACCCATCCAACAAGCAAAGCATGCCAAAAATAGCCAAGATCTTCTATTTTTGGTAAACCTAGGATATCTGCCTTAACCGACGCCGGTTAACCCTCAATCGATGCTGGTCACCTTGATCGTCATTAGTCACCATATATATAATTTGGAAACCTTTTTCCTAGGTTGGTCATTTCGAGTTTTGGGAGAGCTATCTAAATTCAAACACGAATGAAATTTTTCTTAGCATCAAGAATACAAAATACATCCAGCCAGAGGCCCAAGAAAGTACCAAGACTGATATGAAGGCATTGACATTCATGGTGACACTCTAGGAAGCACTGCCGTGACACTTACCACCAAGTTCACAGATCGACCATCACCTTCCTTCACCCACTAATCTTGTAGGAACAAGTAAGTGCATTTTATTTTGTATCATTTCTTTACTTACTCATTAGGTTCTTTATCCTCTTATTATTCCCTCAGTATTCCGCCATTCCCACTTTCTAGCCCATATCCATAGCTAGCCACCACAACCTTCCCGATCTTTATTCCTAACCTTTTACACATTTATGAGTTTTTATCACCTTAGCATAAACCCAACCAGTACCCCTCCATTCTCTATGCAATCACATAGAATCCCAAAACCACCTGTTAATCAACTTTCACCAAATTTCCCCTACCGACGCCAGTTACCTTAACCATCATTGGTTTCCCCTTCACTGAACACGGGTCACCAAAACGATGTTGGTTATCAATATCCTATCATGATTTTAGTAAATTGACCTTAATACCCCAAAAAACCTCACAAAATCCTCACCAAAGTCATATACCCTACCGAAACCCTCCACGAGACCTCCCCATCTCTCTCTGCAGACACAGAGAGAACCTAGACAAATATTTTTAATATTTTACCATTCCCACATAAACCAAGATCAGTTATCCCTAACTAGTATCGGTCATAGATAAACCATCATCAATCACACCCTAACTCGACATCAATCTCTATGTCTAGAAAGATGCCTCAGACTAGAAATCTCTTCAATCACCCAAATCAATCCCAAAGTCCACCAAGTTTTACCCGGACCTTTCCCGTGACCTCTAGACCCCCTACCCATCTTGCAACTTGACCCGAGACCTTCACCAATTTAATCATCAAATCATTTAAGTAGATTAACATTGATAGTAATATGAGATACCTAAATCAGAGTACCAGCACTAAACTCATTTGTTTGCATGCCCGTTTATTTTATATTGAATTATATATATATCAATGGATTGAAAATCATTGAGGAAGTACCACACTTCCTGGATCTAGCTCACGCTAGGAAATTTACTATCCTTTTGCTATTAACTATTTTTTGTGGTCTTGTTTTGTATTTAAGGTAGTTCCTCCTAACAAAAAGGAATATCTCACAATCAAATTAGATCGGGAAATCAGAACACGTGCACAACCTTCAAATGAAATCAAAAATAGGTATTCCTCCTTGGCATATTACCCTTATTTGTTTCATTAATTTTATAAGAATCCGGTGAAACATTTTGGCACGCCCGGTGGGACCCATCCAGGGTTCCTTGCATTTATTCATTCTTAGGGAACTGTTGTATGTTTGTTTCTTTTCAAAAGGAAGTTAACATTAAATTCTCTCCCTGAAATCTTCTCTTTCTTCTATTTGTCTAAGTGACATTTGTATTTTGGGACTAAAAAGAATCATTCTTTTTCTTCTTACATTTGCATTAGTGAAAGTCATTCTCTTTCCTATTCACTCTTTGTTTACATCAAATATCACATTTCGATTTGGGTTCTAAAACACTTGCATTTCATACTTCTATGCTTGCATTTTTAGCTCACATTAAAATTGAGGGCAACCTATATGCTAGAAGTCATGCCTAGCTGATGGTTGACATAATTGAATCGTAGAGAAATTTCTCTTCTCTCTCTTTTCCAAACTACACAAATATAAATTCACACATCTTCTTAAACAACACCTTACCTGGAATAAGCTATCAACGATCACACGATCAGAGGATTGATAGTGGGTGTCTAGCTGGCTTCTCTATCTAGTCTTTAACTCGAAAAAGGACTGCCCTTGCCAAAACATAACCTAAAACTACCTTTAGATCTTGCCTCTTCATAAGACACATTTCCAACCAAAAAAATTGTTCTGTACACAAGTTATTTTTGAATAGCATAAGCTAAAACATAAAAAATTCACTTATAGGATTTTGTGTTTTTCTTATCTTTTTCTTGAGTTGTGTTTTGAGTTGTGAGGTCACGTTCTTCATTTTATTCTTCCTTTCATACTTTTTCATCATAGTTTGTGTATTCCAACTATTTTTGAGTGTGTCAGGGTCCATTACTATCATACTCAAGTTTTGGGTTGATATTCCATCTGACTTAATTCACAAAATCAATTTTTCTTCATTTTTTTCAAATTTCACAATGACTAAAGACATCGGTCCAAAGCATGACCGTCGTTGGTTTACATCTGATCGTTATTTGTTTACCTAACCATTGTCATTTTCTAGCTTTTTGGTCATTTTTTACCAAAAATAACACTCATCACATCTTCTATTCTTTTTGAAGTTCTCAGGACATCATCATACCCCTAGAATTTTAAAATCACAGTCAAATACAACTTCTTTACTTCATTTTCATCATTTTTTTCCTCATTTGCAAAACTATTGATTTCCCATAGTAACTTGATATCATTCACCCGTCATCGTCATCGGTTACCCTAACCATTTTCGGTTCCTTTGTTTTAATTTTTAATTAAAACAACGACTAGTTTCACCTCCCGGAACCTTTTTTCTCCATTTCTGTTGTTTTTCGTGTCATTTATAGAGAGTAGATTATTAGGTTTTATAATAAATCACATGGTTTTGAATCGTATCCAAGCTAACTCCCTTGTGTTTCATGCTAGCCTTTAGCCGCTTCCACCTAGCCCATCACCGCCTTCCATCATGTCACCTATGGATCCAACTCAGCCCATTACTATTAGTACTAGTGATGAGGAGTTCACAAGAATCCTTGACCAGAATCTCACTACCTTACAACACTATCTCACCCACTCATCTACCTAGGACTCATTAGGACAGTTGGTATATGACATGCCCGTGTCTATCCCTCCTGCCCTCTCCCCCACTTATGCATCAGCTACCACTAGCTTAGCATTACCTTCATCCACCTTACCACCTGTGGTGTCTCAATTGGACGCCACATCTGCTATATAGCTGCTGCACTTATGACATCTTTCGGACCCATAGTGTCAACTATTCCTTCATCGATTGCCTTGAGCATAGCCCCATCTACACCCTTTACCTCATATGTACCAGTTTCATTGCAACCACCAATGGTTTCAGACACCCATACCCCATTCCAAAACCTCATCCTTTCCAACCCGTAGTACCTACCCCTAATTACCACAATGGTCATTACGACTACCTCACCTACTTATACAAATCACCAACCCCAATCTCATCTATTTCCTATTTGTGATACCTTCTACCTACATCTATTCCCCCTTCGCAGTTATCATACTCGCACCACCATATACTGGGATTTTGTCCACATCATACATTCATCATCAACCTCCTTATACTGCAGGGGGTGCCCAATCATCACAACCCACCAATGACCTTATTAAAATGATGATGGAAAAGATGTAAACATTAGAAGCATCAGTTTCTAGCTCTCACAACTCCTTAACCTATGATGAAATCTACAATGAGCCCATCCATCCATCTATTCCCATTCTCCCATACCCTACGCATTGGGAAATGCCCAAATTTAACCGGTTCAACAATAAAGAAGACCCACAACAACACTTGTGGTCTTTCAAACATGGGTGTTATCTAATTGCCCATGACGATGCTTTACTCCTACAAACATTCCCCATGTCCTTAACAGGACCCGTGTTAGATTGGTATAGTGGTTTACCTCAACATTCCATTTACTCATTTAATCAAGTGGCTCAAGCCTTCTTGGACCATTTTTCAATCAATATCATCAAGAAGGTCACTATGACCGACTTGTACTCAACTTGACAATACGACAACGAGTCTATCGCTGATTTTGTTACTTGTTGGCAGAGCCTCATCAACTAGCTAACATTCCAGTTGCCTCAAACCAAGCTTATAGAGTTGTTCACTAGATCTTGTTCTAGGCACATCTCACCAAATCTATAAGTACAAACCTTTTGTACCTTCGATGAAGCATTTACCATGGCGTGAAAAACTAGAAATTTGTGCCATTAAAGAGAAGAAAATTCAATTGCATAACAAAAATGCCGCATTTAAATCAAATGATGTTTCTTCCTCTTCAAAACCCCAAAACAATTATTCAAAAGCCAAAGGATCTACCAATGCGGTAGTTTTAAAGGCTATCCCATCTCATCCCTCTAATCAATCGAAACCTACCTCCAACCTTTCTCCCGTTCAAAATTTTCAATTCAAATGAGAGAAATGAAAATACACTCCAATCGGGAGCCTTATTCTTCAATATTAGAAAAACTTCTTAAGGCTAGAGCCATTGCTATTCCACCCATAAAACCACATATTGGTTTTGACCCCGCTCGTCCTATCTTTGACATGGTATAAGGAACATGACTATTTTAACTATCATCACGTAAAAAGCGATAGCGATGGTAATTGTATAACCTTCAAGAACATTGTCCAAGAAATGTTAGATAATGGAGATCTCATCTTGGACAACCCAAACACACCCGCAAATCAGAATTTACATATCTTCGTGAAGTCGCTCCCAACCATCTCCATCATCAAACTAAATCAGCAAACCTTCAACTAATGACAGTAATTTACGTGAGGTACATGTTGTGTTTTACACTATACCGGCCCTTTTGCAATTTCCTCCTATCCCCTCTATCAAGGAGATTCTATCACGAGCTCCTCTACACATAGAGGAGCCCACTCCTCTACTCCTTCACCCACAGAGGGGTCCCCTTTATCTCCCCTTCACCCACGAGAGGAGTCCCCTTTATCTCCCCTTCACCCACAGAGGAGTCCATAATTTCTTCCAATGTTGGTTCACCACTTACCTCACAACCTAATGAACAACCAATGGTATTAACTCTCCTACCCACGGAGATTCATCCTCACTTTCTTCTCCACTGAAAGAGGAAACTATCTCATCCCAACTATCATCTCCCCTACCCATAGGGGATCCTTTTAACATACCATTTCTTGTTGGGGACAATTCGCCATTAGCATTCTAGGATCCCGTTGATCTACTCTCAGCTCTCTTATCCACAAATTCTAAAGCCAACCAGTTCCTTGTCTCACATACATATTTTATAGGGATTGCTACTAAGCCAACATCATCTTCTCTTACAATAGTTTCTTTTTCATGCCTGGCCGATTGATTGATTACATTGATAATTCCATGCTTTGGGGTTTCCTTCGGCTCCCCTTTTCAACCCAAATGCAAGTGTCACCTGTGGATACTACCACGATATATCCGAAGTTATTTTAAGGAACCCAATTAACCATGACCATGCTTGTTGAAACGGACTCTTCTTCATCACCCTTGCCTACATCCAAACCTTTAACAACAACTAAACTTGTTCCTATGCCTAAGAACCTACATGTATCCACACCTTCCCCTACATCCACACCCATCACTACCTTGGGTGTCATACGAAATCAAGCCTAGTCCACCCGCCGTCAAGTTGGATTTGGACACATCTTCCCAAGCTTACGCAAAAATTAATCCTCAACCTAAAAAGAAGACCCAAATTTTGGACCGCACACACACTAGCTTCACTCACCACACCTTTGTCACCATTTCCCTTCCGTCTATCCTAGGACCTCACTCTTCGACCTTGGCCAAGCAACCACCTATCGAAGGAAAATCAAAAGAGCTGCATCCCACCTCTTTATCATAGTCCTTTATTATACCTAACCTCTCAAAGACAAAGGTGTACACCTTTTCTATTACCCGCATCTTTCTTATCACCTATACCCCCACCATCTATAATAACCTCATCACTACCTATGAGACTTCCGTCTCTTCAACCTATACCTTCTACCTCGCCTACCGAAACTTTTACCACACCTCCATTATCACCATGGCTAACCCATCCTCTTCCACTGATCCACTTTCCCTTTTACATCACGTAGTCCTCCTTCACCTTTACCCAAGAAGGTGCAACCAAAATTGAAAAACCCACTACCTTCCAAAGAAGTAGTTAAGCCTACAACACCTTCTATCGCTAGTTCATCTACTATGCATCTACTCAAGAAGGTACAACCCAAGCCTAAAATAGTACAACCTACCAAACTGGTGGTCAAACTCATCTCATCTTCAATTCCACCTCCTGTAGTACCTCACACATAACAATCACCTACTCTTCAATCTAGACCCACACTCACCTGACATTGCGATCTATGGGAAGGGTCTTACACCAACATTCTAGCTAACCTTTTAGAGACCTCTATCATGGAATTGTCACCCTTAGACCTTATGACCCACTCAAGCCCAAACCAAAAGGGTTTGACAATACTAAAATTTGTGCCTACCATCGTGTGTCAGGACATGATGTAGAAAATTGTAAAGCTCTAAAAACATTCTTCTCCAACTCGTCATCCCGAACAAAATTTTGATGAAAAAAATCTTCTAAACGAGTACCCAGCCCACCTCCACTTATCATGTACACATCCTTTCCCACTACCTATTCAGCGACCTACACCACCACCTCCAAAATTCAAGATCAATATGGTCTATATAGGAGAACTAGTCAAAAGCCCACCAAAATTCCAGTGCGCCTACTCATTTTGTAAGGTTCTTACCCCACACTAGGTTTTTCTCCATCATGTCGTTATACTTTTCTTGACACAAATTCTCCATCCACCTCTCTTCACCATATTAACATGATCCAAGTTACCACTCACGCCCATAAAGACAAAGGAAAGGAGAAACCAACTAGCCTATCCGCCAATCTTGTGCCCAACATACCGTTTGCACCTACACCGAAAATAACCATTTAAGGACCCACATATCCTATTTTTATGGTGTCCCCCATCATACAATGATAAAACAATTACAACAATCCCCTCTAAAAATGTATTTGTACAACCTCGTTCAAACTTTTGAATCTCATTGATAGGCCCTCATTGAGGTTATTCAATTCCATCAAGGTTTTACCTAACAACCCAACACTTGTGGCCTACATTCTTAGCCCTCACCATGTAGATTATCTCACCAATCCATCCCCTTCCTCTACGCCCGCCACTACTCACCAAGTAGCCACCCTCAATTTCTCTAACGACGATATTATACCTCTCCAATCAGATGATCCTGATCCCACCCTTTTCATCTTAGTTTATATTGATAATATATGCATTCGATGTGTTATGATCTATGGCGGTTGCTAAGAATAATATCATCTACTCCCACGTGTACAATCAAATGCACATCCCTTCAAATTACATGCATAATAACCCAGTTATGTTGCATTCATTCAATGACGCCATCACTTCCACTCTCGCACCATCATCCTCCACGTTTGTGTGGGCCCCATACCATTCTAAAACTATTCTTTATCTTATAGGGGAGTTCTAGTATAACCTATTACTTGGCCGACCTTGGATCCACATCATGGGTTGTGTTCCTTCAACCTTACATCATTGTGTAAAATTTGAACATGAAGGACATAACTATACCATCCCCATTGACCCTTCACCATTCAAAAATGTAACATGCTATACCGACCTAATGATGTCCTTGTACCAATTAAGGCATCTACCACTATTGCCACTTCTTCTTCACCCATAGACCCATCCACCAATGTTGCTGCTACCTTTTCTACACATACCTCCTCTATTCCCACTGCCATTATAGCCTCTGCAGCTGACCCATCTGCTAACCCTTCTACTTCTCAACCGACCAATGCTTCTTCTTCCTAATTGCCTAGTGATTCATCTATTCTTGGTACCCATATACCAGCTATTGATCCCTTAGAAAGTGGTTTTCAACGTCTCACTATGGGGGAGTACCACCTGTACAACATCAAAACATTCCTTACTCCTCAAGAGTATTGTGACCTTTTCCAACATCCTCGCTATGATCACCGCATAGGTGAGGTTTTCTCTTATGGTCCTCCTCACCTTCGTAAAAAATTAACCTATGGGAAACTTGATACTTCTACCTACTTGCCCGAGCCACCTTCCTAAACACGACCATTTTCTTCTGATCTTCAATCCCTCACCAACCACTTTGTTTCACCTGCAATTTCCTCCACCACTATGCATGGAAAGGCTTTGGCTTTGGGTTCTATGAAAATGGCTGTCATACTGTCATCCCATGTACAACACATAAACACAATGACTGCAATGGTATTGGTTTTTCCAAACCATCTTTCAAGAAACCCCATGTCAAACTCATTGAGGATGAAAAACCTTCTTCACCCCATTTACCACCTTCACTTCCTTCACCCACGAAGTCCATGGATCCAAAATCCATTCCTCCTAAATAAATTTTTCATAAACACCATTTCCACCGGGACCTCTTACTTATCAATGTGATGGCGAGGCTCCCTCTTCCCTTCCCTTCTTATATTTTAACATGATCGATGAGGATACATATTCTATTAACGTCATTCAATGTTAGGACAATGAGTCTATTCTCACATATCTAGGTGTAGAGGACTATTATATTCATTGGTCATTGCCTTCTAAAATGAAAACCATGTTAAATGAATCGACCATCGAAATCAATATTAACACTCAAGACGGCCCGCACATTCTAAAGATAGACCAATCTTTATATGCTACCAAACAAGAAGCTTTTACCTCATTCCTCCGAGATCATAGTAATGATTTTGTTTGGTCCTACACTGATATGCTTGGTATTGACCCAAACATTGTGGAACACAATATCGTAACTATTCCTAAAACAAAACCTCAGTAAAACAAAAGTTACTGAAAAATTTATCCTCGTATTGCCCTTCTTGTCAAAGAAGAACTTTAGCAATTTCTCTTGGTTTCCTTAATATTACCTATTGATTATCCCCAATAGATCTCTAACATTGTTCCTATCACAAAAGTGACAGGAGGACTCTACATATGCACGGATTTTTGTGACCTTAATTTAGCCTTCCCTAAAGATGACTTTCCTCTACCTAGTATAGACCAACTAGTTGATCTCACCGCCGGCCATGAGATGTTATCACTCATGGACAGATTCTCGGTTATAACCAAATATTACTCACCCCGAAATATCAACACAAACCCACCTTCATCACTCCTTGGGGGACCTTCTGATTATCGATTCATGCCCTTTGGTCTTAAAAATGTTGGTGTTACATATCAGTGGGATATGACTTATATCTTTCATGACATCATGTATCACATATTGGAAGACTATGTAGACGATCTTCTTGCCAAATCCAAACACCGAGATGAACACCTTACAGTCCTAAGAATTGTGTCTTCGCTATCCTCTTAGGAAAAATCCTTGGTTTTATCCTTCTTTATGTGGCATAGAATTTGATCTCGCTAAAATCAAGGATGTTATCGAAATGCCTCCACCTACTAACCTTCACCAATCGCTTAGTTTGCAAGGCAAGTTGGATTTTTATTTTATTTTTTGCAGCTTTCCAACTATTGCCATCCCTTTCATCTTCTCCTAAAAAGGACATCTCCTTCAAATGGGATGATGAATGCCACAAAGCCTTTGAGGCCTTAAAATAGTACCTCCTCTAACCACCTGTACTCATTCCTCCTAAGGATGACCAACCATTTTACCTTTACATTTCTATTATGGATCATTCCTTGGGAGTCAAGCTCACTCATTGTGATGAGAAACACAAGGAGCAAGCGGTTTATTATATAAGTTGTATGATTTTGGATTATGAAACTAGATACACACACACCTAAAAACTCTTCTTAGCCTTAGTTTTTTTCGCTACTAAACTTTTCCATTACCTACTTAACCACAAAACTTTTGTTGTCACCAATACAAACACCTTACATTACATGTACACCAAGCCCTACCAACATCAGTGTGTTGCACATTGGCTCATGCTTCTTGTAGACCTAGACCTCGAATTCACTCATAAAAAATCTATCAAAGGCCAAACTATCTCTAACCAACTTATAGACGCACCTCTCTCTAGAGATCAATCCTCTAACTTTGATTTCCCAGATGAATCCATCACTACCCTCTCTTTGGATGATATCATTTACCACATGACCTTATTCTTCGATGGTTCTTTCGACACTAAAATTTTTCTCCGTAATTTCTATTTCATTAATGTATGTATTAGGAATAGGATGTTGTTAAGTATAATTAGTAGTAGCATCCAATAGAAGATAATGGTGCTGGTGGTACGACACCGCTAATAATGTATAGTACGGTAATAGTCAAAAGTACAATAGGAATGTTATGGTAAGAAGTAAATATTTGTCGTAAGTGGTCGAGTATTGTTAAAATGTCAAAGTTAGGCTAACTATAGAAGTAGGGTCTACATGATTAGGAATTAGAAATATTATATTGGTAATAAGGACAAGGAGTGAGGTCATAAATATTTTATGTATCTTATTTGTAAAAAGTCTAAAAATGTGGAACCCATGTGAAATGATAAGGTTTATCTTATCTTAAAAGATAAGCTTACATGTACGAGATAAGAGTTAAGGTATGGAATATGATTCGTCGAGTAGATTTCTTATCCTATCTTAGAGATAAGATGGATAAGCCCGGAAGTTCTATAAATAGAGAGGCCACCCCCTCATTTAGAATAGAAGGAAGTTGTGAGAAATATCATCGGTAAATGTGTAAAAGAAGCCATTAAGAGGTGTAATTGTGAAGTTTTTCCTATAGTTATGGTTGGAAGGCAAGTGAAGTCAGTAACACTTGAAGTACCTCATGGGTGAGATTGTAACAATTTCATGTTGATATTATAATTTACACTTATATTTCAGATTTATCATCATTCCTTCTTATCATAGTCTATCGTATTCTTGTGTTATGTTTGTTGTTGTGTTTCCAAATTACATCCACCAAACTAAAAGTTGTGCATTAGTAAATAATCATAGCATGAGGAGTTCCCAGTGAAGAATTATCATAGTGCCGGATTGGTGATGACATTTTGGTTCCATTTCCGACCATTCATCATTGGTGAATTTTCCGAGAGATATTTCCACTTAGTCAAAAAACATTTGGAGGGTAACCTTGTTTTTACTATGCATAGTAGTTACCATGGTAAAGTCACTTTTTTCCATGAATAGTATTTACCGCAGTAAAGTCACTTTTTACCGTGAATAGTATTTACCGCAGTAATTTCACTTTTTACCGTGAATAGTGTTTACCAAGTCAGCTTTTACATATAAGTCAAGTTTTACCATAGTTTATCGTGGTCATTTCTAGTTTCTATTATAGTGATTCCAATTATTTGTGCACAAAAGTCTTGTTGATTGTACTTATGGGTTGGTATTTCACTATGATTACTTTTGAAAATGGGGAAGATTCTTGTTTTTTCAACCCAATCTAATGAATATGCTTCCTCTTTCATTCAAGAGTTTAAACGATCTTGTATTTGTAATGGCCTTATAAGAAGAGAACAATAGACTAAATTTTTCCTACCTTTTTGGGTGGTTCAGCCCTTAGGTGGTTTGAAACACTAGGTGATAATGTGAAATACTCATGGGATTTATTAACTGAAAGTTTTCTTGAAGAATTTGGTGAACAACAAAAATATGTAGATTTCATGATTGATATCACAAAGCTATCCCAAGGAGAGAAGAAGAAGATAAGGGATTATCATGCTCGTGTTCTAGAGCTAAGGAGGAAGCTCAATGCCCGGATCCAAAAGGAAGGATTAGCGGATGGGTTGATGAATGGCGTGGATAATCTCCTCTATAAGCACTTCATTCTTGGGATGAAGCCAGAGATCAGACAATGAGTGAAGTATGACCGCCTAGCTACCATTGAACAAGCAAAGGAGATTGCAAGAAGGAAAGAACAAAGCATGGAAGAGGAGCCCAAAGAAATTGTTGCTAAAGTAAAGCCTATACTAGCACCTTTGGTCCAGAATCCACAACCACTCTTAGAGAGCACAAATATTTCTCCTAGTACATCTACTGAGTATGAAGATCTGCTCAGGAAGATGGGCCAGTTAACTATTAATCTTCTTCAAGGAAAAGAATTTAGTTCTCAGGGAGGAGATAGAGGTCCAAAAAGAAATATTTATGAAGTTGTATGTTATGGTTGTCATAAAAAGGTCATTATAAGTATAATTGTCCAGATAGAGCTTCTACATCCGGTACAAGAGATAATGATAAAGGAAAATCACATGTGAATTCTTTTGATGTAGTAGATAAGAGCATAAATAATGAAGTAGATGTGTTTGTAACAAAAAGAAAGAAAGAAAAAGATGACCAAGATGGAAATGATCCTAAGAAGATGAAAGGAGAAACTAGTAAGAAACATAGGAGAAGAAATTTGGATGTGCAGGATTTTTTGATTTCACAGGGACAAGGACCATACTCCATTTTAGAAGATTTGTCCAAAAGGCCTAAAAATATTACATATGGTCAAATCTTGGCTATGTCTTCTGAGAAGAGGCGGGAGCTACTAAGTGGACTCAATGCTAAACGAAGGAAGGAGGTTGAGGTCCATTCCACAGTGCTAAGGTATTATGTAATGGTATTTCAATTCATGATGTCTTAGTTGATGGAGGTGCTGCGATTAATGTAATGACCGAGTCTCGTAATATATATGTTGGGTTTAAAATTGGTTGCCCCTCAACACTTATGTTAAGGTCATTAAATAAGGGAAAAACTAAACCAGAAGTTGTTTCAAATGTGGCAATATCTGTTATGGGTGTTGTATGTGTGGTAGACTTTTAGGTGATGAAAAATGGTACTGCACACGTATCCAATGTTGTTGGGAAGACCATGGCTAAGTAGAGTTCATGCAAGAAACTACTGGAATGAAGGCTTCATGACACTTGGATGTGGTAGAGAGAGGGTGAAGATAAACGTGATCCCTCAACATCATAAGACAGAAACTTGTGGATTCAAGTGATGAAATTGATGATTGGACATCCTCTAATTACTCTAGTACTAGTGAAGTGGACACAAAAGATGAAGAAAGTGAGGTTGATGTTTCGGTCATGGATATCCTTCCAGTCACACCGACTCATGAACCCATAAAATTATCTGAAGAAGAAATTGATGATCATCTCCAACAAATAAAGATTGGTGATGCTATGATGGAGAGTGAGAAGGAATCCTACCTCCAGCTCTTTCGAAGGTACATACACCTATTCACTTTTGATTATAAGGAACTCCATCAAGTAAGTTGGGTAGAACATTCTATTGAGCTGGTAGATGGTGCTAAGCCCATAAAGCAAATGCCATATAGAATGAATCCTAATTTTTCCAAGATTGTAAAAGAAGAAATAGATAAGTTGCTTAATGCAAGATTCATATTTGCTATGGAGAATTTAGAATGGGTTTCTCCCATTGTGATATCAATAAAAAAGAATGGGAAGCTACGCATTTGTGTTGATTATAGGAAGCTCAATAAGGAAACAAAGAAGGATCATTACCCTCTTCCATTCTCAGATCAGATCTTGGACAAAGTAGCTAGCCAGGAGTGCTATAGTTTTGCTGATGGATATAGTGGAGAAATATCACCAAGACCGTGTTCACCACTCCTTGGGAATGTTTGCTTATAGAGTCATGCATTTTTGGTTATGTAATGCTCCGAAATGTTCCAGCGTTTGGTGAATAGGGTGTTTGAACCCTACATTGGGAACTTCATCGAGTATTTTTGGATGATTTTTACATCTATGGGAGCAAGATGGACCACAAGCCCCACTAAACCATACAAAGTGTGTCTTTGGATGTTCTAAAGGCATTTTGTTAGGGCATGTTGTATCCATAGATGGTATTGTACTTGATCCGATAAAGTTTCAAAATCAAAGACTTACCATTTCCTATGAATAAAAGTAAGTTGAGATCATTTTTATGCCATGTGGGTTACTATATAAGGTTCATCAAGAATTTCTCAAAGATTGCACTGCCACTAACCCAATTCTTGAAGAAGGATGTTACTTATGAACCAAGAAATAAGGTGCATGAAGCTTTTGAACAATCAAGGAAGCCCCCGGTGTCTTCACCTATTTTAAAGAATACTGATTGGAGAAAGCCATTCATTATGTATACTTGATGCCTCGGATGTAGCACTAGGAAGTACTCGAGCCAAAAGGAAGAAAATGGGAATGATCATCTAGTTTACTTTGGGATTAGACAAATGAGTAATGCTGAGGTAAATTATACTCAGAATCGAAAAAGAGGCTCTAGCTATCATTTTTGCTTTAAAGAAGTTTAGAAATTACTTGCTAGGGTAGAAATTTATAGTTGTAATAGATCATCAAGCTCTAAAATATATTGTAAATAAGACTAACCCATCGGGAGGATAGCAAGATGGATAATTTTGCTACAAGAATTTGAATTTGACATTATAGATAGGCCAAGAAAGAAGCATGTCAATGCAAATGCACTCTCTCGAGCCTATGATGGTTTAGGTTCATCTTGTGATGATGATGATTTCCCAAATGCAACATTGTTATCCCTTGACACAATCCCTAGTGAATACATAGATATTTAGAATTATCTGAATGAATTCAAGTTTCCTGATGGTGCCAATGCAAAGACTAAGAGGAAGATTACTTAAGCCGATCGTCCATATTTTATTCTCGCATGGAGTATTATTTCAAATAGGACCTGATGGACAGTACAAGAGGGCAGTTGGATGTGATCAAGGGAAGGAGCTGATAGAATTCCACAATGGTACATGTGGAGGAAAATTCTCCAGACAACTTACAGCAAGAAGGATCTTGGATACGAGTTATCACCGCCCACTCTTTTTAGAGATTGTTATAATTATTGTAAGACATGTGATATTTGTCAAACACATGGTAACTATAAGACTTCATCAGCTCCATTATGCCCTATTCTTCCATTTGGTCCCTTTGAAAAGTGAGGAATAGACATTGTAGGTCCACTTCCAACTACCCCACGCAAAAATAAGTATATTGTAGTTGCCACAAATTATTTAACCAAGTGGGTTGAAGATAGGCCATTGAAAACAACTTCCATGGATGAAGTGGCAAGGTTCATATATGAACGCATTGTCACTAGATTTGGTTATCCATTAGAAATTGTAATGATCAAGGAATCCACTTCATAATGAGGTGGTAGAAGCCTAGTCAATAAGTTTTCTATTAAGCACATGAAAGAAAAAACATACAATCCAAGCACAAATGGACAGGTGGAATGCAGACGAATTTTATGTTGTGTCAAATTCTAGCAAAAGATGCAGCCTTGCAAGTACATAAGTCGGATAAAAGGATTCATGCAAAGATTGTGGGCATATAGGGAAACATCAAAGTTAGCAACATGATACTCCCCATTTCGGTTGGCTTATGGCATTGATCCAGCTTCTTCCTATTGAGTTTGATATTCCCGCTATGAGAGTTATGAAAATTGAAAGGATGGATGAAAGTAACTCAAGAAAATAAAGGTTGGTACATCTTCATTTGCTAGAGGAAATGAGGGAAATAGTGAAGGATACAAGCTATAAGAAGAAAATGAATCAGAAGGAATATTTTGATCAAAATATCCATTGGTCTCCATTTCATGTGAATGACTTGGTTCTAGTATATGATTCCAGATACAAAAAAAGAAGACAGAGAAAATTTATTCCAAAATAGATGGGGCCCTATAAAATAGCAGTTGTGCATGAAAATGGTGCATACCGACTAGAGGAATTGGATGGCACTCCCATTATGAAATGGGTCAACCATGAAAAGTTAAATATTTTCCAAGAATGAAATAGTCTACTCTGAGGATAGAGTAGAAGCTAGGAAGGGGGAAGATGTCGACACTAAAATTTTCCTCCGTAATTTCTATTTCATTAATGTATGTATTAGGAATAGGATGTTGTTAAGTATAATTAGTAGTAGCGTTTGATAGAAGATAATGGTGCTGCCAATATGATGCCACCAATAATGTATAGTACGGTAATAGTCAAAAGTACAATAGGAATGTTGTGGTAAAAAGTAAATATTTGTCGTAAGTGGTCCGGTAATGTTAAAATGTCAAAGTTAGGGTAAGTAGAGAAGTAGGGTCTACATGATTAGGAATTAGAAATATTATATTGGTAATAAGGACAAGGAGTGAGGTCATAAATATTTTGTGTATTTTATTTGTAAAAAGTCTAAAAATGTGGAACCCATGTGAAATGATAAGGTTTATCTTATCTTAAAAGATAAGCTTACATGTACGTATAAAAGTTAATGAATGGAATATGATTCATCGTAGTAGATTTCTTATTCTATCTTAGGGATAAGATGGATAAGCTTGGAAGTTCTATAAATAGAGAGGCCACCCCCCTCATTTAGCATAGAAGGAAGTAGTGAGAAATATTGTATGAGTAAGTGTGTAAAATAATCCATCATTTTGAAGGTGTGTTAAAGAAGCCATTAAGAGGTGTAATTGTGAATTTTCTCCCATAGTTATGGTTGGAAGGAAAGTGAAGTCAGTAACACTTGAAGTACCTCATGGGTGAGATTGTAACAATTTCATGTTGATATGATAATTTACACTTATATTTCAGATTTATCATCATTCCTTCTTATCATAGTCTATGGTATTCTTGTGTTATGTTTGTTGTTGTGTTTCAGATTACATCCACAAAACTAAAATCATGGCATTAGTAAATAATCATAGCACAAGGAGTTCCCGATAAAGAATTATCATAGTGCCGGATTGGTGATGACGGTTCCAAATGTCAGTGTGGAGGTGGTGCTGGATTTATCCTCATTCCTCTCGATGGTGAGCCTATGTTGTTATCTTTCAAACTAGATTTTGAATGTACTAACAATATTTCGAATATGAAGCACTCGTATTAGGCCTTCAAACCGCCATCACCTTAGACATCAAATCAATTAATATCTTTGGTGAATCTCAACAGTTGTAAATCAAGTCAATGGTATATACTAGTGTTGTAACGAAATACTTCAAAAGTATAAGCATCATGTAGACATAATTTTGACTACCTTTGACCATTATGAACTTCAAACCACTCCATGTTCCACTAAAAATTTGCAGATACCATGGTCTGCCTTGCTTCTTAGATACCCACCTCATCCTCCGACTCAAAATCTTTGTCACAATACAAAGGCTGCAATCACCTTCCTATCTATTTTGAGATGTCAACCTCATCAAAATGTTCAACCTGACCCATGTGACCTTTGGTATAAGCAATTTGTTGACTACCTTTCCCTTTCAATTCTACCTCCAGACCTTACTCGCAATGGCCAATGAGCCTTTCTCAAAATTTTCTCTTGTTATGTCATCATGGGTGGTATTCTTTATAAACGTGGCTTTGACAGTATCCTCTTACGATGCCTTACCAGTTTTGAAGTTTCTTACACCATCAAGGAAGTTCACGACGGAATTTGTGGAGGTCACTTCAATGGTTTAGCTATCACTAAATGCATTCTACGTCTAGGTTATTATTGGCCAACCTTAAACCGCAATTGTTGTGATTATTTCAAATGTTGTGTGAAGTGCCAACAACATGCTAATCTTCATCACATGCCTAATCACGCCTTACAGGTCGCACGACCTTTGGCCTTTCTCTCAATGGGGTTTGGATCTTGTTGGAGAGATCAATCCTCATTCTTCACAATGCCATCAATGGATTATCACCGCTACTGAATACTACACTAAATGAGTTGAAGCCATACCTCTGATATCTACGAAAGCCAAGAAAATATGTGAATTCATCAACCATCACATCATTTTTTTCTTTGGTGTTCCCCACCATCTCATCATTAATAATGGAAAATAGTTCAAAAACAAACTCTACGGAAGCTTTGTGATGCCTTTGGCATTCAAATCAGTTTTTCTTCACGCTACTCCCCTAAAAAAATGGCCAAGCAGAATCAGCGAATAAAACCTTAAACAAAATTCTTATGAAAGTTATGGACGATACTGGAAAGGATTGGCATATGCACATTTCTTTTGCCTTATGGGCTTACCGTACTATTATTCGTACCTCAACCGCAACTATGTCTTTATGTTTAGTCTATGGTACAAAGGTTTTCTTGCCTCTTGAACTCCAAATTCCATCTCTTCGTATCTCACTCAAAGAGATGCTCAACGATGATGACTTTTTCCAAGACCGTTTGGCACAACTCGAGCTATTAGACGAATGTCATCTTAATGCTCTTGATCATATTAAAATATACCAAAAATGCATCAAGTGGGCCTATGATAAATGTGTCCACGAATGAACATTCCAATTCGATGACCTCATCCTAAAAGAAAATCAACATGGAACAAAAGAGGAAAAAAGTAAAAGGAAAATTTTCTCCTAATTGGCTTGGACCTTATATCGTTACTCATACATATGGATCAAGTGCTTATCGTTTGTCTTCACTCGAAGGTAAACCTAAACTTGAACCCCTCAATGCCTTGCATATTTGACCTTTCTACTCTTGTATATTCAACATCTATTCCTTGAGCACCGTTCACCTTCCATTCTACCTATTTTAAGGATCAACGACTAAACTAGGATCATGTGATTACCCATTACCTTTCAACCTTGTCTTCAATATGAGTACCATGACTCTACTCATGGCATGATTCTCATGGATAATTTTTGTCTTTTTCAAGATGGAATCCCATGGTCGTTCATCACTTAAAACCTCTCTATCACAGTTAACCTTTGTGTGCTATAGTTTTGTCTTTAAAAACAAGAGCTTATTTTTCTCTATAGTATTGTCCATGACTTAAAAGTCCAAAAGAAAAACAATTTCAAAAGTAAAATGGGATTCAAATCCTTGAGTCAAACTTCTAGCAAAAATATGACTCCCTCAAAAAGGACATCTACGCTTTCTATCTCACTACTATAAATAGACTGCTCCCTCGAAGGACAGCTATACGAAGCCAACCGTATTGTACTTAGTCTATCATCAAAAGAGGACTATTCTTGTAAAAACTAAAATAAAAATATTCTGAAGCTTCCCACATTGATCAACTTCATGAAGACCTCAAGGAGAAAATATACTCATCCCACATAGAATTCCCGCATCGATCACCTCCTATCAAAAACAAATACAAAAGCAAAAAAAAAAAAAAAAATTAACTTTTTTGTCATGGACTTGCCTATTATGATCTTGGGTCTTGTTACCAATTTAATCTACCTTAAGAATTAGACTTTGAAATCGATCAGAAAAATTTTGAAAGAATCTTCACACAAAAGATCTCTGCATCTTGAAAATTCTCCAAGTCCCGAAATTTGAAAATTTAGACTTCATACTTCGAGGATTTTCCCTTTCGGGTTTAATTGACTTAAATTTGAAACTGTGTTTTTCAAGTTCTGAAGTCCAAAACCTCGAAAGTCCGAAATTTTGGACTTTTAGGATTTTGGGTTTCAGAACTCTAAGTCACAATTTTTAGGAAATTCCTTTGAGTTCCGAAGCAAACCCCGAAAGTCCAAAATTTCATACTTTCAGGCTTTCGGGTTTCGGAACTCTAGGTTGCACTTTTTGGAAATTTTCTTTCTGGACTTCCAAAGTCCAAAAGTCTAAAAGTCCACAATTTCAAAATTTCAGCTATCAAGTTTCAAAACTCTCCCTATCATTTTTTAGTTATTTTTTTTGGACTTTTGAAGTCCAAAAGTATGAAATTTCAAATTTTCAGACTTTTGGGTTTCGGAACTCTTCCGTGCCATTCCACAATTTTCATCCCTTGATCTCTAAAGTCTGAAAACGTGAAATTCCAAAATTTCGAATTTTGGGCTTTTGAGTTTCAGACTTTTGGGGCTCTTTGCACATTTAATCCTTACCTACTTCCGTATGGATTGGAATTTTTCCATTAATATCGGGTTTTTTCTATTTAAATCACATTTTCACCGTCATTTTCACCTGACACTTTGCTTTGATGACCCAATTTTTACTGTATCTTGTACTTTTCGACATCATTCTCAAGGTATTTTTATTTTGGTCATTTTCTTTTTGGTTTAAGATCTTTTGTTTTGTTTTCTCCTTGTTTGTTTCTTTTGTTCCTCCTCTACATACCTTGGAAAATGAAAAACTCATTTCCCGCCATATTTTCACGATTTAAGTTTCTATAGGCATTCAAATTTTGCAAGGATCCTCTCAAGTTCTTCAATTCTCCCTCTCAGCACCTCTTATTTTTCAGAGTTTGGAGATTGGCATTTTCAGAGAACTCTCTTTTCAGAATTCAGAGCTTTGGTTGTTCGAGTTCTCTCTTTTGGGAATTGTGCCATTCAGACTTTGGAGTTCTCTTTTGAGATTTCGAGACTTCTTTGTTTCGAGGTCTCCAATTCAAGTTTTCGGAGGTTTTCATTTCAGGATTTTAGACTTCTCCATTTCGGAGGTTTGGACTTCGGGTTTTGGAACCTGTCATTTCAGACTTCTCCAATTTAGGTTTTTGGAGGTTTCCACTTTAGGTTTCTAATTTTTGGGTTTTCAAAGGTTGGATATTTTCGGGTTTTCAGACTTCTCTTCTTCGGAATTTCAGAACTTAGAATTTGATGTCTACTTCCACATCCAAGGGAAAGGAAAAGATGAAATATTCATTCCTTAGGGTTTCCCCTCACTCTTGCTTATCTTCCAACCTAGGAAACATAGGGGACATTGACCTTGGACAAATTGATTTTCCAGACTTCAAGGTGAAGGCCCCAAATAAGAAACCCTAGATGTAAGCCATATATGATAGTGGGCTTGTTCTTGTTGCTAGTTTTCCCACATCCATGCATTGCCTAGAATTTGTTTTAGCTACAACAACCCACTACGATGAAGAATCTATGACAGTTAAAGATGCCAATGGCAAAGTTGTGATCCGCTTGGACCCATTTCTTTGAATATTTTCTCAAACTCCCTGACATTGAAGATTATGCCACAATTTCACCAGAGTTAGTGGTGGAACATTGGGACAAAGAAGTGGAATTGTGCACAAAGGTCGTGTTGAAAAGTTATCTGGCCAAGAGTTTTTCCAAATTGCCAAAGACCATGTATCAGTCAGACTTCATTCAGGAGGTCAATGACATCATTGTGCTACTGAGCAGAGTCTCAGGTCTTCCCTCTGTGAAGGAATTCTAGGAGTGGATGTTCTTATATATTGCTACCATAAAAAAGAATAAGGAATTTATCAGATGGGGGAGCATATCAATAGCTCCATTTGCTATCAGTTGAGTAGAGTGCATTCTTCAAAGAGTTTCTATATGACATCCTTCTTGGTTTATGCCATAGCTATTATGGGATATTTCACCGGTTGAATACTAAGGGTATTTGAAGCACCTCTCAAATCTATGATTTCTATCCTCAACTCACACTGGATGAGGGAAGCAAGCACTTCCACAGGATCAATGATGCCTTCTTTGTTGTTATTCTCTACCGTTTCAATAAGGAGTTGTATAATCAGAGGATTTCTGATGAATCCTTCAAGGAAGTGTGTGAGTGGGGAGATATCTACCTTCAATTCCCCACATTTACTTACATTCGATTCTTGGCTTCATAGGTGCTCCCAACAAGCTACCAAGATGTCCCACCGATAAATGGGTTCTACTAGAATTGGTTTGACAACTACTAGACTACCATAAGATCCAGAACAAAAATGACACAAAGTGGGAGTTCAATTCCCTATTTCAATTGGCAGATACACTTTCCCAAATATTTACAAGGCTAAGAATGTGGATGTAGAAATGGCAGAGGTAACCTTGCAATTTCCATCCACGGACTAATTTTGACTATTGGGGTAAATTTAGTAAAACAGGTTGGTCCAGTTCCCATGTGCCCCAGTTGGAAGATATCTGGATCCATTGTTGGGATGAATTCATCATCCGACAAAGAGACTATGAAAGGCTAACTTTGGATGAGGTTTGGCAATTTGGAATAGCCGACGTCCCAAAAGACATGCAAGATGATGATGAGGTTTTGGATGAAGTGTATAAAAATAATAATATTGCCAATCAACCATTGTCATGGATTGATTGGTATGTGGAAGAATGTTGCAACACAAAGGAGAGGGCGGGACCCATTCTGCAAAGAACTCACAGTTGGTTGGTTACCTTGGGAATCTCACCCAAGGGGTTAGAGAAACCTACAAATATAGGATCCCCATCAACCATGAGCCAATCAACACCCACAAAGGGGAAAAGGTCACCCCAAAGACCCATACAGTTCCAAAAAATATTTCATTTGTTGTTGGGAGCTCATCTCTTTCCAAGGCTCCTATTCCCAAAGTCATGCCTCCAATAGCACCCGTGACAGAAATAGTTGAAGTTAGTGATTCTCCTAGTGTCCCACAAGACCCATCATTTCCCTTTTCTCTTCCATTTTCACTTCCTACATCAATTCCTTCCACTTCTTCGATCATTTCTTCTTTCCCATCTCCTTCCATGGCCCAAGTATTCTCATCCCTTCCAGTTCTCTTAGCTGGAGAAACTATTGGGTCACCCATTTCTTCTTCACTTCCCTTGACACTTCCATTTCCTTCTGTCTCATCTCCTAACATCATTGTATCAACTCCTATGGCAGTCCTCACATCCACCCCATCCATTACTACCACTACCATTCAAATGCCAACTAATGTTGTTGGTACCCTTGTTGTGGCTAATGTTTCAGGTACTGAATCAACTATTCTATCTTCATCAACATCAGCCATTCCAGAATGGTTGTTTTGGTAGACTCCAAAGAAAAAGAAGAAAGTGCCTCTAGGGGATGTAATAGATCTGAGCATATTGGAACATACCCCAAAGAGACAAGCCAAGAGACCAAATATTGTTTCAATCCTAACAATGAATGCATCTGGGGAACGAGTTGTAGAGGTTTCCACTCCCATTGAGGGAAAAACTAAGGAAACAATTACAACTGCAGATTATCAAATTTCTAGATTCTCATTGGGAAAAGCCACTCATGAAGGAGAAAAATAAGATGTACACACTACTCTTGGAAATATGCTAGAAAAATATGATAAGGATAAATCTTCTAAGGATGAGCTTAAGGCCAAGGTCGAGCAGCTCACTGCATTGCTATGGAAAGTAACAAAGCCAACTCCATCTATTGAAGTCTCAACTACTACGGCTATGATAGTTTCATCTACCATTGATGATATTTCTTATCACGAGATTGAAAAGATAGGCCAGAAAGGGAGATCGGTAGATGGATGGATGGAATGTATACTATAGGAAGCTAATCCTTTAATTAAAGAAGTTATTGAGATATACAATGATTTGTAGGTTGGAAAAACTGTTATTTACAAAATGGATGAATCTTTTTCGGAGGACAATAACAACCTAAATTTGAATTTGGCAACATGGAGTGAGATTAGAGAGGAATATTCAGATCTACTCCTCTAGGAGGATGTAATCAACGATGTTGCAAAAAGTTGTTTGAATATCAAAAGGCCATGGAATTCTGGTGTCAGTGCTACAAGATTTAATTAAGAAGTTGGATGATAAATGAGTGGAAATTATAGATGCTTTGAATGACATATCAAAGGAATTTGATATTTTTAACTACAAATTCTTCAACGAAAACATCAATGCTCTTCCAGAGGATCAGATCAAGAAGAATTTCAGATATTTGGTGAAGCGTGACGATGAGGTTACCAAAAATTTCAGTAGTGAATCTATTGACAGGTTGGTTTTATGCCAAAATTTCACAAGAATATTGAAGAAATTTTTGAGTAAAATTAGAAGAGTTCCAACTAAAATCATGAGGGAAATTGAGATAGCAGATGTAGTGAATCACTACACATGTGGGCCAGGGATGAGGAAATTCAAGGAATCATTAAACGCTTCATCAAATATAAACATTGAATGGTTGCGTGGGAGGAAACACAATAAAAAATTACAGAAGAAGAAGGCATTATAGAACTAGGAAAAAATTTAGCGGCCATGAAAGGACAAATCCAAGCTCTAGATCACCAAAGTTGTAGGGTTGGTGATTCAAACCTCGCAACAAATTTTCTATTTTCATGGGAGCCTATTCCCTTGAATTAATGAAATTTCTATTTTTATTAAAAGGTTAGTTGAAGACCCAACTGTTATGGCTCAGCCTAAAGAACTTATAAATAGTTAGGTTTATGGAGTCATTTGAGGGATATCATATTTTGGTGAAGTTACTCTTCAATCTTGGAAGAGTTCTTCAGATATTTAAAAACCTCTTAATTATATTCAAAGAGATATCTTGCCTTAAAGAATATGATTTATTGTGCTTGAATGGTTGATTTGTATATGCTTTGTGAATGAATGATTCCTTAGTATAGATGATTAGCTTACCTTTATATCATATTGTCTCATTTCATATTATGGAAAAGTGATATAACCATCTTTTATGTCAGTTGTGAAGAAAGTGTTTTCCTTCTGTTATTAAAAGTTATGTTATCGTTAACCATGATCAGTGAAATGAATGTTTGACATGTGCATGTGATTATCCTCATGGTTAGTTAATTTTGTGTTCAATCAAATTTGATCTCTCTATTTCATATGATTCAAGTTTTAACAAAGGAACGTATGCTTCTGGTTTGTGGTACTTTGTCCCTTTCTAGGTTGCAATAGGTGAAGGTGACTGACGGTGTTCGTGTCCTACTCACATTAACCCTTCCTGAGATTCAACATATCCTTTTATTCGGTGCATCACCATCCCTAGTATAATTTCCTTTTGCAAATATCTTCCCTAAAACCCAAAAAAATGTTAACCTAGGATTAGATAGCCATTCTATTGCACTAGGAGTAGTACAACACTTAGTTTAGGAAAAGGAAGTTGGCCTTCTCTCGGAGGTTCACCTCGAGCCCAAGTCCCACAACTTGAGAGGTGATCCCATGTGTCCCTATCATACGGAATGACCTCGCTTATAGCTTTGGCCATTCGGAGGGTGCGATGATTTGATGAAAATGGGTCTCTTGCCAAGTCGACATGTTGTCTCACACTAGGTTCCACTAAAACCAAATTGCTTTCACCTCATCACCTTTTTCACCCTAATTTCCCACCCGCTCAAGGGATGTGCCACAAATGTGACATTTCGTGATCATGTGACTTTCTTCACCCTTAGAATATTCAATCATGCAAAGCACCTTTAGGGTCTTACGTTCATGAGCCCATCTTTGGTATGATTGACTCGTTATGGTTCTTATCAATTAGGCGGCTCTTTTGGTCACCTCTTACCCTTCACCTTCTTCATTACTCGTTGATTATCCTATACATGACCCAACCTTTGACACCTCAATTTAACCATACCTAAATGACCTCAATTCACCCCTACCTTCATGACCTAGACTCAATCATGCCTAAGTGACCTAAACTCAACCATACCTAAATTTACCTAGACTCAACCATGCCTAAAACCTACCAACCCATTCCTCTATCTCATCATATTCTTCCCTAGCTTATGGGATAACTACATCGGCTTGAGGCCCCTTTTCATCGAGGTTATGTAGGAAGCACTCCGAGGGCATGGGGCCCTTAGAGGTTAGCTCGACCATTATTTACCCTAACCAATTTTCCCCACTTTTATTATTATTTACATTCTACCATTAGTTAGTTTCCATCTTCTACATTACTTGGAAATTAAACAAACATACAAGTATATAACATGTATACTTACCTATTTCTTACATCATCATATCATACATTAATCATTTCACATTTCCATAATATCAAATATTTTGGAAATTTACACCATAACATACATATTCATCATCATTTATTTTTCCATGTTACCAATAACTTGGAAATTAAATCAAAACCAAAAACCTAACTCCACCATGCCTAACTCACCTAGACCCCACCATGCCTAAATGACCTAAACTCAACCATGCCTAATCACCTAGACCCCACCATGCCTAAATGACCTAAACTCAACCATGCCTAATTACCTAAACTCAACCATGCCTAACTGACCTCAACTCAATCATGCCTATACCTAACTCCACCATACCTAACTGACCTAACTCAAACATGCCTATACCTGACTCCATCATGCCTACATGACCTCAACTCAATCATGCCTAATTCACCTAGTTTCCATCACATACACAATAACAATGAAAATTCAAATGCAAGTACATCATCCATACCATAAATATCATCATCTATAACAATAAGAACATCTGTGTATCAATACAAATGTACACTGATACAAATAAATAATCAGTATCTCAAAACTCTCATATACATCCTCACTATCTTCGGCACGCAGGCTGGTATAAAATAAAAATCTCAAAACCCTCATATACATCCTCACTATCATCGGCACATAGGACGGTATATACCAAAAACAATACACTAATCATATCATGTGACTAATTGTCACCCCACCTGGTATCCATACATGTCTCATATGTCTCCTCCTCCTCTCCTCCATCCTAGAGACCTATTAGCATCTCTCCACCTAGCATGGGTCTCGGTATAATCTCTTCCTACCCCTCACCCGTGATTGGCCTCCGTGAACTTGCACCTCACCCGACCACGCCTCCGGGCTCACCAGCCCCATGTACTCTCCAAACGATGAGTGCAAGATCTAGTCCTCTCACTTGCTATATTTTGTGCCCTATACTCAACATAAGAGGGGACATCTATCCCGGTGGTCATCAGATGATCCTGGTAATATCATGCCTCATTTAGGGAATCCCTAAACCTTTCCATCAACACCGTCTAAGGTGGTGTCATAGCTCTACAAGTAACATGTGAGCTCGACCCTGCTAACACCGGCCTTGGAACCTATACCATGGGACCATGTCCTACTATAGATGAATGTAGTGTGGGACCTTGTCCCTGAGTTTGTGGATGTTCCTATTCGTAAACCTCATCTTGTAAGGCCACAACCTAAGCACATGCAAAGGTGGCCAACTAGCCCTGCAAACCTCATTACCTATGCATGTAAGGCGGCTACCTATCCCCCATAGCCAACTCCACCCTATGTTGGTGTCGGTCCCTGTTCTACCTATGCCTATAAGGCCGCGACTGAGCTCTGTAAAATGGAAACCTATACCTCTAACCCAAAGAAGCTGCCCTTGTAAAGCTATAATCTAGGCTTGAAGGGCATCCACGTGACCTTGTAAGGTATCCCTCTGTACTATGATGGTGGATAAGTATGGCTTCCTTGGCCTAGGTGGTGCCGCCCATAGTGGTGCCACCCACCACTAGCTATATCTATAAGTGACCCCAACATCATCGATCCACCTATCCACCGCTTTCTCCTCCTACCTTATTGGCACATTCAATCATGGTGGAGACATAGGTCTTTCCACGTCATCTATCCTATACTGTGGGAAAGGTGGAGGCATGTCCTACAACATCCCAAATCTGTCAGTTGTATGACCACATCAATAGGTATCATCTTGTGCTCACTCACACGACACCCTTGAATCCACCTCAAAGAATCGTAACTCCTCTAACTCTTCTACCATGTATCTCTGTATGAGGGATAGCCAACATATAACCTCCAAACAATATCAACTCCTGAAATCCCCTCCAATACCCATCTATAATACAAAACATCACATGTAACCCTAGCCACTTTGTCTTGCCCACCAACTGGTACCCACCATTTGTATTCAACTCTAACCTATTCACCCCGAACCAATCATGTTGGGGAAAACCAACTAGATATACACATACGATGTGATCATATGCCCAACAATGTAGAAGAAAGGTACAACACAAACTAAACCACCACAATCTCCCATAGGCCCACAACTCCCTATATAGTTGCACTAGGAATGCAGGTGCCCATGGAAAAAAAATCCGCTCCTCCATCATATCCTGGAGCACTCTCATCAATGCTTTTAGGAATCTTCCACCCTCAACATCTGGTAAGGAAAAACAACATACCACCTCCATCATCAAAACAACCAACATCGTCTCCTGAGGATGGGCCACATACATTTCTCCGTAGCTCGGGCTCGCGCTTATGGTACCTCGGCTTACCCATTGCCTCCCCAAATACAACCACTATCGACTCCATAGATTCCTCGACGAAATAGAATACACTTTGGCTCCCCAAAATTGGTAGTCGTAGGATCCTATACACATCCTTCGGGGTGACAGTCATCTCACCCATCGATAAATGAAATGTGTCGGTTGTTGAATCCCATCTATCAATGAGTGTAACCATCAAGCTAGGATCTTGGGCTATACACCTATAGTGTTGGATCCCAATCAGTCCAACATCGGTCATATGTTCCCACTCCTCCACAGTCACACTAGACCACATCACTACCAATAGAGGTGGTACTCTATCTCACATCCACAGCTGGTCCCTATCCTACATCCAACAAACCACAACATTTTTCAGACCTAACTACCTCTAATTACCTATTAACCCCAAAACCATACCCAACCACACCAATCATGATTACCCCATTTACCTAATTCACCTACAAGCCTACTACCCTTTATAATCATTACCCATTACCTTAACATTATTTCACCTACTCACCTATCCCATATCACCAAAGATCCTATTTTACCCTTATCCCTCTACAAACAATCTTTACTTACCCCTTCTTTACCCATTTTTCTTTCCAAACTATCCTTTCTTACCCCTGTTGTTCTTTAACCCTAACCGGCACCGGTCATCTTGACCACCGGTTTTCCCATGACTATCATCAATTTCCTTTAACCGGTATCGACACCTAAGGAAAGACCGATCTTGTGCGCAAACCGACGTCACCCAAACCTTGACCGACATCGATCTCTATCACGCCGTTGAAAACTGAAAACCTATCCCCCATTTTCAAAAATTGACAAAACTTACCTAAACCCCTAATCTACCCACCCCACCCTATCCCAACTTAATTCCCAAACCTATCTCACCTATTTGTGACCTTCCCACTCCTCATTCCCTTCATTTTTACCCACTTTTAACCTACATTTCATGATAAAAACCCCCACCCCAATTTCAATAAAAATTTTAGCAAATAACAAGTTCTAAAACACCTCTTACCTCATCACGATGTTGCCTACATGGTGACACGTTTGTCCATTGCATCGGTGGTCCACCCGAACCCTCTCCTACCTCTGCCATGTTGGAATCTACCTTGAATCCCTCCACCAATCACACGTCACCAACCGCTCTCATGGACCCATCTACTTGGCTCCTCTCACCACTTAGTCACCTCCACCTCAACTAGGTACAATGCCTTGTCTTTTCCTCCCTGAAAAATGCACAAGTCACTCAACTCTGTTGTTTTCTCAAATTCAAAAGACAACAATGATTTCGTAAAATACAAAATTTCAACCTTATAACCCTAACCCGACATGACTGGCATCGGTCACCCAAAACTAACATTGGTTACCTTATAACCAGCATCAGGTCACCTGCCAGTACCATTTCCTCTACATTTTTCCCATTTTGACCTAAACTCCTTACTGCCACATACCTTTTGGCTTTACCAACACTTATTACACCCTACCCACAAGCCTAAATTACCCATACATTTCCTTAATTGTGTTTAGGGACCTATTATTTTACCTATACCTTGGCCTTACCTATGCCACGACCAATATACCTTGACCTGAACTTGTGTACTCGCTATACCTTGCGATGTTGTTACTTTTGTTGTTTTAGCCTAATGCCCTTACCTTGCCGATTGTTGTGTTGTTTTTCCTAACCAAACCTTTGTTGTAATAGAACATACCTAAATGTTCCTGCACCTAACCTACGTCATGTTTCCAAACCATATCTTGTACCCTGGATACCTGAATCACTTCAACCTTGTTTGATAAACCTATTAACCTTGGACAACATAGAGTTTGTAAGATATTCAACTGGTAATGTGTTGCAATTTATGTGTGTGTGTGTGTGTTTCGATTGTCATTACCCATTACCCGATATGACCCTTTACCATTACCCATTACCCAATTTGACTCTTGCCCAAGACCCAAAATTCACATACCCTTACCTACAACTCACCTACCTTCACTTTCATCACTTACCCATTTATCAAACCACTCACCGATTCTGTCTCACACCTCATCAACTCCTAGTTTAAGGGGGATCACCTCCACCCATACTTGGGGCAACCTAACTCCCACTTATATTTGGGTAAACCTCACTCGCTCAAGCTACATGAAAAAGGGGAAAATGTAGACACCAAATTTGGGTCACACTCCCCTTGGTCCCCTTTAATCAGTTAACATAACATGTTCACCTAACCATGACCCCTTTACCTCACATTCATATTAATTTAATTATTTACAATTGAATTAATGCCCATCCTCACATTATTTATTAATCTAATTAATTTAATTAGGTTAATTTACACCTCACCTAGACACCTCACCATGGACTTATTCTTAGCCTATTAATTAACTAAGACTCAGTATCCACTTATCCTAACCACCGGGACTTAGTCTAACCCTAGCATTAAATTCCTATTCCTTCTCCAACAACATGCCCACTTATCTAAGCGTTAACCATCACTTGAGACCCAGGCAACAAGTAGAGCATGCCAAAAATAGCCAAGATATGCTATTTTTGGTAAACCTAGGATATCTCGCCTTAACCGATGCCGATTAACCTCAACCAACACCGGTCACCTTGACCGTTGTCGGTCACCATATATACAATTTGGCAACCTTTTTCCCAGGTTGGTCACTTCAAGTTTTGGGAGATCTATCTAAATTCAAGCACGAACCAGAGTTTTCTTAGCATCAATATGACAAAATACATTCAGCTAGAGGCCCAAGAAAGTACCAATACTAATACGAAGGCATCGACATTCACAGTGAAACTCTGGGAAGCACTGTCGCGGCACTTACCACCGTTCATAGATTGACCATCACCTTCCTTCACCCACCAATCTTGTAGGAACAAGTAAGTGAAGTTTATTCTATACCATTTCTGTACTTACTCATTAGGTTATTTATCCTCTTATTATTAAAACTTGTTATTCCCTGTATTCCACCATCCCAACTTTCTAACCCATGTCCCTATCCAACCACCACATCCTTCGGATCTTTATTCTTAACCTTTTACACATTTCTGATTTTTTATCACCTTATCACAAACCAACCCAGCTCCCTTGATTCTATGTGTAAAAACATAGAAGCCCAAAACCACATGTTAATCAAATTTCACCAAATTTCCCCTACCAACACCGATTACCTTAACCATCGTCAGTTTCCCTTCACTAGAACCGATCACCAAACCGATGTCGGTTACTATATCTCCTTTAAGGATTTTAGTAAATTGACCTTAACACCCCAAAAACCAAACAAAAGCCTCACCCAAGCCAGATACCCTACTTGAAACCTCTCCATAGACCTCCTCTTCTCTCTATAGACATACGAGAGAACTCCGACAATTTTTTTTTATATTTTACCATTCCCACATAAATCAAGATCGGTTCTCCCTAACCGGTATCAGTCATAGATAAATCGTTGTCGGTCACACCGACTAACATCAATCTTTGTTTTTGGCAAGCAGCCTCAAACCAGTAAGCTCTCCAATCACCCAAATCAAGCCCAAACTCCACCAAGTTTTACCTAGACCCTTCTTGTGACCTCTAGACCCCCTACCCAACATGCAAATTGACTGAGACCTTCACCAATTTAATTATCAAATCATTTAAGTAGATTAACATTGATAGTAATCTGAGATACCTAAATTGGAGTACTAGCATTAAACTCATTTGTTTGCATGCCCATTTATTTTATATTAAATTATATATATTAGTGGATTGACAACCGTCAAGGAAGTATCACACTTCCTGGATCTAGCTCATGCTAGGCAATCCACTAACCTTTTTCTATTAACTATGTTTTGTGGTCTTGCTTTGTATTTTAGGTAGTTCCTCCTAGCAAAAGTAAGATCTCGCAATCAACTTGCATCGGAAATTGAAACGCTTGCACAACTCGTGTGACCGACATCACAAATAGGTATTCCTCCTTGGCCTATTACCCTTATCTATTTCATTAATTTGCTAAGAATTTGGTGAAACAAACCTTGACTGACCAATGTGAACTGCGAGACAATAGGAAAGATCTATGAAATTTGGCTATGTTATTATTTCAAACCTTTCTTTTCAAGCACCATGTTAGCCCCCATGAAGCACGAATAGCAAGAAGGTTGTATGTATGTCTCATGTCAAATATGTTCCTTCACAATGCAACTTTTGCAAAGCCACTGGATGCAATGTTCTATTAAATTTGGTTTATTCCATGGACTTGAGGTCCACAAAATTCCTTAGCTATTAAAAGCACTGGAATCCTTCCATGTGTCCCTTTTAATTTTTAGTCAAAACTAAAAGTGACTGCTAAAAGAATAATTATCGGGCTTGTTTAAATGACTAAGTATATTTTAAAAGAGTGATTTGTGGTCTATCAAGAAATGTTTTTGTTCTCGATGTTTTCAAATAATACCTCCATAATTATAGTCCTCAGCTCATACAACCCATCCATATAAGTCTTTCCCAGGAACTTTTTCTTTCTCATAATATTATTTTGGTCTCAACAGTTTTTTTGTTATAAAGGACCTGTGTTGGGTTTAATCTAGAAAATATTTCCTTCCAACAATGTTCATGAATTGTAATGAATGGTGTTGATTATTTGATGGCTTTTTAATTTTGCATTCTTCCCATTATTGCTAAGAAGCTCTACCATTATCCAATTCATGGCTTGCATATTATCCTTAGTAGCTGAAAAAAATTGGTACCCCCTTCGATGATTGACTAAAAATGGTCAACAATACTCAAGCATTAATAAGGATGTACATCTTTATAAATGTCATATGAATCTGTGTAGGTTCATACATATGCGATGTTTTGTCTTAATGCATTCATGAAGTACCAGTGGTACAATCTATGTCGATATTTGATATGAGTTGCTACAGGTGTGGAAGGTAATTTAACATCATCTTTGATGGGTTTGAGTTCTTAAACATGATTGTAGAAGATCTAAAGAGCATGAACATGCATAAACTAATACAAAGTGTGTCAAGTAAAATAGGTAAGTTTACAAGCTCAAGTTAGTGATTGTGCAAGAAAGGAGAGAAAAGGTGACCTACAGTGCATGTGGGAACTACTAAGATAGGGGGATTATTCTTGGTCTTTTACCAGGGATTTTAGATTCTATGAAGGATATGTAAGCAATCTGTAACAATGAAGATGTGGAAATGCATTGATTGTGCTCAAGGTATGAGTATCTCTAGTTGAAGAAGTTATAATACAAGAGAGAATGATGTATGCTTTCTAAATTTATGTATAAAAGTATCATTTGGTCTTCATCATAATACATATTGAGAAATATCTTGAGTTTATCATTAAATATATTTAGGTGACTTTAGGTGCCTCGCAAGTGCAAAAGACAATGATAGTGCTCATGCAAGGACAAGATTTGAATAAGAAATATGATAATAACGTACATTTAAGTACTATAGGAGGTGATATTGCATTAAAATTTGGTGTTATAGGTCTACATTTCCTAAAAAATAAGGGGAGATTATTATGTCTCTCAATAAGGTGATCTAAGGAGTCAAAAATTTGTCTTCTTGATAGGTATGAATATTTTCATGACATAAAAGTTGGTTTTTGAGAATACAATAGGACTTTGTTCACATACTACATGTGTGTGAAGTGTCCATAAGACATAGTATAAGGTTGTTTAGCCTTCAAATGAGTTTATAAGGTGTTTATCAGGGTATTTGATAGTGATTGGTGTATGCTTGATAGGATAGTTGCAAGGGAAGTTTCCTATGATCTCCATCAACATAGAAATGGAATGTTATAGTGTTACGGGGTTACAAGAATACACAGTGTCCGTGTGAGGGCCATGATGTCGTGGGGCTTTATTTTCTTCTCTAGTAGGTGTTTCAGATGACTAGAGGGTATGTAAGGAAGAGTGAATGATGACATGCAAGTACATTTCTGAGGTAAGTGTGTTCTTGAGATTATAATATTGTGATACCGTGAAAGGAGGATTAAAAACACCGAAACAATGATTTAGGGATTGTGAAAAATACATGTTCATCTACAAATTATTTGCTCAAGGTAAGATCTTCAATTCTTATGTATTTAGTTAGAAATGGGTATTTTGGTTCATGTTGTGAATGATATTCTAGGGCATGGATATATTGGTCAAAATTGTATCTTGAAATAACTCTTTAGGGATCTCACCCTAAAGATTTTTTGTGAGTCTTGTGTGGTAGATGTAAGTGAGTTTATGTACCCTATCAATGGAGATGGACCAAGAAAATACGTAAGAAGATGTCTTTAGCTCAATATTATTAATTTTTGGCATGTACATAAGTAGTATGCATTAGTATAAGGTCTATTATAGTGTTCCCATGGTGAGACAAAAAGGCAAAAAAATGTTTAATGAGAAATGCCAATTTTTGCATGCTTATCAATTGGTATGGTATTTTCTTCATGAAATAAAGATTTAAAGAAGACGAGGAAGATGAATAATATGATGCATAGGTATGTAATTTTTCATTAATGTAAAAAGGGGGAGAAGACAAGGTGGTTTTCCATCAATGAAAAAGGTGGAGATCATTCACATGTCGAGTTTTAGTCGTTGTCATTGATTTAAAATATCATTAATGAAAAAGAGGATGATGGATAAGTGTCAAAGGATGTTAGGTAGGATGTTGACATGGATTTTGATGTTGTTTCATGATGGCATGAGGTGATTCAGCGAGATTGGCTTGTAATCGGTGACCTAGCTAGCCTAGGTGATGGTAGATAATGATTTGAGTTTCTTGGTGGCTTGAGGATCATGGTATTTTTGAAGAGAATGTTTTGAGATTTTGTAGGCACTCACATGAGTTTCATATTGCAAGTACAAGTGGATGAACCAGTTGTATGTGCTCATCTAGACCTAGTCCAGGGTATTTAGAGGCCAAATGAGGCATGAGGATAAAGTATAGTGCCATGTGAGCTAATGAAGGCATGTAGAGATGTGAGACATGTTTTCTCATGTATGTTAGTTCCTTTTTTATATGTTTCTTGATGAGTTAATAGGTCCTTCTATGATGACCTAACTTAAACCATGCACAACCCTAAGGGTTGGTCATGTAAATGAGATGGAATATGAATATGTAGACCTATTGGAGATATAATTATGATTGGATATGGTAAAAGGGGGTGTCCTAGAGGTGTGAGAGAAAAAATTGAAGTCATTTTGAAGAATATTTTGCAAGTTATGTTGTTTTAGGTGAAACATAATTGAGAAGAAGGTGTTTTCCACTTCAATTGTAACTTCGATGCTCACCATAAAAATTTTATTTGCATGGGATATTTTGGATTTTAGTGATGATTTTCATTTGAGTTAATAATATTTAAAATAAAAACCGGAGTGGTTTCATCATCACATTTTTATGAACGAATGTTAAGAAGGTAAACAACTTTTTATGAGTTCAAAACCCTAGCTAAAAAGCGGCGGAGAGAAATTTTCTTGGTAAGTTATCAAAATTGATTATCTGTACTAGTATTATTATTTTATTCTTTATAGGAATCCTACATATTTCCATAAAGGTAATATAAATCATGTGGTAGTGAATGAACCCCACTCAAACAGCAAATTTTTGAAGAATTTCATTTGGGACAAAGTTACCATGAATTGAGGTAGAGGATGCATGATTTGGATTAGTTTATGCTTGCTATCAGTTTGAGAGTGAATATGGATGATTTTTGTTCCTAATTAAGTAATTTTTATGTCTTTAAAGTTGAATCAAAGGTGCAAACCTGTTGAGTTCCTAAAACTACTTTTTGGACATCTCGGTTTGGTGAGGAGGAAGTTAGTGTGGTTTGCATGTATGGATGTTTCATGATATTTAGAAATTTTTGATGTGATATAAAGGTAAATGGGATTCCAATTAGTTGTTACATACCATAGTTGAGGCTTTTGGTGTGTCCTTGAGGTCCAAAGGTGAAGACTCGATTCCTAGAAAAAAATTGTTTCGTGAAGGATATGAGCCTTCTTTATTCAGTTATGAATAATTTTATTGGTGAAATATAATTTATGAACATGTATGGTTTTTTTATGTCATATTTTACATTTTGATGAATTTGGGATCTTGAATAATCATGGTGATGATGTTTGTGTTATTTAGCTATCCAGGGGATGGGGTTTTGAGTTGTTTTTGAGCTTGTTTAGTGTGTTTGAGCATGGATGACTTACATGGGTGCATTATGAAAAATGTATGAATATATTGGGATTTTTTTAAGATGTATTGGTTTATATAAATTTTTAATACTAACTACTTTCATGTTTGTGAGTTGAGAAGGGTATAAAGTGCATGTTTGAGTTCAAATTTGAACTAGCTAAGAGAGAAGGAAAAGTGTGACCCAAGTGTGAGTAAGAAAAAGGTATGAAGGAATTATTTTAAAAATGAGGAATAGTGTAAAATGATGAGATATATTAGAGAGAATGTGGGCAAGAATTTGAGATTAAATCAAGTCAAGTTTGTCCAAGTTTGATAGATCTAGAAGGAGGTGTGTTTGAAGTAGGGTTTTAAGGAGTTTGGAGCTGAATATTATGATCACCATCATTTGAGTTATTGCAACATATATTCAATGATCTTATTATCAAAATATTTTTTGATTATTCATATTCATGCAAGTCTCTTGTTGTGAGTAATATCAACAATGGTTTAGGGGTTGGTGCTCCTTGTGGGGTTGGTGCCTCACTAAAGAAATATCTTGTGATGTGTAATATTCACTTAATTATTTGTTGTGCGTAATATATAAAAAAAAAAAATGAGCATATTTTCTTCCCCTTGAAGGTTTTCCACTTACATTTTTGTACCACTTCTTGTTTATGTTATGGTGTATGGTTGTTACTTATTGTTTTGATCACATTAATGCATGCTTAAATGTTGATGGTGTATGAAAGTTAATTTGAAATTTTATAAGGATTTTTGAAGGAATTATTCACCCCCTCCCCTATCAATCTATTGTTCTTCCAAAATAATATTTATTGTATAGTACATTATGATATTTTTCTCTAGTCGGCACATAGAACATTGTTTACCGATTTTCATCCTATATGCACTATTTAACTACTATGTCGGGTTTTCAATTAAGTAGAGTTTCCAATAGACTATCATTTTTGGGTTTTTAATCTACAGAAACTCCCTCATAGAGAAACATTGAAGGTTTTTAATATATGTGGGAATTTATACAAATACCAAACAAAATTTCACAATTATTCTTAAAAAAATTATTACCTGCCGCAAAATTGTGTTGTTCCTTTTCCTTATGGATGTTTCTCATCATGCTTGGACTCTGTTGGTTGACTAAATGGAGTGAAATGTAATGGTGGAACTATGCGAGATAATTTTTGTATGTGTAGTAGAATATGTGGTAAAAATATCGTGGGGTGTTCTTCATTATCTTCATAGTGGGGAGGAATGTATCTAAGTCTACCTTGTACACATTCTAGTATGTGAGTGATTCATTCACTCTACCAAAGTAAATATGCAATTGTGATAATGCTTACACGAGTTCACACAAATCATCCTCATTGGTATTGTCTACATCTTTCCCATGAAGATTTATGGAATTTTATATTACCTGTTACAACATTTGTAATCGATCCTACATTATTTGAGCTTTAACTCCAACAAAGGTATTGCATGGTGTATTGAGAATAAATTCCCTCTTTTAATAGAAAGAGATACTAGGAAATAAAATTTAGGCTCTTAGTTGAGTATTTTTGCCTCAAAACGAAATTGGTTCTATGAAATTATGTTGCATCATTTAGTAATAACCTAGTTCAAAACTAGAGGAGAGGGTGTGAAATAATTCGAGACAAGTATTGTCACATATGTGTGGGCGCACACACATGCATGTACAAAGCTCTATGTGTAAGTTTTTATTTAGGATATAGGAAACATGTTCAAGTGGATGGTCACATGGAAGACCTATATCCATAGGTATTGGGGGATTAATTACATGAGGTGTAGGTGAATCATCATATATTAAGTTGTTGAGTTCTAAATCATAGTCAAAGTCAAGGATTTTGAATGACACTCTGTAACAAATTTATGGATATGTCCATGATCAATCTATGTAATGTATTATATAGTATAATAAATTATATATACTAACTATTTTATCCATTGATGTGTTAGAATAATCAAGTTTTATAAAGGAGGTGACATGAATTCTAAAAGCATGTAAGGGGTATGACTTCCAAAGGATTGTTTGGCCATTGAATGTAACATTATGAACTATCGGGGTTCATCGATGCAAGAATTGAAAAAAAATGCTTTAATTTTCATTACTTTATATTTCCATATATGAGGAAACTCTCATATCATGTGTCAATTCATAAATTGAGGGAGTGAGTAGGTATGACTAGAATTGTTGGTGTAATTGGTGTAGCTTCAATATCATTAAGAAGACAAACACTCCGAGCTTGTTGATTTTTTCTTGTAATATTTTCAAGAATATATGTGATAACTTGTAATATGATGATAACGACAAAGGGTTTACCATCAATCTTAGCTAACCAGGGTTTTAATTGATGTTGTATTGATGGGTAGGAAATATGTAATTTCTTAAGAAAATGTTACATAAATTTCATGGTCATTTTGTAACTTTGGGATGATTTTTCGGTCATTTTTGTTAGTCTATAGTGGCTGGAATATTGCTATATGGAATCATATAGGTTTCTCAATACTAGAGCAATATCCATAAGGAACAATGTGACACAATTGTTTATTATTTTAGTATGATATCATCAAGAAGAATAGTTGGTTTTAAGGAGGTAAGAAGTCTCTAAGTCGGATTTATTTGATAAAGGTTCTTGTTTTTGGTTTCAAGAAGGGGAGGAGTATTTTTGGCTCAACTTTAGTGTTAAGGGAACAAGGATCAAGCATTATCTCATTGTGTTGAAGAACTTAAAACCATTTCTCCACAAAGGATCCAAAACTAAGAGCATGGAAATTATCTATCAAATTTGGGAGTAAACCATGACTTAAGAGATAAAATTTATAACAATTGATTGGTTAGAATGGGAGGGTAGATGTGGTTATATTGAAGTTTACAATGTAATTGGAGATACTTACATTTGGATTTTGGCGCAAGTCAAAGAGAGACATAAAGTAATAATCATAGGTGTTATGTGTGTGGAAATTAGTAAACAAGGAATTTTTTAGTTATTTTTATGAGGTAATAGATGTCGGTGCTAATGAAATGTACCATTTAATAAACTCGATTGTCAAAGATAGTAGAAAAATATTTAATGGGATTGCATCATTGTTAAGATATTGCTTTAAATTTTCCTCAAACCTTTTAAGTTGATAACCAAAGTCAATACGTATTTTCAATAGGTGTAATGAGATGCATCCATAACCCTTGGGGTAAAGTTTGTAATATATGCTAGGATTAAGATGATGAGTGATCAATCATTGATTCCATTGATTCATTATTGGTGTTACGGGATTATCTGGGACATCTTAATAGGAATTTCCTAAATAAAATATTCTTCATACAGAAAGTGCATCTTGTCCCATAATATTATCCATGACTTCCATCATTTGATATAAGTAAAAATATGAGGGCAATCATTCATCAGTGTCATATAACTTGTTGAAGTGATTTACAAACTCAACCATGAGATAATCAATATATTAGTCATAGTTACCATTAATATTTGGTTCTAAATTAAGGCTTCTAGTTATGATAGTGTGTATGATCTAAAATCAAATTAGGGTTTGAAGAGACCCTAAAGAAAGTGAGAAACCCATTAGATTTGGGATAAATTGAAACCCTAGTTGTGAAGTATGAAGCCATGTGATTGTTTGTAATTAAAGTGAGTGGGTTCACAAAAATGTAGCGAATATTGAGGGTTTATCAAATTAAAGTATTAAAAAAATTGTGTAAAGATAAAATAAAAACAAATTATAATAAAATAGTAATAAATGGATCCAAAATTATGTTTCGATAATAACATGAAGTTGTAGTAGCATATGTAAGCAAAATAAAGAAAGGAGGAAGTTGGGTTAGAAAGGATCACACGAATTTTAGAATTCGTCAGTGGTGACAAAGATGGTATGAGAGTGTGTCTAGGAAGGTTGTGCACAATGTTGTCAAGTTTTCCTAAAAATTTGGAGATGTAAAAGTAGAAGTGCATGATGAAGTTACTTGTTGCGGATAAATTCGTTTGGAAAAATTTGTCTATGACATAGATTTTCCATCTATTTATTTTGACTAAATAATTCCTTTGGCATCGCGTTCCTGTGTTTATAGATTCTCCTTAAATATGGTTGAAATTCCATGACCTAAGTTTGTGCAGTTGATTAGGGCTTCCTCTTCTTCTTCTTTTCTTGAAAAATTGAAAAGGGGTTATTCTAACTAGGTTGAATGGCCCCTACCACGCCTACATAACAATACTCCAAAGAGTCATCAAACCCTCCTATATCCCTACTTGATGTATGTGTGAAAGATGTATATCACAATGTGTTTGGTAATGAAGAATCTAATAAGACTTCCGGAACTTAGCAATGATATTTGGTGTGTGATATGTAGATTTACAAGTTGGCCTAAGAAAACCATACGAGATGTATGCATAGTTAGTGTTGGTTGTAACACTCGAGAGGATGATATAGCAATTTGGTTCTTTATTGTTATTTCCTAGGTAGCCCAAAGATGTGAGAGGTGAGGCCCTTCAAATGGGTTATGCGAGTATGTTTGTATAGGTGACTTTTGACAAGATTTCCTACTCAAATGACACTAGGACAACTAGGGTAACTTGTAAAAATTGAAAATGTGGTCCCATTAGAGCTTTGGAGGACAGAGCTATCGACTCATGATAAATTCTCTTGAGCAATATTGTTTATCATGGCCAATTTTTTCAGGGTGAAACTGCATAATGCAAATTCTTAGTTAGAGATGATGACATGATATACGAAGATGTCTAATATAGTTTGAGAATGAGTTTTTATTGGTCAATGACACATAACAAATGTGACCTACTAGTTAGTAATGCTAATTGAACCATCGTGTAAGAATTAATCAATTAAGTGCACAATAATTTATGAGAGAAGATAAATGCCAAAGATGAATTGTCAAATACCATAGATCCAAATTTTTAGGTATCTACTAATAAAATTAAATTTTAAACCCACATTTTGACAAATACATAAACACTGTACAAGATATCCTTTAATGCAGAATAGTCGACGGGGACATTTTTAGATGGCATTTTTTTTTCAATTTCTTTTGCATGTTTGGTAAGTCAAAATAATAGTTCGTACAAATCAAAATTTAAGGAAAATAAATAATATTTGTTTTATATTGGACTCAGATATGCCCAAGTTTGGCATTGTTTACCACCTCATTGCCTGGGTGACTCAGACCAGGTCACTCGTCTACCTTCACAACAGACATGATAAATAATATTGAAGTACGATCTTTAGTCTCTCCAAAGCAGCATAACCAGTACAAAGCTTCAGTGGATAAGAACGACAGTCTTGTCTAAACTTTTTAAATTCAATCCAAAATAGCTACAAAAATAAATTGATCACAGAAAAGCTTTCCATTTCATTCTCCCTATCATGGAAGCAAATAGAATCAATGATCTGACAATACAAGAAACCAATTTTTTTAAATCTTGTATTAGTTTGTATTCTGAACAAATTTCAGCTTATGTTCACTTTTTCTGGTGGAAACCAACTAATTATATTCCCTTCTGAACTTCCTTGAGATCGACACGTACCATTATTAAAAACAAAATTCAAATTATGACCAGGAATAATATAAATTGTTGTCGTAACCTTTTATTTCATAAGATTTAAAGAAAGAGTGTCCTTTGATAAAGAATAGTTGAATTACTTAAGTTCTTCTTTGTCAATATTGAGTATGATACTCAATATTCTCTCTATGTAGTTGCCTTTAATTATTTCCTTATTATTCTTTGCTGGTCTACCAACCAAAAACTATGATAAAGAAAAGAAATAACCACCACATGGTGTGGGATCCCTGTAATATCTACCTGTAATATTTAAAAGGACTGAGAACAGCTGAAATCCAAGGTCTTAATATAAAGATTAAGATTCTTGGTATGATCAATACTGCCAAAGGAAATAAGATATTGCAGGGATTTCAACATGATCACTTGACATGGATTTTGTTTTGGCACAGAGATTGACTTGCACACTTTCAGTCAGTCTCAGCCATTAATTTTTAGGTTTCTTTACTATAAAGTTTTGGATATTAATTCTATAAAGTTTTGGGTATTAATTATATAAAGATGTAGGACCTGCACAAGGAATAATGATTGGGAGCCTATGGTTCGTCCATTGCAATTATTAATCCATAATTTTATATTATCTAAGAAAAGTATATTCCTAGTTGATGGGAAGTTTTGACGTTTTCTTAGGGTTCTTAATAGCCCAAGATAATTTATAGTTATTGCAATGATAATTGTGAAGTTTCTGAAGCCTCAAGCTTCGCCACCATTTTTTTATAGTGTGCCCATGTGAAGAAAAGACGGCATATGGTTTTCTTACATGTTAATATATTGGATCCTTTTTCAATGGAGTTGGCTAAAACTAAAAAAATTGCAGATAATTCGGAGGTCAATTATATTCGTGAAAACTAAGAAAAACACACTTTTAACTCAAATGTGAAGGTTTCACTGATGGGATCTTAATACCTTCAACGGGAAAGCCACTTAGTTTTAACAATTGTAGCAATTAAAATAATACTGAAACATAGAAAGATTGCTATATTTTTTCTTTTTCTTCCCTGATATTATATGAGGGAAAGAAGGGCCCTCCCCCAAAAGAGTAACCATATTAAGATGGGAAATTACATCGTCCGCTTGATGAAGATAAAATAAAATATGGAAGCAATGCCAGGCTCCACCAACCTTTAGAAAAACGAGTAAAACAAAAAAAACACCAAAAGGAGTTTCAGTTTCCTTCAAATTCAATTATGCAATGTATCAATAGAAACCATAGCAACCACAAATCAGTTGCTGAAAAGACTAAGATATATTTTGATCAAAATTCTTGAGAGTTTTTGGGTTCCTTAGACTAGTTCTCAACATCACAAAGGAATTTTATAGTGAAGGTATAGTTCTAAATCATGTGTAGACCTAGGAGAACAAGGAATTTGAGGGCAACCCAATTAATGGTAGGAACACAAAACCTTGCATCATTTTCAATATCGAAAAAATTAGGGCATCAACAAGAATTTCAGGTGTACCTCTTTTTCCTAACTTTTGAGACAGGAGTATTGACAAGTAAGGTGAGGAGACTTTTCCAAAACAATATTTTCTCAAAACAATGTGTTCAAGGGTTCAATAGAAACAGAAGGACCGGCCTTAGCTATGGGAGATTGAGCATCCTTCCCTATGATGCAAGTTCAAAGATGAGGGAGAAGGGAAGACGTCAATGTTGGTAGAAAGATCCCTTGATAATTTTTATGGATGAGTTCCCTAAACTCAAAGTAAGGAGGTTATTGCATTTAACTAGAATAGATTTCAATTTAGAATTCAAAACCAATTTTTTGGGTGAAATTCACTTACTACCAAGTTGAGAATAGCTTTAGTAGTCTACTTTCTACAATTCTAGATAGAGAGAAAGATGGACTTCTATGTAGCATCATCATACTTTCTTTATGTTATTTTCATTCTAAATAGTGATTTGGGTTCATCTAGGATCCAATCATTTTCTTCATCATTCATTGTTTCTTCTCTAGTAACACTTATAATGAGATCCACCACAAACATTGAGAAGGATGAAAAGCTACATGGATATAGCTATTTTCACAGTACCATGCCATTATTAATTTAACCCAAAATTGGAAATGAGGATATGGAAATCAATAAATAGATGTTCATGAACGTAGAATCAAACCTATAAATAAGTTCTCAAACATTCAAAATTGACTTTGTATATGAAATAATATAGAAAGCTTGCATTAATTTAGGGCACATGTTAAATATAGTAGAACTAGAAATTTCTTCTAGATGTTTTGTCTCCAATTCGGAACTCTACTATGTATAGAGATCAAACCTTTATCTTTAGACCAGACCATTTTGGCACTTTTGTCATTATGGACAGCTTTGCTCACAGGTAGAACATGGTGTTATGTATCTTTATTAACCCCTAAGTGAATATAGTATGCTTTGTTGTGAAATATTAGGTCTTCCAAATATGTGAAACCCTATGTAATGAAACAACTTGACATAAAAGCCTAACCTACCGTAAAACCCCTTCAAAAATGTTTTTGTTTGGATTGAAATGCAATATACACCATCTATGTTGGCATTACTCTAGAGAGGCCTCAAACTACACATAATTATCCACCTAGATATTTGATATAATCTTGCATTCATGTGACTATATTTTATAACCCAATCACTTGGTAATGCTATGTAATGACTTGGTTTGTTTTTTCTTAACATATTTTTTAGGACCCTTGGTTTGGAAAGCTTGACTCATAAAGCTAGAGTGGATTGCTTCGACATATATTGGGGGCTACTCCTAATATCTTCTACTATGTTATATAATTTTAGGAGAGATTTGTATGCCTTTTGAGTGTTTTATACTTGATTATCTCTTAAAAGTGTCAAGTGTTTCTGGTGATTAAATGAGTTTGTTATAATTGTTTATATAAATGGTTTTTTAGGTATAATTTTGCATCAAGATTAACCCATAGTGAAAGTACCAACCCATACACATAGATCAAATTAAGAAAATGATTATTAGGTGGTCCTAGATTGGACCATTCTATCTAGGACAAAATAGTTTGGTAGTTTTGGGAAAATATCATCTAGGAGGAAGATACGATGGTTTAGAGCTCTTTGTGAGACAATTATGAAAAGTGCATTTTTACATGACTGATGTGAGCATTTTGTAAGTGGATGAGTAGTGAAATGAGTAGAGAAATTATTGCAATAATACTAAGGATGGACTATGATATATTGATTAGGATAGAAATAGATGCATAAGTCAATTCATGGAATTAAGTCAATACTAACATCATCAAGTGATAACTTACTAATTTTTTGTGTGTAAATTTTATCCTCCTTAAGCTAGGAAATGAAATTTACTTGTTTAAAGTAAAATATACTTTAGTGTGCATTTTTTTAATCAATTGTTTAACTCAAGAGGTTCCCAAAGTGAAAAACTAAAACATAGAGTGCATTCAATGTCTATATAGGAAGAATTGAACTTTAAATTTAAATTGAAATTGAATTTGAAACTTATAAGAAACCTTGAAATTGAATGAAGCATAGAAGGAGTACACCTATTTTCATTATAGAAAGAGGATATTCTTAGTAGTGAAGTGCGTGGAGAGAG
>CM031236.1:611783186-611820686 GCA_018340775.1 Taxus wallichiana var. yunnanensis
AACCTCTTCTTCTACATCATCTATAGCCTCTTCATCATATTATTCTTGTTATTATTTATCTTGGTGTTCTTCTTTTCTAATCTTCTTCCTTTTCATCTCAACTACAATATCATCATTATTTTCATCACCATCATTATCATATTATTCTTCTTCTACTTCTTCTTTTTGATCTCATCTAGCTAAGAAAACATGTTCCAATTCCTCCCAAGACCAAACTAACCTCTCCTATGTCAGTTAAGCTGTACCAAGTATGTGTTGGACCACCAAGAAAATGAAAATAAAAGGATATCATGTCATCTCGAAAATAGGTTTCCTTAAATTGGATCCACCATTATTGGAAATCAAACTCGCCATTTCATAAAAACATTTCATCTCCATGATTTACACCAATTAGGTTTCGAGAATATAAAATCTTTTAACTTACCAATTTTGGCAAGAAGTCGGCCTCAATTCAAATATATAGAAAATAGACCCTAATTATGCTTTGAGAGTTTCTTGAAAATACTAAAAACTAAGTAAATTCTAAAAATGCAACCTTTTGAGATTTTTTTGAAAAACCTAAAATTATAATAACTTCCTCAAACAAATAAAAAAACTCTTAAAATTTTATTTTATCGTATTGAGATAGGTTTGTAACGTAAATAGAAAAATTATAGAAATCTTTCTATCCATTTTTCATATATTGACAAATCTTCAAGGTTGGGGTTTCAACCCAAGTTTACCCAAGAAATTGATTTGATACCACTTGATAATATTTTTGAATACAATCAATGACTAATTCAAACAATATACATAATATAACACAACACAAGATATATTGGTGGGCCAAGATGCCCTAATATTCAATATATTCAGAAATATAATAATACCCTTAAGGTAGGGAAACACCATACAATACTCCTTAAGGAATAAAAACTCCACAATATCCCAATATGGTAACTCTAATTTGAGAGGGCACCTCCAATATATTTATACCAAGTAGATGACTCAAATAATATATGACATTTCTCATAATTATAATCATATCCTTTATATAAGCATACATTACTATTAATGGATGGGGTAACACCAAATCCCAATGTAAGTTCACTCATTACCCAATGTATTAATTCCATAAGTTACCTATGTGACCCCATATTACTCACTAAGTGGGATGTGTTCTATATGTTAGCATCTCCATCAACCCATATGTATTATAATATCATATGGACCAAGGTACATAACACCATGTTAGAATGTCCATTGGGTAATGGGGAAATTCCAACATCTATGATCATGTCAAGTCATGTGTATCCTAGATTATGATCATATACCTAATGAAAAATGCTTGTGTATATAATATAAAATATGGTATCTATCAAACCATGTGACAAACATCATTTGTAAAGTAGAAGCTAGTAATTTCAATCGTGCTTATGTATTGATTTTTATTTTGATAATATAATTTTTTTTTTTGTTTTTTGTGGAGATCCTTTTTTAGCTCATTGAAGGAGAGAGGATATTTAAGGTTGTGTAGGAATATTAATGACCATTGTTTATGATAGTACGTGATTAACAAAAATAAATATCCTAAATGGGGTATTTAGGGTTATAGTGTTAATTTAAAAAGGAGGACTAAAATTCCAACTTCCTGAGGCATTTCTATGGTGGCATCATTGATCGCAGACTTCCAAGATCGACATCAATAGCCGAACTTGAAGTGGAGGGGGGCATTATATAGGCGATCCCAAAGGGCGAAAACCCTAAAACCTAGGAATTTTTAATTAATTAAAAATTATAAAGGAAGAAAAATTATTTCGGGAGGTTGAGGATTAGAGGTTTCCAAGAGTTCTTGATGAACCAACATTTATCCAAGTTAATATTATTAGAGTGGTGCATAATTTTGATTGCCTCTTAGAGGATTCTTTTACATATTGGACTTTTGAGGTAATAATTATTGTTGAGTCTAGATAGATAACATGTTTGGTATTGAGAACATGTTTGGCTAACATCGATCTCTCAATTCTATCACGTTTAATGTATTTATCATGTTCTTTCTTTCTTGTTAGTATAGATCTTCCGAGTTTCACCAATGTATGGCTTGCCATATGTGAACAATTAATCATGTCCACAATTGTTAAGTTTAGAGTAAGGTGGTAATAAGAATGCGGGTGGTTTGAATATCATTTTTACTAAGAATTTTAGCAATTTTATATGTGGTGTTTTTTTATATATGATAAGAAGACATTTTAACTTGAGAATCATTGTTGGATGGTTTAGGATGGGGGTGGGGGTAATTAAATATTCATTAAAGAGCTAGAGAATAATTTATCATGATAACTATTGTTTTTAAAGACCGAAACAAGGCGGCAAAATTCATGATTAAGGTATTCTTGAGATTCTTAGAGCATGAGAAGTCAATGCCTTAAGAATCCCAACTTTTTTTGCAAAGTGTGATAATGAGATTCCACTCTAACAATCAATATTTTTACCAAAAAAATATGATCAAATATTTTGTATAAACTTTTGATGAAACCTTAACATTGAATTGTAAAATTGTTTGAAATAATTAATATTAAATTATTTTAATGTCTAATAATATATTGATTTAAATTCATACAATATCACTTATGAAGAAAAAAATTATTTATTAATTATTAATTATTTTGTACAAATTTGAAAATAAATTTTAAATTATAATATAATATTTAGTTAAAATAAAAAATCTTATATGAAATATAATATAAAAATAGTATGATATAACTTTTTTGTTACATTTAATATAATAAAATAAACTTAATAGATTAATTTATTAGAGATGTATATATCTACACAATATCATTTCAACTGATTATTAGAGATATATACACAATATCATTTAAACAAATGATTTCCCCAAACATGACTACAAGGTGTTATTCCCTTTAATATTTATCAAATAATCATACTCATAATGACATAACTTTCCACAAAATACATAATTCGTACCCCTACATCTTAAAGTAAATATAGTGACAATAGGGATAGTCATGGGCTCGCACTACATATAATGTTTACCTTGTAATTAAAATTTAGTGTTTATATACCCGATGTGATGGGGCAGGTATAATTATGGTTCATTTGAAAGTAACACATGCCCCCTTACAATTTGTTTCCTAGTGAGATTAATCGACATTTAAAAATCAACATAAAAAATAATGTTTCTACTTATTAGTTAAAATGGAGTAATAATAAATAATTAAAAAATAGTTCAAATATATAAATACATAAGTAGAGACTAAAGATACAGATATTAGTATGAAAGTAATTAAATATTATGATCTTATTTTATTTGTGTGTTTGTATTATGAAGTTTTAACGTGATAAATAATAATGTCAAAAAATATTTTATATATTTTTAATGTTAAATTATACAAATTATTAAAATATATTGAAATATTAATTAATTAAAACTTTTATTTATTTGAGAAGAGTGGAGTGCATCTCCTTTTTATCAATATTGTAAATTGTAATTTTTAGCTTTCAACAAAGGGATGATTATGTTAATGTTTTTTTCGCATATTCAAATTTAAGTTCGAAGATGGCATTAGAGGCGGCCCACCTCCAAACACATTTGGATCATTGGGGCAATGCCCCTTGCATTGTCGCTCATGCCCCCTCCGGTTAAGATCACTCTCCAAGAGGTCGAGGTCGTTAGCATAGTCACTCTCGTCATCTCTAGTGCGGCCATTACGTGTGGGGCTCACCTCCTCGTCGCCATTCTTCTCGGTCCTCCTCAGGCTCGGCGAAGAGGGTGGGGCTCGCCACCTCCTCACCATCACAACTCTCGCTACCGGATACTAAGTTCCCTTAGTTAGCATTGGACATTTAGTTGCCTCAAGGATGGGAAAATTAAACGGAAGAACCAAAGGAGGGCACCGTCGTCGCGACCACCGGTTTGGGAGCATATTCCTAACGAGCAAGACCTTTCAGGGAGCAAGTGGGGAAAGTCCTGGGAATTGAGATCCTCCGCCTTTGACTTCCTTTATGGCAATGACCTAATGTTTTGATTTTATAATCGATTCATTTACCTACGGGTCAAATGCTTTTTGTTAATCTCGATACCTTCGGACGAATTTAAACTAGAGTCATACTTCCATACTCGTAATCATTTTTGTGAATAGTTATACTATCTTATTTTTACGCTTAGAAGCATTTTACAATGGCAAGCAAGGTTGCAATGGAATGCATTGTTCAATCATATTTTCGACATTAAATTTGACATTCATTTGACCGTCATGTGATAGTTCATTCATAAATTTTACTTCTATTGGACTTCACTTACATAATTTTTTATTTTTTTTGAAAAGTCAATAAAAAATCATAATATCTATCATAAGTAAATAAGTAACTCTAGATTAATATCTCTCCACGTATATTAAATAAATGTATTTAAGATATATAATACTATAAAAGCTATTTCTCTCAAAAACAAAAACTTTATTGCATCCAATAGGTTTTCTATATATACAATGTAGAGTGAAAATAAATTTCAGTACTTGGGCCAAGTTTATGCAAGGAAAAACTTGCCCCCTTTATTGGAGCATAATATTTCCTAATTCCCGTGTAATTAGGGAAAAATTACTCTATACACATTATGGTGTCCGCAAAGCCATCAGCCTTCATGTGACCGTGGACCCAAACACCGGAGCTGGAAAATAGACCGTCATGTCATTCACTTTTACCATACAATCTTCTCTGCAAATCCTCCAAATTTAGAGGCTTTTCTGTAGCAGGATCATTCCTGCTAAATAAGCCGAGAATGTGCTGAAATAGAGGCTCGTCGCAGGGGATGGCGAGGCCGCCTTCATAATCGTAGCCAAACTCTTCTTCAGCCGCTTCCAGCAATGTACGGAATACAGGACGATTCAAATACGTAGCTCTGATCACAAACCTCGTACATTGTTTTCCTACGTATACCGCCAGGTGGCCGGCGGGCACGTCAGCAGGGACGCCACGTCTCGGGTTCGAATCCCTCCCGCACCATTTTCATGGTGAAAGATCGAAGAAAACCAGGACGGAAGGGCAGAAATTTTACGGCTGTGAGAACCCAATGCAGTATTCCGCGCACTCACAAGATTCCTCCATTTTCTTGAAATCTGTGTCAGCCTCAGGGCGTCCCTGATCTTGCTGCATTTGCTCTTCTTCATTTTAACACAAATAAAAACCCTCCGCCCTAAATTCTTTTGGTCAGGTGTTCGAACCACACTAAACCCGGAATCCCTGTTTGATGAAACTGTGGAATTCCAGTTGCAATTGCTTTACAGAGAGGTGTATGCTCTGAATACAAAAGAGCCGCAGAGAGACGATTGGAGTGCCGGTAATTTATAGACGATTGGAGTGCGTGTTCGTGGTAAAATTCCTGCATTCTATTGCAGATCCGACCAAGAGCTATATTTAGCATGTAAAGGGGATTGGAGGATTCCGCATATAAATAGAAAAGAATACGAAATGTACGATGATGATAAATCTAAAATAGCAACAGGGCACAAGTATCTTTGCTTTTTCATTTTGGCCGGCTTTTTATGATGACTAATTATCGTGCCATTCCTCACATGGGGCAGCGGCTTACCCAGGGACCCTTAATAAGGATAATAATTAGTTTTATAGTCTATGATATTGGTTGGGCTCACGATAAATTTGGCATACAAGGAATCAAGGTGTGTGCGTATGTGTGTTGATGTGTTGCAAAGGGCGTGTAACATTGTAAAAGTTGTGAATATTTTAAGTTTGGTTAGTGCAAGGTTTCAATTTGAAAGCGTTACACAATGAAGTGTGTGATATTTATGTTGAAGGCATTGTTGAATTAGAATCACACTCACCGCATCGACACACGTGAGCAATAATGCAGGTCCAAATATTTTTGGTTGTCAATGAAGAGTAACAATTGCAACCGTTACTTTTACCTTGATGAATAGTTCTCATGAGCAATACCAAGTTTAAAGCCTACCACATCATACGAGAATCCAAAACTTTTTATGCTAGTATTTCCATATTGTGAAAAGATTCGAACCACCATCCACTAGAGGAAGAGCAAAAGCCCCATAACTAATAGAAAAGTTAATGGTGATGACTGAGTGACCCCTCCATATGGCTAAAAAAAGACATTGTACAACATTATTCTTAAGCTCGGTACTATTTTGTATTAAGTTGACTCATGTTACTTAATATTTATTTTTTCATATTTGCACACTACCCATGAGAATATTGCAATGAATGGACCCACTATAGTGTGTTATTGCTTTAATGTTGACGTACACACACAAAAACCTAAAATAAAATTAAAATTTGCTTGTTTTGGGTATTGTTCTTTAATTAAGAAAATGATGATTTATGATGTCCTAAGCTTACTCAACAAAGGATTTCATGCCAAGCAAACATGTTCCACTCCAATGTACCATGATGGAAAAGGTAAGTCTAATTATTCATTGTAACTAACAATCACACATGAGTGGTATATTAGAGACACCGATAGGAAGGCATTGAGGAAGTTAAAGTTGAAGGATTGAAGGTGAAACATTGGACATGAGAAGATTCATGATGAAGAAGGGGATTGAGGGGGGATAGTTTTCAAGTTGGAGAATCTATTGGAGGGAACATATGTGATCCTCTTTTTATTCTAACAAGTCACATATGGACTTTGGAGGTCAAAATTGCACCCACACTTGAGTCAAGATGATCCAAGGCTTTGAGGCAATATGGGACTGTCTCCAAGTTGTGGGACTTGCGCTTGAGATAGACCTCTAGAGAAGGTCAACTTCCTCTACTTATTCCTACTTTGCTAAAACTACTCCTAAGAAGGAAATGCAACTATCTAACTCTACTCTATCATTCTAAGGGACTAGGGAGAGAGGGAGATGCATAAAACTGAAATCCTAAACTAAGGGGAGGTGATAACACTAGAAAGAAGGGGAATAACACTCTTAGATGAGTGAAAATGAAAGAGATTGTGCAAGGGGAGGGCAGGCATGTGTGCCACAATCTAGAACAACATTCAAGCTCTCATTTCCATGGAGCACAATAGAAAAGAAACCCTGTAGAAGATATAAAACATGCACAACATACCAATATTACAAAAGAAAGGCAAGAAGATGCAATAAACATAGGTTAGGGCAGAGAATAGCCACAAAACACAACTTTTATTGCTTCAAATGAATGCACAGTCCATTACAATGGAGGAAAGAGGCAAGAATGACCAAGCGGTGATGCAGATTTGAGCCCTGCACTCAAAATACAAAATGCACTACTCTGAATAATGCCCTTGCATTCTAAGAGGGTCCAACCTTTACAAATGGGCATTATTCTACAATATAGAAGAAGAAGAGGAGAGAAGAGGAGGGAAAAGAGAGGGAAAACTTGGATTCACGGATCCATCACCAACAAGATGCATTGAATTCCTACAATCAACATGGAGCTCACAAATCTGCCCACACACATCAAATTACTTGTGGAAGAAGGAAAGAGCTCATATCCCATGAAATACGAGTGATTAAGTTGAATGTAAGTCTGCATTAATGGCCTGAATCACGTTTTCCCATTTTCACCTACCAAGTCCCTCCAAAAATATGATTTGATCATCTTGGAGTGTAGCCCACATCCATAGCTTTCCAATGAGACCAATTGTGCATGATTTCAAGCTATGTGGAAGAAATTGTGGTGATTTGGAGTTTTATAGTACAAGAGGAACACACCGGACATGTGGCATCACCGATTAATTGCGGGAGTTTGTTGATTCACTACATGTTGATCCTTTGCCACATTTCACACTTCCAATTTCTGCAAGGATTCGACCACAACCGGAACTTTCCCATATGTTCTCGTGAAAATCACTTTATCTCGCTAAATCTTGAGAGTTGGACATGTGGCACATTAGGTTTGGCATGGAGGTTTCATCCTTGGGTGCATCCACCGAAGCGGGGGTAGAAGTTCAAGTTTGCATAAGGATGCAAGGATCTGAGAGAAGTCCGTCGACACACTTGAGAGTGTGCGTGAGGCAAGGAAAAGGAATGCACATTTGTAATTGCATGCGATATGCAAGGTAGTCCTGGGGATCCGTCAGGAAAGCACAAAAATTTGGGCAAAGGTGGTGTGCGGGGCATGCCAAGAGGAAAAGAGGAAAGTGCACAAAGAAAGGGTGTGTGAAAGGCTATGTACAAAGAGATGAAATCTACAAGGGGCATATAATGCGCACGAGAGAATGTACGAGACTTAGGAAGAGAAGACAAGAGAGCCGGAGACACAACAAGGAATTACAAAGATGCAAGGAAAACATGCAGGTGCACGCCAAGGAGTGCGCGGCGGGTGGGATAGAAGCAATGCGCAAAGGGATGCATGCGAAGGGAAAGGGAAGAATACTTACAATTGTTCATAGGATGAATGTGAGTGCGCGAAGCATGCGTAGAAGAAAATGAAAGGAAGGGAAGAAGAAACAAGAGCATGCGAGAGCATGCACGAAGAACTACAACCATGCAAATTGCACCAAGAAGAAAGCTAGCGGTGAGTGCAACCTCAAAATTCATGTTAGAGCTAGAATGGACTTGTAAGTTGCCAAAATAACCAAGAGGGTTATTTTGGGCAACATCGGCCACATGTCACTTTTTCTTCTTGTCATATATTGTCTATTTAATGTAATGTTTGTTAAACATTAAATCTATCTAAATAACCGCCAACTTAAAAATCCCCACTCTTTAGTGGTAGCAATTTTAGGGTTAACATCAATCACATTGTTATGTGTATTAGTAATATAAGCATTGAGTGTAAACCAACAAATGGTAAACACAAGTGAAAACATGGTATATACTCTACTTAGGAGCATCGACTCAAGGGCCTGGACATCCACATCTCCAATGAGAATATTGAGTGATTTTTGACAATATATTATCTCTTAACATAGAGGATGAGTTCAATGCCAAAGATGAACTACTAAGTAAGGGAAGAAGCGTGTTGGACTCAAACATATGCAAGCTTCTTATTTGCATGTGGTGGTGAATGAGACTCTGTAAAAATTTCAAGGTTGGGGTTAATGTGGATGTTAGGGTTAATGGCATGAGTCTTGTCCCCTCATACATGATTTATCAAAGTCCTCGACAGACCTCTGAAAGAGCTTGGATTAGGGACTGGGTAAGATATTTCACAACTTTGTTACCTCTATTAGATATGTGCATTGTGTGAATAGTAATGTTGCCTTATGGGAATGCTTATCATCTCATGAACGAAACATCCTATGGATTTTTGTGAGGTCCTCCAATTATATTGTGAGATATTATCTCTGCTTCATGTTGTTCTATTATGTGATACCATCCAACCCTTTTCAAACCCGCAACATCATCCTCTCGATTGGACCAACAACCATATTAGTGTTGTCCACATCAATATGGTTCTCCTATGCCTTACTAAATCTTCTCATAGTCATGTTCTTTGACCATCTATCACAGTAATAGGCCTGCATCCATTGGTTTAAAGGAAACATGAGTCGCGGGTGGTAAGACCTTCCATTCTACTAACTTCCATGATCTTATTTTGTGTTTAATCTACTCATCGGCTACTAAATGCTCAACTTAAAGCAAATGATAAATACACCCCTTTGTAAGGTCATTAGGCCTTGAAATTTGAAAAACATGTGGCATGTGGAAGGTATAGGAAACTATGTAAAAGTGTGTTCTGGCCAAAACCACATCATAAACAGAAAGAGTCTTTCTTAATTAAATGTCCATAACCAATACATGTCATTATCTTCCACCATATTGGCTAGTCATTATCAAGGCTCTCTCATAAACAATTTGAGAGAGCTTATCATTTAGGATAAGAGGTTGCACAAAAGGGTCTCGCATTCCTTCTTCCACCTTAAAATTCACATTTTTGTTATCTATCTTGACTCAATGTGCACTTGGATTTGTTGATGCCATGTGGAGGTGTTTACACTTCATTTTCCGCTTGTATGTTTTGTTCTTCAAGTTTCCAACTTATTACTAACTATATAAACTATAAACAACATTCCACTTTATAGCTATGTATTCTCCCATCATCACCATGTCCATCCTTTGCATATTAGATTGGGGGTTTTGAGTGCAATAGGATTTTACAAACCTTTTACAATTTTGAGGATTCCAATGAGAACACATATGCAAGGCTAGGATGATAGTAACATGCTGTCCAAGTCATCTTGAAAAAAAGAAAAGACAATGGCATGTTGAAATGGTATGAATCCAAATCTCAAGCAAAGGAAACATCAAACTTTATGCAATATGCCTTAAGGATGACTCTGGAATGCCCCCTTTGTGTAGGTCGTCATGTTTTCCCTAAGAAGGCATTGGACCTCTACACGTAGCCTTGAATTTGTTAAACATTCATTAGCCCTATGGATAAGCATTGTCGCGGTGACATTATTGTTGCTCTTGCAAATTGTAGTGTTTTTGGAGGTCTGCTAAATTGATTCGGCTTCCTCCGATTTTTGACGGACTCCACTACTTTTGTGAAAGAAGCAAAGATTATACCATGATGCGATGACAAGAAGCCAATACTTGAGAAGAGGAAACATAAAACTCGGTGTAGTTTGTTGTGTAATTGACTTGAGGCTTGCCCCCTTTGGCGTGGGGCATCATGTTTTCCCCTGGGTAGGCACTCGTCCTTTCCACCATTCACCTTTGGATGACCATTATGTTCTATCATTTCAATTTTCTCCCTCATATACAACATCACACCCATCTAAGGGATGTGCATGTGTAGAATCATGAATGTAAAATCAATCCATTCAATATATAAAATATGTATATACTAGTGTTAAGAACTTACAATGTTGAGGGGGTGGTGTCAAATACACATCCACAAGGAAAACTATAGCATTTGATACCTATTATTTCTTGTGGAAGCATGAAGGTTGGCCTTAGATAATTTTCTTTCCGGATGACACAAAACTACATGACTGCCTTGTTTTATTGTTATCAAATTCAATTACTACAATGACTCAACATGTAAAGCCAAGTCCCCTCCACATGCGCCTATCTCTAAAATATCCTCTAATATGCACAACTCCCTAAATTTTCACAAGCTCTGACTATCCACGTCACCTCTTCTTCCTTCAACTCCTCAATATTATATTCTTTGCGAAGGAGGGAACGCAGAGAAGAATCTTTGTGTGGTGTAACCCCAACTTCAACTGTGATTTTATCAATCGTTAACCTTCTCCCTTCTACATTGATAAATGAATATGATCCTTCGTCATGTTTTCCCTAAGAAGGCATTGGACCTCTACACGTAGCGAAAACAAGAACTTGAATTCACCAAACGTTCATTAGCCCTATAAATAAGCGTTGTCGCGGTGACATTATTGTTGCTCTTGCAAATTGTAGTGTTTTTGGAGTGTCGCTAACTTGATTCGTCTTCCTCCAATTTTTTTACGGACTCCACTACTTTTTTGAAAGAAGCAAAGATTGTACCATGATGCAATGACAAGAAGCCAATGCTTGAGAAAAGGAAACATAAAACTCGGTGCGGTTTGTTGCGTAATTGACTTGAGGTTTGCCCCCTTTGGTGTGGGGCATCATGTTTTCCCCTAGGTAGGCACTTGTCCTTTCTACAATTCACCTTTGGATGGCCAAGATGTTGCATCATTTCCATTTGCTCCCTCATATACAACATCACACCCATCTAAGGGATGTGCATGTGTAGAAGCATGAATGTAAAATCAATCCATTCGATATAGAAAATATGTATATACTAGTGTTAAGAACTTACAATGTTGAAGGGGTGGTGTCAAATACACATCCACAAGGAAAACTATAGCATTTGATACCTATTATTTCTTGTGGAAGCATGAAGGTTGGCCTTAGATAATGTGCTTTCCGGATGACACAAAACTACATGACTCGCCTTGTTTTATTGTTATCAAATTCAATTACTACAATGACTCAACATGTAAAGCCAAGTCCCCTCCACATGCGCCTATCTCTAAAATATCCTCTAATATGCACAACTCCCCTAAATTTTTCACAAGCTCGACTATCCACATCACCTCTTCTTCCTTGACTCCCTCAATATTATATTCTTTGCGAAGGAGGGAACGCCGAGAAGAATCTCGTGTGGCGCAACCCCAACTTCAACCATGATTTCATCAATCATTAACCTTCTCCCTTCTACATTGATAAATGAATATGATCCTTCGTCATGTTTTCCCTAAGAAGGCATTGGACCTCTACACGTGAAAGTAAACAAGAACTTGAATTCACCAAACGTTCATTAGCCCTATAAATAAGCGTTGTCATTGCAGTGACATTATTGTTGCTCTTGCAAATTGTAGTGTTTTTGGAGGTCTGCTAACTTGATTCGTCTTCCTCCAATTTTTTTACGGACTCCACTACTTTTTTGAAAGAAGCAAAGATTGTACCATGATGCAATGACAAGAAGCCAATGCTTGAGAAAAGGAAACATAAAACTCGGTGCGGTTTGTTGCGTAATTGACTTGAGGCTTGCCCCCTTTGGTGTGGGGCATCAGGTTTTCCCCTAGGTAGGCACTTGTCCTTTCTACAATTCACCTTTGGATGGCCATTATGTTGCATCATTTCCATTTGCTCCCTCATATACAACATCACACCCATCTAAGGGATGTGCATGTGTAGAAGCATGAATGTAAAATCAATCCATTCGATATAGAAAATATGTATATACTAGTGTTAAGAACTTACAATGTTGAGGGGGTGGTGTCAAATACACATCCACAAGGAAAACTATAGCATTTGATACCTATTATTTATTGTGGAATCATGAAGGTTGGCCTTAGATAATGTTCTTTCCGGATGACACAAAACTACATGACCTACCTTGTTTTGTTGTTATCAAATTCAATTACTACAATGACTCGACATGGAATGCGAAGTCCCCTCCACATGCGCTTATCTCTAAAATATCCTCTAATATGCACATCTCCCTAAAATTTTCATAAGCTCCGACTATCCACAACACCTCTTCTTCCTTCAACTCCCTCAATATTATATTCTTTGTGAAGGAGGGAATGCCGAGAAGAATCTCTGTGTGGCGCAACCCCAACTTCAACCATGATTTCATCAATCATTAACCTTCTCCCTTCTACATTGATAAATGAATATGATCCTCGACATGTACAACCAAATTCATATGTAATTAGCGAAGCTCTAACTATCCACGAACACAAGGGCTAGAATTGCAAAAAAACTATTGACATTGATTATGTGAGATTTCCGCAATTTAACATATTGATAATATATCTTGAGAACCGTGTTCAATTTTTTTTGAAGTCCTATTAAAATTGTGAGTATTGATAAATAGGTCCTTTTTTTTCGGAGATATTGCCAAAGTACGTTGCTTCACCAATTTATTCACCGCATCCCTTTTCCCCTTCTAATGATTAACATATATGATAAATGGTTCTTATGTGTCTACTCAAAAGAAACTAAAGAATGGATAGTTTCACATATGCTCCCCCTCACCCCGGCCCCCAACCCCAACCCCCCCACCACCGCCCCAACATTTTTCTAACTCCAATATTTCAATCCTTCAAGTTTAAGTTCTTTGATCAATCCCCTTTGGCATCTCCATTGCATAGTTCACCTACAATGATTGCAAGTTTAGGAGTTGTGAGTGTTGTAGAGTGTTTACATAGGGAAGCGAGGTGTGATGTACATGGGACTACATGGAGTAATGCACCAAGATAACCTACACCTTACAAATGGTGTAAAGTTTTGGGTGAGTTATGATTCAAGCGAGTGTTGCATGGTAGGTAACAAAAGGTTGCACTTATTATCCAAGCTACCCTAAATTTGCATGTGTGCCATAAGATGTTATAAATGAGTGAAATATAAGTCATTAAGAGAAGTGAGGAATATTGCATACTTAGAAGTTGCAAGAAGGTAGATTGTGAGGCCACACATAGATAAATTACAAAGTAGGAGTGTGTTGTGTGTAGGATTAAATGAAGTAATGTATTAAGGTACCACGATACTTTACAAATGACATAAAGTGTTGGGAAGCTTGAGAGGAAAGTAAGAGTTGTGTGGTAGGCTACAAAGAGCTCTCTTAATGCTATGAGATAATGTGAGTTTGTATATATGCCGTAAGATGTCATGAGCCTCAAGAATGCAAGACCTTTAAGAGAAGAGAGAGGCTTACACTATTTTGAGATGTTGCGAAGGCTATACATGAGTAGAGATTTTATTTTGTATCATTAAGCCACATAGGTGAGGGGAAGGATAAGCAAGAAAATATACTAACCCTACAACCAATAAACCATTTTGTTATTAGGAGGGTTAGTTATATTGTGGCATTACTCCCATTGGCATAAGGATCAAGGTATATTGTGGTTTTAATGTTGACACGGACCAAGCCTACCAATTCATGTGGGATTAATTTTGTGAATGAATGAAGTTTTTGGTGTTGTAGAAGAGTATTTCAAGATGCACATGAAAGACATATCATATTTGGGGTTGTAAGGCTTGTATTTACAAGCACTTGAACAATATTTTGTTTTTGGGATTATGAAGCCACATAGGAGAAGGGAAAGTTGGTTAGCCAAACATACTCATCCCACAACCTACTTACCTAGATTTTGTAATTCAAAGGCAAACAAAAAGTGTAGTTTTTGGATTATGAAGTTGCATAGGAGGAAGATTCGGTAAGTAAGCACACTCATTCTCGCAACCAACTCTCGTGATGCTCAAGGAAAATTATTAATATTATACTTCATGATCGATCTTTTTCTCGCTTGCTACCGAGCAATCGAAGGGACTTAAACCCAACCTTAACCATTTATAGACTACAAAACATTTGATTTGTTTATGATGTTTGATGTGATATTAAATTGATTGGTATGACAATATATAATAAGATTTTTAATAATGATAAAAATGTTTGTATGACACTAATTTATTACTATGGTGTTAGTTTATTTGTATTATTAAATTTTGACATGAGTAAAAATATTTCACAATAACCTCTTCAAGTAATATTCAATATTTTTTATAATGTCGGACTAAAAATTATTGACAAAATTTCAAATTAATCAAAAATATTAATTGATTGAAATTATTACAGCGCATGAACGCTATATACATATTTCCCATGGAATAATAAGTAATTACAAAGTAGAGTGAATATAAATGTTAGGAAGGCCATGTTTATGTAAGGAAAAATATTTGGAGTTGCCCATTCCTATGAATACTAAATATACTAATTTACCATTTTGAAAGCTGACCCCCTCTGTAATGTAATTAGGGAGAAAAACCGTATATACATATTATGGTGCCCGCAAAGCCGTTAGCCTTCATGTGACCAAGGGGCCAAACACCAGAGGCCTGGAAATCGAATCCTTCTCAAATGGCTACTGATGAACACTGGCATTCATTTTTACCGTACAATATTCTCTGCAACTCTCCCAAATTTAGAGGCTGTTCCGTAGCAGGATTATTCCCGCTAAATAAGCCGAGAATGTGCTGAAATAGAGGCTCGTCGCAGGGGATGGCGAGGCCGCCTTCATAATCGTAGCCAAACTCTTCGTCAGCCGCTTCCAGCAATGTACGGAATACAGGACGGTTCAAATACGTAGCTCTGATCACAAACCTCGTACATTGTTTTCCTACGTATACCGCCAGGTGGCCGGCGGGCACGTCAGCAGGGACGCCACGTCTCGGGTTCGAAACCCTCCCGCACCATTTTCATGGTGAAAGATCGAAGAAAACCAGGACGAAGGGCAGAAATTTTACGGCTGTGAGAACCCAATGCAGTATTCCGCGCACTCACAAGATTCCTCCATTTTCTTGAAATCTGTGTCAGCCTCAGGACGTCCCCTATCTTGCTGCATTTGCTCTTCTTCATTTTAACACAAAAAAACTCTCCGCCCTAAATTATTTTGGTCAGGTGTTCGAATCACACTAAACACGGAATCCCTCTTTGATGAAACTGTAGAATTCAAGTTAGAATTGCATTACAGAGTGGTGTATGCTCTGAATACAAAACCAGTGGAGAGAGACGAGTCCGGAGCGCTGGTAATTAATGGAGGAGTGGAGGAGCAAAAATTCCTGCATTCTGAGCAACAGGTATAGTTAGCATATAAAGGGGATCGGAGGGGTCCGCACATATAAATAGAAAAGAATAGCAAGTGTACGGTGACGGTAAAGCTAGAATAAAAACTGTCTTTTCTTTTTCATTTTGGCCGGCTTTTATGATAGCTATTATGACATTGCTCACATGCGGCATCGGCTTATTTAGGTATCCTTTAATAATGATAATAATTTATTATCCTGCCGAAGGCAGGTATATTGTCTTCACTTTTGCAATTAAACATTTGCATGTTTCCAATCAAATTGTGACATCTGTATTAAAATGGGGCTGGACTATAGTTTTTGCTTTTGATTTTTTTGTTGTGGCAACATTTGATTGGTCTTTGGCTTTATGTGCACTGTTCATTGAAAAAACATAGGAGTTATGAGACATTAATGCTTGACAGTTTTGAGTGGCTCGAGGAAAACGCCTGTTTGCCGTCAGAGACAATTGAATCGGCTTCAGATACGGATGCAGATCCGGATCAATCAATTACTGCACAGTTGCTTCTACGAAAAGTTTAGCTGGAAGGTTGTTTTCACATCCATGGTTTGTCATGGATGTTATAGGGCCATCCAAGGAGTATATTTGTCCGCCTCTGTAGATTCGTCAGAAACTATGAACATTTTCCTCCGCAGAATAAGGGTTTCATTTCAGGTCTGGCTTCTCTTCCTCATAATGTTGTGCGATTTTAGGATTATTTCCCCCTGATTTCATTTATTTTGCAGGGCAGGTGGCAGAAATACTACTTCCATGAGACACGCTCAACATTGGTGTTGCAAAAACGGATTGCAGGTGGTTTTGGTAAATAGTCATATTTGTTCGAACTTTTGATGGTATGCAGTACATAGTTGGCTTGGTGCATTGTTTACTTGTGTTGCTCACTGTTTGGTGTTGGCTTGGGACGTTGCATGAGTTGGGTTTGCTCGTCGCTTTCATTCTCTCCTTTCTAAGCTTGGCTCTACGTTATTCCTTTCACTGTGTATTTTTCGGTGAGTTCGTTTGCATTCCTGTCTAGTTCGAGCTTTAGCTTTGGTATTGTTTATTGTGGGTCGCCGTAAATGATCTTGAACAACTCATATTCCCGCAGCTCGTGGAGGGGTCTCAGGTTTGTTGTGAGGGTTTTGTTTGTTGTTTAAATAATGCATGAGATAGTCGATTTCAAGAATCGGCTGCAAGCCGCAGGATGAAAAAGGTGACTTTGTATTCAGGAGTCAGGTTTGAAACACCAAACCCTCTTTCACCAGTTTTCTTGTGATTTTGTAGTCAGGGTTATAATCTGATAGGAATCAAACAACACTATATTTCCTAGCTTATTGCCATAGATTCTTGAGGTTTCGTGATTTTGCAGTGTTTTAATCCGATAGGAATCAACCAGCACTAGATTTATTAGCTTATTGATGGCGATTCCTCTTTATCACAGATTCTTGAGACAAAGGCAAAAAAGTCTAAGGAAACTCCTTCCCATCTCAAAGAAAGAGAAACCAATTCTTTGATTGCCCCCTGTGATTCCCTACCCGCACACAGTGGAAATTTTGCACCAGAACCTTCTCCTCAGTCTCCTAAGAATGTAATCGTTTTATCCTATCATTTACTATAATAAATTTGTTACAGGAGTACTTCTATTTATATATTTATATGATTTCCACTGCAGGTAGAGATATTTCAGAATTGGCAGAAAATCAAGTTTGATCGAAAATGGGTAGAAGAAAACCAAGGAACATCGACGATATCTTCGTGCCGAATGCAGCGGGAATTGCAAGGGGAATCCACCGTAATTTTTCGGCAACATTTATCATGCTTTCTAACAATTGCAATTTTGTTGGTGTCCCCTGTTTCTACTGCACTTATTTTCTACCCAAAGGTAACGGTAGATGGGGTGTTTAGATATAAAATTCAGTTTCCATAAGTTGGTATTGTCATTCACCTGCTCTCTCCTTTTCCAGACTTTGTACCAAAGAATGCGTTGTGTTTTTTGCCAGCTGCGTTGTGTAGAGTTTGATTTTTTGGATTCTTTCTTCACAAATTAAATGGACTGCATTGTTGAAGCAGTTTTTCAGACCAAGAGCAGTAAGTTGTTTATTGTAATTTTTTAGTTTGAGTGAGAAACTGACACACTATGTCATTTGTACTAAAATGGTACAACATAAATGAAATTTGTGTAGTTTTTTGTCCATTTTAAGTTATATAGCAAGAATATATTTTTGTAACTGATAATTAGTGTCTATGTTCATGTGATCGTAGATGAGTAAGTTTGAAGCACATTAAAAACAATTCTCTGATCATATGTAAACTCTCCCTCATAACACATATTGTACATTCACATTCATTATCTGTAAGTCCCCTCTTAAATGAAGACATTTAAACTCATTTCTATGCAATTCTGTTCACCGATAAAGCAATGCATGCTATCTGCCTGATTCCATGCCCTAGCTAATGCTTTTTACTTGGACATTTATACCTTTAATGATTGACACTATATTTTATTCAATGTTTGTATTTTGAACCTTGATTCAATGGTTGCTGCTAAGTCACTAGGATATGAATACAGATACAACTTCTTTACAGAGACTACAGTAGTTTTAAAGAGGACCGAGAATATAATGCATCCATGCAAAATACACACAAATCTATAAGATCAAATAAAAAGCACTCATTGTATGCTTGTTTCTTGTCACACTTTTTCATACTTAATTTCCAACACTTCATTATTTTTATTTGATGGACATTTACCTGTAACAAACATATTTATTACAGATACCTCGATTCAATGGTTGCTGCTAAGTCACTAGGATATGAATACAGATACAACTTCTTTACAGAGACTACAATAGTTATAAAGAGGCCCAAGAATATAATGCATCCATGCAAAATACACACAAATCTATAAGATCAAATAAAAAGCTCTCATTGTATACTTGTTTCTTGTCACACTTTTTCATACTTAATTTCCAACACTTCATTATTTTATTTCATGGACATGTGCCTGTAACAAACATATTTATTATTATTTGACAACGACACCATTTTGAACTTTGATACCCTTCTCATTTTCTATTTTTTCATTTATGTATCTTGATTAAAATGTACTTCTTTCATGAACTTTCCATTTCATTTTACTAGTGTGTATTCATATATTACATGATTTAGCATTGCATTCATCTTGAATGCGTTTTAATAGTCGATGGATTGAATAAATTTAAGAGTGTTAATCTCTTATGGACCCATGCTTTATTCCTGTTGGAAATGAGAGATTATTTTGAAGGTATTAATTTGTCGGCAAAAACTTAACACTGACCAACTTTTCACCTGTTGTGATTAGACATAAAATGATTATTGCATATGATAAAATAATTGCTATTTTTTCCATAAAATATGAGACTATAGTTTGATATTTCACTTAGCTAGAGGTCTGGCTTAGATAAAATGATTATTGCATATGATAAAATAATTGCTATTTTTCCCATAAAATATGAGACTATAGATTGATATTTCACATAGCTAAAGGTCTGGCTTATTAGACGTAAATTGTAATTTTTTCATGTGATCTAGAGAGTGGCATATCTAAACTGAATAGGTTTTAACTTTACAAGGTTCTTGTCTCCGATATGATGATGATTCACTGTTGCATTTTGATGATGGATCATGAAGTGTGGTATGAAACTCTCATATACATGCTAATAAAACAATATTTCTTTCTTATCAAATTAAACTCTTTGTTGATCTTTGTCAGTGTAGTTCAATATACATCATCCACGTTGACATTGCAAATATAGGTTAAGACACTGTTGCGGGATAATAGGTTGAAATAAATTGTTGACCTAAGGTCTCTTTGCAGTTCTAAAGAGAGCATAGAATTAGTTCTGCAAGTTGTGGTAAGGTGTATAACTTCCACTCCTGAAGAGCATCTGATAATGGCTCAAGTTGTTCAGATGCTAGAAGCAGAGATCATGTTTCCATGTCTTACTGACTTTTATGAATCTAATTCTGAGTCTTAACCTCAATGCTTTGTCAATGGTTTTGTACAAATTGTTCAGATTCTAGAAGAAGAGAACATGTCTCCATCACTTAGTGACTTTTATGAATCTAATTATGAGTCATAACCTTAACGCTTTGTCGATGATTTTGTACAAATTATTGAGTGAAAAGTATTTGAATTCAGTGGTGGATTGCAGGCTACAGGTATTGCTCTTTTTAAATAGCTCGTGACACACTACTTACCTACACTCGTTTATTTTACTCTTTTTTAGATTTAGTTAAGTGGCTTACAAGTTACATAAATTGCAGTCTGTGTGGTTATATAAATTAGGATGTACTGTTGTGTTCTTAATACAAATCGGCCAGGTCCTCCACCTCCAAAATCTGCACCTGCGTAGAAATCAGAGGAAGATCACCCTCCCTTGGTTCTAATGATGATTGTAATGTGAATTGTGGAAGCTGCCACCACATCTTTTTTGTAGGATCTAGAAATATAATCTCGAAATGCTTCTCTCTCAAGAAGCATAAAATTCTCTTATAATATCGATTGCTTTTTTTTCTCCCAATATTAAGTTGCTCCATGCTATTCCAAGTTAGCTACCAAGAATATTCTAAAAAAACTCTAAACTTCCTAAAATGTTTAATTATTTTAGATAAATGAACCCTTGAGCAGCCAAAACAATTAGGACGGAGCCAACAAAAAAACCCTTCGTATATTTTTCTCTCAAATTCTGACCTTTATTTGTTTTAAGAAAAAAATTACCATATGACAAACCAGGCTTTCTAATTATATTTCTAGCCATTCCATTCTTTCACAAAGAACAATGGTCCAAGATACATGTCTTCAACGAAACCAATGTCTTCAACTTTTCCACTAACAAGCAAAAGCTTCTAGCTTAGAACCATTTTTATGGTTCTAGATGGGTCTACTAGATATATATCCCATGCGGTTTTAGTTCATTTAAATTTATTAATGTTTTTATCTTCTTTGTTTTTACATTAAGTGGGACCTAAGAGATGGTAAATTACAAATGATTTATTTTTCATTAGTTCCTACCTCATCGTGTATTTGTGTACTTACACAAGAGATTCACAATATTTCGTGAAGTTGTCTTGTAGAAATACTTGGGAGCAACATATTATTCGTACATGTAAGATTGAGGTGTAGCACATGTTCATGGATTCCTCCAGCTTTTAGAGGTACCAAATGTAGAGACAATTAACTAGAGTGACATATTTGTTGTCAACCAATCTAGAAATTGCTTCGATAAATTTGTTTCTGCATGGAACTCCCATGCCATTTCTTGCAGATCAAAATATATTCATTGTCCAATCCAAGATGATCCATGCTTATTAAACACATCACAAATATTGGTTGTCGACCCTTTTTTAGACCTAAAAGAAATTTTGAATCGCGTACAAAGACACACCAAATGATCTGAACAAACATTCATGTGAAAGAAAATGATGCTAAATGGCCAGATCCCCATAGTGTAATGTTGGTAAATAACCTTATGGATCCTTGAAAGCACATAGGTGGAGATACCATGTCATTATTTCCTACCCTCATCATGTATTTGCGTACTTACACAAGAGATGCACAATATTTCGTGTATTTGTCTTGCAGATATACCTGGGAGCAACATACTATTCGGACAGGTAAGATCGAGGTATAGCACATGTTCATGGATTCTTCTAGGTTTTCGAAGCACCAAATGTAGAGACAATTAACTGGAGTGACATGTTTCTTGTCAACCAACCTAGAGACTGCTTTGATAAAAAAATTCTGCATGGAACTCTCATGCCATTTCGTGCAGATTAAAATATATTCATCGTCCAATCTAAGATGATCCATGCTTATTAAACACATTACAAATATTGGTTGTCGACCCTCTTTCAGACCTAAAAGAAATTTTGAATCGTGTGCAAAGACATACCAAATGCTCTGAACAAACATGCCTATGAAAGAAACTGACTGGATTGCAATGTTGATACAAAACACCTTGAGAGTTGCGTGGACATTCATCCCTTGTCCTTAATGTTGCACAAAAGGTCCAGTACATGTCAGCCAAAAAATATGGTAGATTAAACATCCACAACCCTTCAATGTTGTCAATTTAGAGAGAAAATTTTGACTCCCAACCTGTGCTCTCTAACCATGCAGTTCTTAAATATATTGCTAAATATGCTTCCAAGGTAGAGCAACGTTCTAAATCATACCATCAATTCAATTTTTCAACTCGTACTCTATTCTCATTGCTTTCCATTTTTTTCCCTCATGGATCATGTTCTTGATTTTCGATCGCCAATCCTCCCCCCTTTTCTGTCTTTCACACATTTCTTCCCTCTCGATCCCTTTCGGCGTCCATAGAGCCTTCTCAAGCTCTATGATCGGACGCATCGCAAAGAAACTGGAACAACTCGCTCTTGGCAAAGAAACTGGAACGGTTCACTTCTTCGGAAAAAACTTTGAAATGTCTCTCACAGTTTCCGTGGCCTATTTCTGTATCTGGCCTTCGCTGCAGTTGAAATTGTTGGTTTGATTATTTTATTTTATTTTTATTGTGGGCTTGTGACATTGAACGCTTGTTAGAGTTGAGGTAATTTTTGCTTCTTGTAAATTCTACATAACAACGAGTAAACTCATCCTTAGAACTGCAAAAACAGGTTGGTCATGGCTTATGTGACTGTTTAGAAACCCCAACGCCCTCTTATCTCCTTCCATTGCCATCAACATAGGTATTGGGGCACACATCAACCAAACTTCTATGTTCTTCATTGCGTTTGGGTATTGCGATAACGGTTTGGGCAGACATGCTCTAGATAGATTGTGTGTACATATTATTTTAATGTTTAGTTCTTGAAATCTATTTCGAAATCATGTTACAAATACGTTTCGATAATCATTTGAACAATACAATGATCATTGCAATGTCGAATACCACACAACAAATATATAGAGAAACCAACTTGTCTTCACCTGCCATGCGTAGGTTCATAACAAAGACCTCCTCCACACCACAAACCTTCAACTTCGGCAGGATTTGCCATATCATGGCCTTGTTTAGGTATCCTTTAATAATGATAATAATTGGTTTTATTTAGCTAGAATTAAATTTATGAATTTTTTTTTTTTTAAGAGTATGAGTTCTTCACCGTTAGGTCAACTTAGGTGCATTGAGGTTTCCACCGTGTATGTGAAGCCTCATAGATATGTATCATACTAGCATTGCACAAGTTCTGCAAAATACATCGAATGGGTTGTTAAAAAATAGTCCGACATTGTTTGGTTGGTTTTAACCATGGTGACATATAAATCCTAATATATAATGATTATTATATTAATAGAGTGGTGTTATAGTGAAAGTGGCCCTCGACTAACATATTGGTTGATTGATTGGGGATTAATATGTTTGCTTGATCGGTCTTCCTTGTTCTTAAAGAAAAAAATTAAATCAAGTACATGTCTCTCTAAGCCAAGTTTACCACCAATTTCAAGGAAATAAGTAAAAACTCGTTAAATAACACTATAATATTATATAGTCTACATTCCCCTAACACAAAATATAAGATATAAGCATGTATTCTACTATATAAAGTGATCGATATACTATTCTGTTTTCATCCACACCTTATGTCATTCCTTGTGATGTCTCACAATAAAATGTTACCACGATGTTCTTTTAAGAACAACAAATTTAACCCATTAAATGTCAAATTGGTTTAGAGTTTCCACAATGTAAACACAATAAAACTTTGTATTAACTTGTAACATTACATAACGCACATATATAAGATTCATAGTTCCTATATTCTAGTAGATGGTTAACAACTTGAAACTTCTCCATTATATTCTTGCTCTAGTGAAGCTCACACACCTATAACTTTAAGATGAGTTTTTACATTATCAAATAATATATCTAACAACATGATCACACTATCTATTATAATTCCTACTTCGTTCCCCCTTAGTGTGAACACAGGGCAAGGAGCACATGCAAACAAAATCGCATGCCACCGCATACTTTTAGGTTTGCATACTACTGTTTGGATCATGGTGCACATGATCACCCGCTTCACCTCAATGAACTTATCACTAGCATATCATCTTCCAACAAAGTACGACAATTAGAGGAACTCTGCAGTTAGTTGCCCTCCTATACAACTATTTTTACATATCTACACCTTCCACGCCATATCACAACACTTCAAGAGAAAATATTGGAATTACATAATAGATCTTTTGTTCTTAATTTTAATACCAAATGTAATTTTCAACATAACTATGCATAGACTAGAATAAATTTGTAATAGCTAATTACAAATCTAAAATTGAACAATAAAATAATTGTGATTTAGACAACAATAGCCTATAAAATAAAAGACTACATATTTTTAAAAAAAAAAACCTAAAACCTACATAATTTACCTTTGTGACTCAATTGACCTTTGACACTTTGGCCGAATTTTTCATTTTGGCTGACTTTTTATGATGACTATCATGCCATTGCTCACATGGGGCAAAGACTTACCTACGGACCCTTAATGAGGATAATAATTGGTTTTATAGTCCACAATACCATTGAGCTCATGATAAATTTGGCATGCGAATAACAAGGTGTGTGTGTGTGTGCGTGTTGATGTGTCACCAAGGGTGTGTAACATTGCAAAAGTTGTGAATATTTTAAGTTGGGTTAGTGCAAGGTTTCAAGTGTTGAAAGCATTGCACAATGACGTGTGCAATATTTATATTGAAGGCGTTGGTAAATTAGAATCACACCCATCGCGTCGACACACGTTAGCCATGGACGGTCCAAATATTTTGGTTATCAATGAACAATAGCAATTGCAACCATTGTTTTTATGTTTGAACTATTCTCATGAGCAATACCAAATCTAGAGCTTGCCACATCGTACAAAATCCAAATTTTCTAATGCTAGTAATTCCCTATTATGGAAATATTCAAATCATCATTCATTAGAGGAAGAGCGAAAACCCCAAAATTGATTGACGGACAAGTTAATGGTGATGACTGAGATGATTGAGTGACCCCTCCATATTGCTAAAAAAAGACATCATACAACGTTATTCTTAAGCTCGATACTATTTTGTATTAAGTTGACTCATGTTACTTAATATTTATTTTATCATATTTACGCACTTCCCATGAGAATATTGCAATGAATGGACCCATTATAGCATGTTATTGTTTCAATGTTGACATACACACCCAAAAACTTAAAATAAAAATAAAATTTCCTTGTTTTGGGTATTGTTCTTTAATCAAGAAAATGATGAGTTATGATGTCCTATTGGAGCTCAAAATTACACCCACACCTGAATCAAGATGATCCAAGGATTTGAGGCAACATGGGATTGTCTCCAAGTTGTGGGACTTGCACTTGAGATAGACCTCCGAGAAAGGTCAACTTCCTCTACTTATTCCTCTTTGCTAAAACTACTCCTAAGAAGGGGAATGCAATTATCTATCCTTACTCTATCATTCTAGGGGACTAGGGAGAGAGGGAGATGCATAAAACTGAAATCCTAAACTAAGGGGAGGTGATATCACTAGACGAGAGGAAGAACACTCTTAGATGAGTGAAAATGAAAGAGAATGTGCAAAGGGGAGGCGGACATGCATGCCACAGATCTAAAACAACATTCAAGTACTCATTTCCATGGAGCACAAAAGAAAAGAAACCCTGCAAAAGATTGAAGCCCCAGTGCATGCAAATCACCACATGAAGCCCGAAACCTGAAGTCCAAATTTCAGACTTGGGGTTTCGACATTTCGGAGGTTTCACGAACTCGGCCAGGATGAACCACTCACTTTTATTGCGGTATGGCACCTCATCTTCAAATGGCCATAACTTTTGACTAGGAGCTTGGATTTGCATAAAATCGGACTTTTGGAAATCTCTCAGTGTCCTCTACACAACAATGACTAGTTTTCTTAATTTTAGTAAGACTAAGTATTTCAAAATGAGGAAATATAGTCTGCCATTTTAGAGGAATATTTCCAAATTTCTCACCTACCAAAATGATGAGGTATGGGCTTCCTTTCTTCCCCAACAAGAAAGGTACAATGGAGTATGGGCTTTGCAAACTTTCCCATCACTCCCACAAGGACAATGATGGATTTTGTAGGAGATTGGAGTGCATTTTCGGATTTTCTTCCCTCTCTCTCCTCATTTCTTCCTCTATAAAATGTAAGGGGTTTGCATGTGCAAAGGGTTGGTCTTTTTCTCTCCTCCCATACACCCCATTCTTCTTGGGGCTTCAAGCCTTCCTCAAATCTTGTGATGGCTTCACGTCTCTTCCTGCTATAGCATTATACTGTGTAAACTTCTATGGAGCAATAAAACATATATGTGTTGCATCTTGTCCAACCTCTATGTTTTGTTGTTTGCATCTTACCTCTCATTGTGTTTGCAGGATCTGTGTGTATTTCTTGTCTATTGTAGGTTTGGTGGTTGTGTTTACCATGAAATGGTGAATGTTTGCATTTTGGGTTTGTGTTGCATTTTTCCAACCTCCCCAGGATTCATTCTTTCTCCATTTTGCAAGGTGGGAAAGTGATCAACACTCCTTTCTTGGTGTATCACCGCTCGTAGTGTAGGTTTCTTTCATGCAATCCTTCTTTCCCTGTCCCCTTGGAAGCATTAGATTAGGATTAGTCAGTAGTTTTCCTATATTAGGAGTAGTTAGTGGCAGGTAGGTTAGGAGAAGGAACCGGCCTTCTCTGGAGAGCTATCCCATTTCGCAATGTCCCACACTCAGGATAGCTCCATGTTGTGCAATCACGCCGGATGCCCCATCTCAAGCCAGACCATTCAGGGGGTGCTGTGATTTTTCTATAACAGTTGGCTGAAGCTCTTTATCACTTGCTCCACTAGCTCTTATACATCCCTCATCTCACCAACATCATCCCCGCACACTCTTAGTGCCATTACATACTTTGATTCCATTATACCACCACTTGCATTCATTATCCTTGTCTTCACAAGCCCAGTCTAATAGGCCTCTTTGATCTAAATGCTCAAAACTTTATGCAAAATCCTAAAATACCTCTAATTCTTTTATAACACTTCATCTATCATATCCCAAGGTGTTTAAACCCTTTATACAGTCAAACACTTACATTTCACCTTTAACCTCTCATTGAGCCCTTGTTTGCTTTTAGCCTTCTTAAAATGCAAGTCTAGTTGTATCTTGAATTTTTCGAAACAACTCCACAATCTCTTCGATGATTTGGATGCCCTTTATGGAGATCTAAAACATACTTGAAACTCATACCCTGTTAATTTGTATGGATTTGTACTTCTAGACCACTATAATAGGTAAATTAGGTCTATTTAGCCCCTCTAATCATGACAGTCATAATTTTAGTGATTGTCTTATCTGAGAAATGATTGGAACACCTTTATTAGTCCCTCAAGACGTTCTTTGATGAATTGTGGGTCTTGGCCTAGTGGTTTGACCTTTCATGCAACTCAAAACTCTTTCTATGCATACTTGTAACAATTTGCAACGAAGAATCATATGTGAATTCCTCCCATGTGTGAATTACAACCTGAAACTCCACACACTTTTGGACTTCACCAAAAAAGAGATGTTCACAAATTTTTGTGAGTTTTGGTTGGATGGAATTCAAATGGCATAAAGCCCTAGTTTTGACCCGAGGGTATACAATTAGAGCTACAGAATGAAATTCACAGTTTCAAAGTCTACAAAAATTCATAGTTCATTCTCTTACCTTCCTTTAGCTCACCATGCCTTTATAGACCTCACAGAGTGCATTTGAGGAGAACTACCAACTTTGGAGTCTCGACCAGAACATGCCCGTATAAAGATAATTGGCAATTTCAACAATAACGTGCAAACCCAATAACAAATTATCTACAAAACTACTCCTTTTTCTTATTCATTCAACATACTCCTTGATTACATCAAAATGAATATTTCTCCATTCTTCTTCTCTATGGAATTCTCCATACACACCTAGACTAAAAACTACTAGATCTCATAACTAACTCCTAGGAGAGCACAACAACCTACCAATATTGGAAAATGTGATTAACAAAACATCTCACACACTCTAGACCTCGTCCATATCCCTATTATGACTCATATCACAACCATATAGCCTTGATTAGGCATAAAAACAACTATTTCACTCTCTCTTACCCCTACTTACACACTCACTTTTCACTTTTTACAACACATCTAATTTCACACTCACACTTACATTTGACTCCATCAAGAAAATCACTCATCCATATGATTTGAATGTTATAAAATGAACTCAATAAAATTGAATTCCCCTAAGAAAATATAATCCTCTCGATGTTCCCGCATCGATTCCCTTGGTGGGAAAATTTTGAGCTCCTGCTCAAATGCCATGTAGGACTCTTCTTTCTCCTTGCCTTCCAATCTTGTCTTGTCTTTCCTGAATGTCCACCTTGCCTTGTTGGTCTCTCTACCTCCCTACCACCACTCTAAACTCATATTTACATTTCCTCTCCATATACTTTGTCTTCTTGCTTGTCTCTTGTTCTAGCTTTTTTATCATGTATCTTAGCTTTGCCTTGCATTCTTCATTTTTACCTGTAATCATAGCATCTAGGGCAATATTAGGCATCAAATCACAATACTTAAGTGCCTCTCTCACTTGTTCTATCACCATTCTCTACTCATGTTTACACTTGGCTCCTTCATAAGCTTGCCTCATTTTTCTTATGAAATGTAATTATTCAATACTAAAATCCAACTCTTTTGCATGCCAATGTAGCTCCTTCTCTTCTTCATTGTATGAAGCATTTTCATATATGCAACTTCCTTGTGTTTTGTGGTTCACTAGCCCTCCTATCTCCTTAGCAACCTTATTCTTCTTTTGCATTTGACTTTCTTGATTGTAATTAGACACCATTTCATCACTCTGACCTCTTGAAGGAGTTCCTCTGACTGGTTCATATCATATCCTTCATGATTTAGGATGATCTCAAGCATCCTCTTCTTTACTATTGGTTTCTTACTAACTACCACCTCAATTTTCTTACCGTCTTTGACTTCAACTTCTAATTTGGTACCTTCTTTTCTTCGCCTCTTGACCTGATTTATCCTATGACCGTAGATGCTCATCATTTCTTGATCTTGCATGAAATCCACTTTACCTTCATGATTATGTTTATAACTGTTCTTGACTTGATTTGCTTCATAGTTTAGGATTATCTTATATTCCTTCATCTTCATTCTTGTTTTCTTCTTGCTTGTGTAACAAATTCCGACATATGCACTGCTTTTTTCCACCTCAGACATCTCTCAAGTTGATTATAAAACTTCATTTGTATAGTCTATTGTACATGTCTTGTTTTCAAGTCCATTAAGGTACATATTATACCATCTTCCACTAATTTTCCTTCTATCAACTCTGTAATGGATTTTTCTTGTTCAATTAGGCCATGACAAATATGTAGAAGCTTCACATTTTTCCAAATAAATAAAAAATGATCACACCGTATATCAAACATGTGGTTCTCTACTATTAACTCTGTGTCTTTATCAAATTCCAAGCCTAGGTTGATGACTCTATTTTGCATACCATTTTTCCATTCAAGTATAGTAGCTTCAAGCCCTTTAGGCCTTATCACAAGATCATAGAAAAGACTTGTTTTCATTATTTCATGTTTGTCAACCACCAACCTTAACTTACTCTTTGTTATGTCATTCTCACAAGGGATTCTTTTTACATTTTCCCGATTTTCTTCATTCAATGCAATAAACTATTTTGTTCTCAAGTGTTCTCTACTTTCACTTGCATTCCTTTTACACAAGAACCTTTCCATTTTTTTTTTTTTAAAACTACTAAGTTTCATTCCATCAAAGCAATTATGTTTTGATTAGGTATATACATACCTTTGTCATATGTTAGACTTCTTGTCTTTATGGTTGTCTTCTTAGGTCTAGGTAGGCTTGTCCCATTGTTAACTTGTTCCTTATTCAGTCTCATACCTTCTCCACACAAGCATTGGTGTCCTTTGACTATTACAATAATCCCATTGATTGTAATTTGTTTATTTATTTCATCTCCCTACATGCTTGAAATACAATATTCTTCCTTATGCTTCACTCTTTGCTTGTCCAATCCGACTTCTTGAATCATGATCTATATGTTTCTTCTATCTAACCTTCTTGACCGAGATTCCATGTTTTTGGCCTGATTCTATTTGTTTTCTTCTAAGAGTAACATCTTCAAGTCTTCTTGATCTACTTCATGCCATATATATCTAAGTCTTCTTCCAAAACTGACTATGCTTCCTCATTACTCCATTTTCCCCATTTTGCTTTGACACTCCTCATGTTCACTTTGTTTCTTACCTTCATGTCCCTTGATGGTATCTTGATGTTCATCATTTGGTATTACCTCCTTTGGAGGAAATTCATCATTACAAGATGCTTCTAGGAGCATTATTTGGTCTTCCGTCTTACAAGGTTCACTTGTTCCTTCATTGTTCTGGACTCTCCTTGGATTTTTTTCCTAAACCCACATGCACGCATGACAAGATTTGATTAGTTTGAAAATGCAAAGGTTTTTTTCCTCCATGACTGCTCCATGCACTCCTTCATTTTCTTTTCCACTTGGATTCCTTGTTGGACTGATTTGTGAGCCTTCGTATTCATTTCTTCTTGTTGTACTTTCTCACTCATGGTGTCCACATTATGACACAGTTGTATTCTTCTATAATGGATTCTCATCTTACTAGATTCTTCACTACCTTATCTTGCTGATTTACCTTCTTCATGGCTTACTTTCTCCATTTGAACTAGCTTCCCTTCACTTACCTTGTCTTGGTCTTCAAGAGACATACATATCTCTTCTTTATCCATGACATCTCCTTGTGTCTTCTCTTGCATTTTTTCTTCATGACCTTGCATAAGGTCTTCAAGGAAAAAAACTCCATGTTCTCTCCTCTTCATAGCTACCTTGCTGTAATTTGCTTCTCTTACATTTACCTTTGTGACTCAATTGACCTTCTTATTCATCCTTTTCTTTCCTTGGGAACTTCATGTTCTCCTTCAACCTCTCTTGGGCTTTCATATGAACTTCATGATCCTTTTCAATGGATCTTGACTACTGCTCTTGCTTGACAACATTTGTCTTGCATTCTCCTTCTCCCAATGACTCACTCACTCTTTCCTCTTCCTTCATGAGTGCTAAGACTTGATTCTTGGTCTTCTCAACAAACTCCTTGAAGCCAAATACCATGCTTCTCCTTTCAGTACCTACATGTTGATCCATCAAAGGAAACAAAACATGTTCTTTTCCATATTTCATTAGAAAACACTTATTCAATCTTCCATTATACACTACTCTTCTATCATATTTCCATGGTCTCGCCTAAAAGTAGATGACACACATCCATAGGCATCACATCACACAAGACCTCATCTCTTAGACTACCAATTTGAAATGGAACCATGCATTGTTGATTGACAAGAATTTGATGATCTTTCGAACCCATGCTACCCTATAGGGTGTAGGGTGAACTAACCTTCTTAAGCCCAATTTACTAACCATTTCCTCTGAGACAATGTTATCTATGCTACCATTATCAATAATGACATTGCAACACTTACCTCTTGTTTTGCATCTGGTCCTAAATAAGCTTCTTCTTTAGGATGGCTCTTGAACTTTGACTGGTTGTTGTAAGAGAACTCTTCTTACCAACAACAATTCTTTCAATTTCAAGTTAAAAAGGTTTTATGCAATCGTTCGAAGAGTGTTGAGCATCTAGAGAGAATTCAATAGGTGTGATCATCCTTGTCAAGTTTACAAAATTGATCTAGACTGCAAAATGAAGAAGAAACCATTAAAAATTCTCTCTCAAGTCTGCAGCACAAGTCCTCCATACCTTGAAACTAGGGTTTCTCGAACAAAAATCACTTATCTCAAAAATTAACAAGTCAAAAATCCTAAAACTTGGAATTAATCACCAATAGGATGTTGAAAATGAGATGTAAAAAGAATTAGTTCAATTCATCTTAAATTAGGGAAGATTTTTGTGACATTCTCATGCAGAATCATGGAAAGGGTTAGCAATAACAACACTTAACAAGGTAATGCCATTTATGTGGATTATGAAACCTTGTAATCTCCAATATAACTCAAGGGCATAAAAGGGAATTAGAAAACTCTTATTTAGCTTTTGAAAGAGTTTGCGAAGGAAAGGCATTCCAATAGTGTGTGTAGAGTCCTAAATTGGCCAAACTATGGATGGTAATCAACAATCTTGTCTTATTAAGGAAAGTTAATCATCTAAAACCTTTCTCATTGTGAATAATAGGACTTAGAAGGTGGTTAAGGGGATTCCTCAAGAAATTCAAAGTGTTTTGAATAGTTGAAGAACCCTTGAATCAATGAAATTTACTTGTGAGCCTTAAGAACATAGGTGTATTAGGATCCTATAGAATAGAAGGGGTAAGAAAATCAAGATTTCAATACCTCTCTCGCATCATATCGTGAACTGTTATACAAGTCTTCAAAGATAATATTATTTCTCAAGTGAAGGTGAAATGCTTCAAGCAAGAAGTAGAAGATGTAAAGAGGTCATGATTCCTTGTAAGTGTTAGTTTGCTTGCCAAGGAATCTTAGAAGTTTGTCATATAACAATTACAAAGCATTTACTAGAAAGGAAGGAAACTTTTCAGTGATTTCAGTGTGTTAGGTAGTTAAAAATCCTTCATTCATCATCATTTGAAGAGCTAATTGAAATTGTGCGAGAGAATTTTCAGTTATATGTAAGGAAACATGTCGGTTACACAAAGAAAAGGTCCTTTATCCTCCTTTATGCAGCCGAGGTATGAGAGGTGTAAAAAGTCCAAGTATGCGCTTATGAAAAAATGGATAGGAGTTACAATTTGTGATGTTATTCTTACTTGCTCGAGCTACAATAGGTGAAATATGAAGATTCTTGTTTTGAAAGATAAAAAGGTCAGGGAATGAGAAATGACTTAGTATTCAAAAGGCATACTTTTGTGTGAAGTAAGATCTGCTAATGGTGATATAGTGTAATGTGATTCGAGACCGAGTTGAAAAAAGGTGAGAGATGAAAATATGTTGAAGTATTGAGAGATGGAGTGGCCTAAGTTTAGAATGTAAGAGAGAATAATGTTTTTGAATGATTTGGAGAGAGCATTGAGTGAGTTTGATGTACTTGAGAATGTGTACATGCATAAGTACTATGATGAGAGTATGAAAGTGGGTTAAATGTCTTGAAAATCAAGAGAGAAATATGTAGGATGATGAGAAGAATGTAGGTGAGATAAATCAGTGACAAATGAGGAGCTAATGTGAAAGAACCACAACTAGTTGTCTCAATAACTTGATGAAATGAGTGATTAGATTCAAGATTGATGCGAGATATAGGAACCCGAGTATATTATCCACACAAAGGAGAGTGCATAGGTTGATTAGAAGTTTTGATTGTTGATGTGTGAGTCCAAAAGTAATAAGGTGTTGAATCCATAAGAAATGAGCAACAATATGAAGGAGGTTGAATACTTGAAGAGATAAGTTTTTTGAGAGAGAAAATCAAGAAGATAGCGGTGTCAAGAATACCTTCTGGAAGAAGCCTTGTACCATAGAGATTGCATTAGATTGAGAGAGAAATTAGAAGTAGAAATGCGAAGAGAGTGAGATGATCTAGTGGTCACTATCAGTTGTAGAAGAAAAAAATCAAGTGTGATCAAAATCCTTGAAAATTCTAAGCTATAGCTTAGTAGGAGGGAAGTAGTTGCTTCCTTATGAGTTGAAGCTTGCAGAAGAAATAGGTAGAAGGTTGGTTGATTTTTGGGAGTTGAAGCTTCCAACAAGTTGAAGCTTGTCAAAGAATGAGTAACAACTTGGTTAAATTTTGGAGTTGCAACTCCAGGTTGAGTTGAAGCTCAACCATGAAATCAATGTAACATTTGCAGGACATTCTTGTCTAAGATAGTTCTTGGTTTCAAAGATGGGTTTTTCTCGTAGTTTTGGTTTCTCACATGAAATCCTCGTCTCTGTGTGCTTTATCTCATTTTAGTTACTTGTGAAAGTTATTTTGTTTTTTATGGTACAAATTAAGTGAATTAAATTGTGAATTAAAATTGAACAAACACTGATTCACCCCCTTCTCAGTGTCCTAATTTCCAACAACAAGGCTATACATGAGTTGATATTTTATTTTAGATTATGAAGCCACATAGGAGAGAGGAAGGATAAGTGAGAAAATATACTCACCCTACAACCGATAAACCATGTTTTTAATGAGGGTTAGTTATATTTTGGCATCACTTCCATTGGCATAAGGATCCAGGTATACTGACGTTTTAATGTTGACACGAACCAAGCTTGCCACTTCATGTCGGATTAATTTTGTGAATGAATGAAGTTTTTTTGGTGTTGTAGAAGAATATTTCAAGATGCACATGAAAGACATGTCACATTTGGGGTTTTAAGGCTTGCATTTACAAGCTATTGAACAATAATTTGTTTTTGGGATTATGAAGCCATATAGGAGAAGGGAAAGTTGGGTAACCCAACATTCTCATCCCATAACCGACTTGCTTAGATATTTAATTCAATGCAAACAAAAAAACGTAGCTTTTTAGATTATGACGCCACATAGAGGGGATGATTGGGTAAGCAAGCACACTCATTTTGCAACCAAATTTCATGGATCTTGTAATTTAATGTGAACAAAAATTTATAGTTATAATAATGACGTACTTGTAAATTTAGATTGATTATTTTAATCTAACTCTATATTCAAGGAATATTATTAATATTATAATTCATAATTGACCTTCTTCTTTTACCACAAGGGACTCAAACCTAGCCTTAATCCTTTATGGACAATAAAACATTTGATTTGTAAATATGATATTTGAAATAATAGTAAGTTAAAAAAACTAGAAATTCATAATAAAAACATATGTTTGTTAGGCAACCTTTGTGACTACAAATATTAAAAATAATTGAACATAAAAAATACATGTTGAAGTATTTTTATTCTAGGAAGATTTTTTTAATATAAAATATTATTATATTTAATTGTATTTAATATATATTATAGAAGATAGTGTCCATCATTATTATTAGATTTTAATAGATTATTTATGACTAAAATTTATGGATATATTTATTTTATTATGTAATATATTTGTGGTTATAGAATGACATGTTAAAGTGAGCAAATGTAAATATATGGAAATCTATGATATTAATATATTTCTATATTTATTAATTTTTGGTATGAAATTACTTAATTAATACCATATTAGTGTGTTTGATTGTTTTTAAATTATTGATACAAAATTAATTAATTAATATAATATTAGTTTATTTATGAATTATTGTTAATATTAGTTAATTATTACTATGAAATTAGTTTATTTGTTTTTATATAATAAAATATTGATATAATGAATAAAATATTTATAATAAAAATATAGATGTTGATTGATGTGGTAATATATAATAATATTTTTAATATTGTTAAAAATGTTTCTAGGGCACTAATTTATAACTATGGTATTAATTTATTTGTATTATTAAATTTTCACATAAAATATTTCGCAATACTATCTTTAAGTGATATTTCAATATTTTTATAATGTTGAACTATAAAATTATTGACAAAATTACAAATTAGTCAAAAATATTGAATGATTGAAATTATACATATTCGAACCAATAAGTAATTACAAACTAGAGTGAAAATAATTTTTCGTAAGGCCAAGTTTATTAAGGACAATATTTGGAGTTGCCCATTCCTCAATTCCAATGAATACTAATTTACCATATGAAAAGCTAACCCCTCTGTAATGTAATTAGGGCGAAAAATCGTATATACACATTATGGTGCCCGCAAAGCCGTTAGCCTTCATATGACCATGGGCCCAAACACCAGAGGCCTGGAAATTGAATCCTTCTCAAATGGCTACTGATGAACACTGGCATTCATTTTTACCATACAATATTCTCTGCAACTCTTCCAAATTTAGAGGCTTTTCTGTAGCAGGATCATTCCCGCTAAATAAGCGGAGAATGTGCTGAAATAGAAGCTCATCGCAGGGGATGGCGAGGCCGCCTTCATAATCGTAGCCAAACTCTTCGTCAGCCGCTTCCAGCAATGTACGGAATACAGGACGGTTCAAATACGTAGCTCTGATCACAAACCTCGTACATTGCTTTCCTACGTATACAGCCAGGTGGCCGGCGGGCACGTCAGCAGGGACGCCACATCTCGGGTTCGAAACCCTCCCCGCACCATTTTCATGGTGAAAGATCGAAGAAAACCAGGACGAGAGGGCAGAAATTTTAGGGCTGTGAGAACCCAATGCAGTATTCCGCGCACTCACAAGATTCCTCCATTTTCTTGAAATCTGTGTCAGCCTCAGGACGTCCCTGATCTTGCTGCATTTGCTCTTCTTCATTTTTAACACAAATAAAAACTCTCCGCCCTAAATTATTTTGGTCAGGTGTTCGAATCACACTAAACACGAAATCCCTCTTTGATTAAACTGTAGAATTCAAATTAGAATTGCATAACAGAGTAGTGTATGCTCTGAATACAACACCGGTGGAGAGAGACGAGTCCGGAGCGCTGGTAATTTATAGAGGAGTGGAGGAGCAAAAATTCCTGCATTCTGAGCAACAGGTATAGTTAGCATATAAAGGGGATCGGCGGGGTCCGCACATATAAATAGAAAAGAATAGCAAGTGTACGGTGACGGTAAAGATATTTATGACCCTTTTTCCAAGAGTAGGAGTCTTCACCATTAAGTCAACTTAAGTGCATTGAGGCTTCCAATTATGTATGGAAGTCTCATATATATGTATGATATTAGCAATTGCATGAGTTGCAAAATACACTACAAGGCTTGTTAAAAAATAGTCCCACATTGTTTGGTTGGTTTTATTCGTGCGACAGACAGATCCTAATATATAATGATTCTTATGTTAATAGAGAGATATTATATTGGAAGTGGCCTTCCTACTAACATAGACTCCATTCCCGTGCTTAAAGAAAAAATTTAAATCAAATACATATCTCACTAGGCTAAGGTTACCACCAATTTCAAGGAAATAATTAAAAACTCTTTAAATAACACTATACTATTACATAAACTCCATTCCCCTAACATAATTTATAAGATATAAACATGTATTTTAATACATAAAGTGATATCTATACTACTCTTTTTCACCCACACCATATGTCATTCCTTTTGATGTCTCACAATAAAATGGTACCCTAATACTCTTTTAAGAACAAGAAATTTAACTTATTAAACTGTCAATTTGGTTCAGAGTTTGCACAACATAAACACAATAAAACTTTGCATTAACTTGCAATATTGCATAACACACATATATAGGATTCATGGTTCCTATA